>JAJTUV010000094.1:1502500-1575000 GCA_021653895.1 Mastomys natalensis
ATTGGGCCCTCAACAATCCTCGGCCTTACCTAAGCTCTTTCCTTCAATCTCAGGTGACCTGAGTCAGCTAGTGGATAGTATAATGTAGGGCCAGCAGCCTAGCCTATATACAAATGCCTCCTTTCCATCTCTCAATAGCCCCGAGTTTCCCTATGTGGAAACTGAGGATACAGCAGTAACGCATTCCCCAGAGTTATACATGGGATTCGTTAGGCCAAGTTGTTGAGAATCTCTGAGAAGCATCAATCCCTAAAAAATTACTTTTAACTGAGCAGAAAGGCTACAAAAACTGTTATGTATCGGGCGCCAGAGAGGGCACATACTAGTAAACCAACCTTGTCCGGACCAAAGTGTGCAGACTGAATCCCCCTAGGGATTACCAAAGGTCGCCGCTACTTGGAGTCAAATAAGACAACTCTGGGTGGCATTACTGGTTAGCAGGGGCTTGTAAATCTGGGCATGTTCTTCTATCTGATCCTGAATCTGGGGGCAGTGGTCGAAGACTTGAAGGGTCTAAGGCCCACACTTTTTAACAGTCTCCGCAGGTTAGACCCTTCATGAATGTACGGCTTCTGACAACCCGCTCTCTTGAGAGCATATTATTGCAGGGTCGCCCCCCCCCCCCCTATCCTCCAGAAATTCGTTATTCCGGCTCGCTTTTGAGAAGTAGGGCCTGCAGGCCTGGGTTGTTAGACAAGAACAAAGGTGCACTGTTGGCTCTCTGTGGGCTTCTGGGAGGAGAACGGTGATAGTGGGGGTGTGGTCCACGAGGCAACGTAGCCAGGCATATTGCTAGTGGCAAACCAGTGGCCTCTTCAGATGGACATGGCGGACTAGAATGTACAACATACCCTTTAGGTGTTTGTGAGAAAGGATGGAGCTTAGAGGCGTCTGGCTTTTAAGTAAGCGCGGTGCCCTCGGGTGCTTTATGGTGATAAAGAAAAAGCAACACAGGCTGCTTTCACTACAAGGCGGCCTTCTCAACCACCGCTTCCTCAATAGGTCGTCCTTGGCTCTACTGAACTTTGGGGAGCAGACAGCCTAGGAGAGGTGGGGCAATAACAGTGCTCTTAAGACTGGGGCCGACGACTAAGGGAGATCGAGCTCACTCTTTGTGTTTGCAAAAAAATATGAAAATTAATGTCATGTTGCCCCTGTGAGCACGGAGGGGGAGGTAACACACGACTATATTTTTAAAACCATTCCATACTAGTGATAATTGAAAAAGAACGCTTATTGATCCATGTCCCTATTCCCCCGGGGGGACCCCCCCCCCCCGGGGGCAGGAAGGTTGGGGTAGGGGGCACACTCAGGGCCTGGGTGGCCTCCGAGGATACATGCAAAAGTTTAGCAAAACGGTTACCCTTGAATTCTGTAGACTTTCAAAGAAAAAAAAAAAGCTGAAAGCAAGCACACACCACTCATCTGGCTCATTCAAGGACGCTACTGGAGCAGCATCTAATGTCATACAAGTGCAGGGAGAGCTGGCACACTAGAAGTGGGCGGGGGGGGCCATCAAAGCGACAAAATGACAAGCACCGGGTGAAGTGACTATCCTGCATTATGCTCAAGGCCAACAGGAGTAGCTAACTGTGTCCTTAACTGTGCGTGGGTTTCGGCCACTTAGGTACCTTCTGCCTAGATCTCAAGTAGACAGCTGGTAGTCAGCCCAGTCTCTCTTGAGGGTGGGTGAGTGCCCGCCCCACTTCTCTGGAAGGACAAGTCAACAAGGCGGGAAATTGTCATTTTAGCTGACAGGGAGAGCTGGAGTTGGGGGTGGAATCCCATGAGACTGGCGCTCTTAGCCTGTGGGGACATCAGAATGTGGGCCACTTATATTCCTTTTTCCAACAGCCTGGCCTTCTGTATTGTTTCCCAGAATCTCATCTGTTTAATGAGAGGGGCCTCTCCAGAGCAGGGGGCCAATCAGTATCCTTTTTGCAACCGTCTAACCCACTTTTCTGTGCTGTCTCCAGAAAGCAGGCAGTCTGGAGTGTTGATGTATGGCCTACGTGGCCAGGCCCAGAGATCCGAAAGGCAAAACCGTCCTGTCCTTCCTGACTAGAGATGTCGCCTGAAAGGCTACAGTGTATAACCTGGCCGCCTGCTCTAGGGTTCTTTCGCAAAGGGGCGCTCACACAACTTCACCACCCAGTTAGGCACATACCAGGCCCTCTTGATGGCTGTTATCCACAGGCTGAGCGCGGGCCGACCTTCAGAAGAAGCATGAGTAGTATCCGCAGGGGGGTTGAGAGGCCGCTGGCACTGGAAAGGTCAGGAAGTGAGCAAGGGGGGCCTTATACAAACTCTATCTCTCCCCAACTCATAAAACGAAGCAACAAAGAGTGTTGTGGTGGAAGTAGGAGGAAGACGATGGGGAGGCTAGAGAACCAAGTTGACAAGAGGAGGCTGACTGCTGAGAATCGGATGTCCTCTGACATTGTTCGCTTGGCAGGAAGGGAGGGTTCCACAGACATCTCATGGGGTTTAGCTAATGTGAATGTAGGTACCTTGATCTCCCTGGGGGTTCTGCCTAAGACCGATGCAATGTCTGACCTAGTCCTTGAGCTTCGTGCAGTCAGGATACAGCTTGAGCGTGCGGCTAAACAGAACTGTGAGCTTACCTTAAACACACTATACATTTCCTCTTACATTTTCTTTTAATTGATTGTCACAGTTGAGTGTGTACTTTTGGCAATGGCAGAGTCCCTGTCTCAATGTCTTCTCTCAAACGCACTGGAAAGAGTCCTGGGATCCTGTTGGGAGAAGAGTCTAGCTAATGAAAGAGAAGGCCCAGGAGCCGCTCGCTGTCGCTGGGAATAAATATCAGACTTGTGACAGTGGTGTCCTTTCCGGAGGTGATAGCTTGGGAAAATTCCCTAACTGGGCCTCTTCCTTGATGGCCTCTTTGCTAGGACATCACTAAGGTCTATGTTGGAGACGAAAGTATGACAGAAGGTTCTTGAACAGTAGAGAAAGGACTGTTGAGTTAGGAATCCATTGGTTTCTAACCACTCCCTGTTTGGATCTTTAACTCTGGACCTTTAGCAAGAGATAATGCAAGCGTGTAACAGCTTGTTAGAATTTTCAACTCTCTTACCAGACTGCCAAGAGCCAAAGGGGTGGAGTTTAGAATAAAAGGGGTGGTCTGGGCTCTAGCCCCATTTACCTTCTAAAGTTAGGCGTCTCCTTGGAGAATTCCAGGAAAAAGGCCCAGCTGACCACCAGCTGAGCTGGAGGCAGCGTCAAGTCTTAGAAGTCCAATTACCCATAGAAAAAAGAAAAAAAAAATCATCAAGAGTATGTATCTGCAAGGTAAACTGTAGATGATTCTTGCATTCCCTGGACCCTCAAACAACGCCAGGCCTCATGTGAGTCTCAATACGATGTGCTTTCGAAAGGCTACAGGCAGTTGCTCCTGGGCTAGAGTTAAGATCAGCTAGAGGTTGCAACCTGTGAGGCTTAGGATGACATGGGACTTGAAAACAATGGGTTTTGTTAAATTCATGTGTGTGTGGTGTGGGTGTGTGTGTTGTTTCTGTGGTACACAACGCAAGCCTAGCACATAGGAGTGCAGAGAGATGAAGATAGGCTTGTTGTTGGCGATGTGTCTGACTTTGGGCGCTAGTACGCAATAAAACATATTATTTTAAGCTAAGAACACTTAGTGTCCCTATCACGCCATAAGTCTTTGGCAACAGCCAAGACCTTAGGTCTGCTTAAACAGAAGGGGGCTTGAGGCTTCGCTTGTCTGGACATGCCCCCATCCCCCCACCAAAGCTGGCACCATCTCCCCCTGGCTCACTGATCCGCCAGCGAGGGATTATCCTGGGCTTTAGGATCAGGCCCATTCACTAAGACGCAAGACCTTGGGGGGAGGTTAACTGCCCTCATGGGGGGGGGGGGGGGGGGGGGGGGGGGGGACGCCATTTCTCCATGAAAGGGATGGTTTTGTGGGAGAAGGAGTATGAAGGCCTCAATGCCTCTGGCTGGAGGAAGTAAAGTACCCTGCTGCTGGTAACCATTAAGCTTTCTTCTAAATAAAGATGAACACGGAAGTCTGGCCCTATGGTGAGTAGATTAACCTGTTGTCTGAGGACAAAGACCCCATGTAAATCTATCAAAACCAGAACAAATTGTGGTGAATCGCCCTAGGGAGTCTGTGCACAGAAAAGCTGTGCTGGGGAGTACAGATTAAGGTCTGGAAGCATAAGGGACATACTCTCTCCACTGTGGGCTCATTACCAAACTTACCGAAGTTAGTTGTGGCAAACCGGCCGACCACTGCAGACCACAGTAATTTTCGGATTTTGTGGTATGGGGGGTTGGCGACCCTCGAGGTGCGACGCGCGATAATTGGCAACCGTAGAAAGCAGGGGGGGAGAAAGCGGGGCCGAGGGGAAACGCTGGGCAGTAGAAAAAATGGCATGTGAGTGACTGGGCAAACTCCAACTTAGCAAAGAAGTCACTTCACAACAAAGTCACTGTCCTCAGCTGTTTTGCATTGACCCCTGCGCCGCAAAACATTACAAGGCGTTACAAGGCTACTATGGTGGGGCGGAGGAATTAGTAGTCTTGGTGAAACTATAGTTCATCAAAACTTACGCCTGTAACGCCCGAGAACTACTATCGCTGAGTGTCTAGCCTAAAGAAGATCACAGAAGTCAACTATAGCAGCTGGTAAGTGGACATTGAAGCGCGCTTGGTCCATGTGAGAGAAATTTTCGTGCAAAACAGTAGGTTCTGGCATTGGGGTGTGGAGCTACATTTTAGGGGTTTCGTCCAACACGCCGTGTAATTTTTCTGCTCTGGTTTAGGGAAAAGTCTAAAATGGTCACTGTTACCCAGCTGCCAGAATCTGAGGTTTCCGTGAATCAACCGAAATTGTTTTATTTTCTGATTTATGGCCTCGATACCATGCTGTAGGAGCATGGGCCCTCCACGTTAGGGGGGCGTTTTTTTGCCATCAGATTTTAAATGGCCTTAACTAAATCTTTCATTTACCATGGTGGGCGCAGGTCGCACAAAACTACCCTTGATATGAGTTGGGGGTTGCAGGAGGTCTGGCTTGAAGGAAGGCCAAGCCATCCGAGGGGCTCAGGATAGGGGCCACTTGGCATTATGAATAGAAGAGCCTAAAACAATGGGAACCTACAGCTGCTTTTTTTTTTTTTTTTTTTTTATAGCTATATATTTCAAGATTATTCAGTCTTCCAGTGTTTTCTCACTGGATAACAGTGAGCTGGCGCTGAGATTCCCTGGAGCCCTAAAAGAACTGAAAAACTTGGTGAGCGCTGGTTCAGAAAAGTGCATTCTAGACAAGGGTGAACCAGGGACAGCCAAGAGTCTGTGTCAAGCAAAAAGCCAGTCTCTTGTGAACCACGAAAACTGGGCAAACTGGTCAGACACCATACGGCACAATATGAAACTAACTGGTAACTGCACGTGGACATTCGCAGCACCTCGTTTGAGGGTCGAGCGTGGAGAATCGCTCAGCAGCTGAGGCGTAAGGTTTGTTCTTTGTCTTAGGCATAATGAATGATTCCTTGATATGAAGTTCACGGATTTCAAACGCCCAAGCACACAAGGGGGGGGGGGGGGGCCCCAAAATATTCACTGGAATACAAGGAACTGAGCGGAGACGAATTGGCAGGCGGTCTCTTACGGGCCAGAATCGCCCAGATGGGCTCTGTTTGGAGGCTGCTTTATTAAACACAGGGCATCTGGTCTATTTGCTAAAACAATAGAGGGATGAGACTTCCTTCTAGGTGCCTGAGCTTTTCAGTCTTCTTTTCTTAAAGAAACAGGGAGATCTCCCCGCAGGCGTTTTCCTGGGGGTGTTTGAAGATTGAATTTACTAAAGGCAACCTGGGTAGGGGAGGCATTGATATTTTTCATATCCTTGGCTCGCCGTGAGAAGATAATTAACAGAAGAGACAGTGGTCAGTCATAGGCCAAAGAAAGGATCTCTTAGACCAAGACCCTCTTCCATACATCGTGGGAATAGAGATTGGCAGGATGGGTTTTGGGGGGTGTATGGGGGGGGGAAGTGATGGGGGTTGGGGGGGGGGGGGGGGGGGGTGGGGTTGTTGTTTGGTGTTTGTGTGGTGGGGGGGGGGGTGGGGGTGGTTGGGGGGGGGGGGGGGGTGTGGTTGTTTTGGGGGTTTTGTTTGGGGGGGGTGGGTGGGGGCGGGGTGGGGGGGGTGGGGGGGGGGGGGGGGGGGTTGGGATGGGGGGGTTTGGGGGGGGGGGGGGGGGGGGGGGGGGGGGGGGGGGGGGGGGGGGGGGGGGGGGGGGTTTTTTTTGGGGTTATTTGTTGGTGGGGGGGGGGTATATTATGAAAGCTATGGGGGGGGGGGGGGGGGGGGGGGGGGGAGGGGTGGGGGTTCTGGGAGGCAAATACTCGAGAGGCGTTGTATTGCGTTGCAGGAACACAATGCCTATTGCATCCAGGACTGCAGGGAACTGTGAGCTGAAGGAAATCAACTCACAAAACTGGCCGTACTCTATTTAGAAACTGAGAGGTAAAGTCGGCGCCTTTATTAACAGTGGGTCGTAACCTAGTGCTCCATGCTATTGGAGGCTCTGGGACTCTGCAAGTGCTCAGAATCCATCAGGAATTCCAAAGTCTATTCTAAAGTCATGTATGGCTACAGCAGCAGGAGAGAATTGACGACTCATAATCGTGTATAGGCCTGTTCTCAATCTGTGAAAACGCTTGGCAAGTTCCCAGTAGCTCAAGGGCGAAGTACTCGCGTTGACGTGAAATAATCGAGCCCTTGCCCTTTGCCCCGGGAATTATAGGAAAAATGAAGGAACAGCATAACATAGCTCTAGGGAAGTTTTAATTTGAAAACTGTAGTCAAACTCTGGCTAGAGATCGCAGCACTAGTACATGGTGCTGGGGCGATGCTCTTCACGCTAGTTCGCGGTAATCCGGCGGCAGCTGTAGTGGCGCGAGCTATAATCGCGGTCACTATTCACGGTGAAGGCAAACCGGCGAAACTTTAGGTGAATCCGTGAAACTTTAGTGAACCGCGACACTCGTCAATAGAGAACCGTGGCGGCCTTGTCCACGGCGCTCTGCGGGCACTTGTCCACCGCTAACCGCGGGGCACTAGTCCTATGGCGGCACCGTGCTAGGAGTTTTATAACATACCTCGGATGGGGGGGAACCGCCCCCTCACAGTTCTTCATAACACCAGCACGATGTAGCCATAGGCAGCAAATATAGTATGTGCTATAAAATGGCTGCCTAGTGGCACCATGGGACTAATGTTTGAATGTTTTTGTCAGCTTCTCTGGACCTAACTTTTGAAATATGTATTGGTCCAAAGCAATGGGAGAGATTCTGGAAGAAGCCAAACCTATGCTAATGTTTAGATGGAAACTGTTTCTCTCTCTGGACAATGCTAGTATGTAGCCCTGCTCAAAAAGGATATGTGAAGGCTCTATTGGTATCTATGAAGGAAAACAGAGGAGCAGATGCACATTTGAGAAAGAGTACTTTCTCTCTTGAGTGTTACAACGTGGCTCTCCTGCAGGCTGGAGAACAGCCAGCTTTCCAGACTGGAGGCTTACCTAGCCTTCTCCTCCTCCCCTTCCCTGTAGATCTAACTGGTGGTATATAGATTTTCCCTTCTTCTTAATTCTTTTCTTAAGACAGGGTACCCCAGGCCAGCCTCAAATTCATTATAGTTCAGGCTAACCTCAACCTTACAATTCTCCCATCTTGGCTTTTGGAATTTCAAGCTTGGTTTTCATTTATCTATTCATTTTTAGTTTTTTAATTTTTTTAGATTCATATTTAGGAACTCAGAAAGCTAATGTGAGCTGGATGTGGTAGCCTGAGTCTTTAATCCCAGCAGAGACAGATAAATCTTAAAGATCAAGGCCAGCCAAGACATAATAAGACCTTGTCCACAAATATAAAATTTAAAAGAAAAGACTACGTGAGCAGCCTCTTACACCATGTACATATTTGTGGTCAAAAATACAGATGTCCTCAGATTCAGCTAGGAAGTGAACGCAAGGCCTTTTTTCCTTTCCCAAGCATAGGTTAATAATGCACTCTTGTAACACCATGCTGATGGCTATTGTAAAATAGCATATAAGTGCTGCCTGCTCAGAATAGCCCTTCCAGAGTTCCCCTAGACGTCACTGTCCTCCAGATGCCCAGATATCTCTGAGCCACATGCTTCCGAACCCCTTCCTAACACAGAGAGAATAATACCCTTGTAAAACCATGTTGAGGGCTATTGTAAAATAGCAATTAAATGCCACCCGGAAAAACGCATCCAGAGTTCCTTTAAACGTCACTGTCCTCCAGATAGCCAGATGCCCAGATATCTCTGGGCCACATGCTTCCCAACCCCTTCCTAACACAGAGAGAAGAATGTACTTGTAAAATCATGCTGAGGGCTATTGTAAAATAGCAATTAAATGCTGTCCAGAATAGCATTTACAGAGTTCCCCTAAATGTCACTATCCTTCAGATGCCCAGATATCTCTGGGCCACATGCTTCCAACCCTTTCCTATCACGCATAGACAAGGAGGATCTTTAGGCTGGGTTTCTTTGGAAATTGGGAAGGACTCAGAAAATATTAATCAATAGAACTCCCATCTTTTGGGAGTATGGACCTCTCTTTTAGAAGGCATACCAGCCCCAAATCTCCAGTGTCAGAAGTCCCCTGCTCTCCCTGAAGTCTAGCTTCTCAGTGTAGTGCAACCTTAGCTTACAAAGAAGAGTTGGCTAGATTGTAGATGCAGAAAGAAAAATTGGTCCTGCGCCTTTTGCAGAAGACCAAGACTAAAGTTCACTTCCTGACAGAGTGCAGAGCTTCATGGCAGGGCCTGTGTACGTGTCATGTTTGAGGTATATCAGCTTGAGCCATAGCCAAGGCCAGCAGTAATCCAGGGGTAATCGTTTACCAGAGACAATTATCCCTTGCCTTATCTTACTGGATATACAACGTGTGAGAGAAGGGGGCTTTGCTCTTCAGGACATCTTCTAAGCAGGGGTCACTGAGAAAGTTTGAAAGCAACCCTGCCCACATGGTGAGAGGACCATAGTTGTTCTAAGTAAATGGATTTGGAATGTATAATTTTTTCCTCCCTTACGACTTTTCAACTAATGTGTGTTACTTAAAAACTGCACACTTAGGAAAAGAAGACGAAGAGGAAGCAAGAGAGATGGCCTAGCAGTCTCGGCTCTTTCTCTTGTGGAAGATCTGAGTTTGTTTCCCAGAACCTGTAAAGTGGCTCACTATAACCTGTAACTCCAGCAACACCGGATCTAATGGCCTCTGAAGACACCACGCAGCCATGAGATGCAGTGTACACATGCAGGTAAGCACTCGTGAACATAAACTCAAAACGAATACATCTAAAAAAGGAAGTTAGGAAAAAGAAAAGACAAGACAAAAAGCAGCAATCAGGGGCTGAGGAGAAGGACATGGCTGAGTGGGTAAAAGACTTGCAGCCCAAGCATGAGACCCTGAATTTGGATCCCTGTGTAGAAATTCAGACACTGAAGCCACTCCCTGTAAACTTCACCAGATAGATAGGTGAGCTTTTGAGTTCCATAAGAGACTGTTTCAAAAAAAAAAAAAAAAAAGGTAGGACTTAGGGCATTATTCAAGATGGCACCAAATTTCAGCTTTTAATCTTGACAAGCAAGCACACACATGTGTGCGCACATACTCATGCACAGGTACAACACACATGATAATATGGAAATACAAGTTCAAGAAGACTTATATTTTAGCTTTTCTCATAGAAAGGAACTTACTCTACAAAATCTTTTTCTAATAAGTAACTTAAAAATTTAAGGTCTCGGGGCTCACCACTAGCTTTCTATGAGAAACCCTCCCTGTGAGCAGTGGGTATAGGATATGAGGAAAGCACACAGCAGCTTCCTTCTCTAAAAGAGCTTTCTCTCTTCAGCAAAGAAATTCCTAACGGCTAGGAGCTGGGTGGGGGGTGGGGGGGCGGGAAGGGCCTTTAAAATTTCCTTTCTTCTGGAGGAACCTAGAAAAACCAGGACTAGAGGGCAAGATAGATGAAGGACAGGGGTTTAGCCAAGCGGGGCCGTTTCTGTAGGGTGGATTTTAGAATTCACATCTTGACATGGGGAAGAGATGGCCACGTCGCCAGATTCACCCCCTCCCGTCCCCCCCTGGCTTGGGCAGGGGCCAACCCCGGATTCAGGCAAGGGGTTTTTTTTGGCCCTGCTCCATGGAAATATTTCCTTCAGTGGAGCAAAGAACTGCTTCATTCAACTGCCTACGGCTAGGGAGGGGTGTTGACAGAGGGCAGCCAGGCCCGGGGAGCACTCCCAGCCCCCCAGGAGAAAGTATATCCCAGGTAGAACAGAACTGGAAAGTTTGTTTTCTCCTCCTCCTCCTCCTCCTCCTCCTCCTCCTCCTCCTCCTCTCCTCTCCTCCTCCCCTTCTCTCCTCCTCCTCTTTCTCCTTTCTCCTTTAACTAAAAGATTGATGACAGTTGAAAAACTGCCACCCCACCCAAGACCCTGGAGAAGACACTGGTCTTAGATCCCACGAGGGCTGGAATGTTGCCTCGCTAACATGAGGGTTCATATAGAGCTTGCTGGCCTTCTAAACAGGGTCTGGATCACTTCAGAACCTACAGGCCTGCTGATCTCACCTCTCAAGCTAGACAGCAGCCACTAGCTCCCTGAAAGAGAGGTCAGGAGGCACAGTAGAAGCCCAAGGCACTTAAGAAGGTAGGAAAAGACAGTGCAGTGTTGTGAGGAGAGGTGCTACTCTGAGCAGCCTATATGCTGCTGAATTGGAGGGGGTGAGTCACATAACCTGATTTGAGGGGTGATCAGCAAAGAGGCACCCCCAACTCCAATCCTGAGCACAGGTAGAGTAGAAGTCTCACCTGCTGGCCAAACGTTTGGTCCATGAGATCTTGAGAGCACACCGTAGTTTAAGGACACTCACTACCTCTGTGGCTATGGGCCAGTTGCTTAACTTGAGTGAGCCTCTCTCTCATAATAACTATGCTTTGAATAAAATATGCCATTGGTGGAGAAGATTAGAGAAAGAATTATAAACGCGCTAATCATACTCGGTGAGTTGTGTTCCTATGTCTCCCAGCTGGAGGACATAGAGGAGATTGGTGGAAAAGAGACCTTGGTATTGACACTTTCATTTATTTTATAAGCATACATTTTAATTTATTCATGTAGACATGTATATAAACACACACACACACACACACACACACACACACACACATATATATATATTTTTTTTCTCTCTCTATTCAGTAGTTGGCCTCAAACTCCTAGGCCTTACCTAACTCTTTCCTCAACTCAGGTTGACCTGAGTCAGCTGTGGAAGTATATGTACCAGCAGCCTAGCTTCAAATGCATCCTTTTCCATCTCTCTATACCTCAGTTTCCCTATGTGGAAACTGAGGATAACCACAGTAACCATTCCCCAGAGTTATACATGGGATTCGTTAGGCCAGTGTATGAGAATCTCTGAGAACACCCGATTAACTGAGCAGAAAGCTCAAACTGTTTGTTCCCCAGAGAGGGCACATCTAGTAATACCACCTTGTCCCCAAGTGTGCAGAACCTGAAACCATTACCAAAGTCCCCTACTTGGGGCAACAACTCTGGGTCTACTGGTTACAGGCTGTAAATCTCATGTTCTTCTACTGATCCTGAGATCTGGGCAGTGGCGAAGACTTGAAGCTAGCCCACTTAACTCTCCAGGTTAGACCCTTCATGAATGTACCTCTGACAGCTCTCTTGAGACTATTTTGCAGCCTATCCCAGAACTTCGTTTTCCCTCCTTTAGAGTAGCCTTGCAGCCTGGGTTGTTAGACAAGAACAAAGGTCACTGTGGCTCTCTGTGCTTTCCCTCCACCGAGCAAGTAGCCTGGGCTTATGCTGTGCAAACGCAGTGCCCTCAGAGACACGGACTAGAATGTTCAACATACCCTTTAGGTGTTTGTGGAAAGGATGAGCTTAGAGGCGGCTGCCTTTAGGTAAACGGGTTGCCCTCGTGCTTTTGGTGATAAAGAAAAGCAAACACAGGGCTGCTTTCCAAAGGCCGGCCTTCTCCCACCGCTTCCCAATAGGTCGTCCTTGGCTCTCTGAACTTTGGGGAGCAGACAGCCTAGGGAGGGTGGGGAAATGACAGTGGCTCTTGAGGACCCGTCGACTAAGGGAGATCGAGCCACTCTTTGTGTTTGCAAAAAAATATGAAAATTAATGTCCATGTGCCCCTGTGAGCACAGAGTAACACAGACTAGATTTTTAAAACCTTCCCTACAGGATAATTGAAAAAGAACCTTATTGATCAATGTCCCTAGCAGGGAGGTGGGGGTGGGGGCACACTCAGGCCTGGGTGCCTCCGAGATACATCAAAAGTTTACAAACGGTTACCCTGAATTCTGTAGACTTTCAAGAGAAAAAAAAAAAAAGCTAGAAAGCCAAGCACACACACTCATCTGCTCATTCAAGGACCACGGGAGCACGTTCTAAGCATACAAGGCAGGGAGGCTGGCACCACTAGAGGTGCCAGCGACAAAATGACAAGCACCGGGGGAAGTGACTATCCTCATATGCTCAGAGCCAACAGGAGAGCTAACTGTGCCTTACTGTGCGTGGGTTTCCCTCTAGGTACCTCTGCCTAGATCTCAAGTAGACAGCTGGTACAGCCCAGTCTCTCTGGGGGTGGGTGAGTGCCCCCCCACTTCTCTGGAAGGACAAGTCAACAAGCGGGAAATTGTCATTTAGCTGACAGGGAGAGCTGAGTTGGGGGTGGGATGCCCATGAAGAGCTGGCGCTCTTGCCTGGGTGGGGACATCAGGAATGTGGGCCACGTCCTTTCCCAACAGCCTGGCCTTCTGTATGTTTCCCAGAAACTCTTTCTGTTTACATGGAGGGGCCTCTCCAGAGCAGGGGGCCACTCAGATCCTGTTTGCAACCCTAACTCACTTTTCTGTCTGGCTCCAGAAACAGGCAGTCTGGAGTGTTGAATGTATGGCCACGTGGCCAGCCCAGAGATCCAAGCAAAACCGTCTGCCTTCCTGACTAGAGATGTCCCTGAAAGGCTACAGTGTATAACCTGGCCCCTGCTCTAGGGTTCCCATAGGGCCTCACACACACACCACCCAGTAGGCACAGACCCAGGCCCACTTATGGCTGTTTCCACAGCTGGAGCCAGGGCCGTCCTTCAGAGAAGCATGAGTAGATCCGCATGGAGGAGCCCCACTGGGAAAGTCAGGAAGTGACAAGGGGCCTTATACAACTCTTCTCTCCCACCTCATAAAACGAAGCAACAGAAGAGTGTTGTGGGTGGGAAGAGGAGGAAGACGATGGGGGAGGCAGAGAGACCAGGTGACAGAGGACTGACTGCTGAGATCGGATTGTCCTCTCACATTGTTCCTTGGCAGGAAGGGAGGGTTCCCACAGACATCTCAGGGGTTGTAGCTAATGGGTGAATGTAGGGTACCTTGATCTCCTTGGGGCTTCTGCCTAAGACGAGCAATGTCTGACCTAAGTCCTTGAGCTTCGTGCAGTCAGGATACAGCTGTGAGCGTGGCCTAACACAGAACTGTGAGCTTACTTAAAACACTATACATTTCCCTTTACATTTTCTTTTAATTTGATTGCACAGTTGAGTGTGTACTTTGGCAATGGCAGAGTCCTGTCTCAATGTCTGTCCTCTCACCACTGGGAAAGAGTCCTGGGATCCTGTGTGGGGAGGAAGAGCAGCAAATGAAAGAGAAGGCCCAGGAGCCCCGCTGTCCTGGGAATAAATATCAGTCTTGTGACAGTGGTGTCCCTTTCCGGAGGTGATAGCTTGGGAAATTCCCTACTGCCCTTCCTTGATGCCTCTTTCTTGGGACTCACTATGGTCTAGTTGGTGACAAAGATGACAGAGGTTCTTGAAATGAGGAAAGGACTGTTGAGTTAGAATCCATTGGTTTCTAACCACTCCTTTTGGATCTTTAACTCTGGACCTTTGCCAAGAGATAATGCAAGCTGTTACACTGTAGAATTCAACCTCTTCCAGACTGCAAGAGCCTAGGTGCTGGGCTTCTAGGCCCCATTTCCTTCTAAAGTTAGCGGTCTCCCTTGGAGAATTCCAGGGAAAAGGCCCAGCTGACCACCCTGAGCTGGAGGCTGGCGTCAAGTCTTAGAACCCATTAATCTCAAGAGATGTATCTGCAAGGGTAAACTGTAAGATGATTCTTGCTTCCCTGGGACCCTCAAAAAGCCAGGCCTCAATGTGGTCTCAATACGATGTGCTTTCCAAAGCTACAGCAGTTTCTCCTGGGCTAGAGTTAAGACAGCAGAGGTTCAACCGTGAGGCTTAGGATGACATGGGACTTGAAAACAACTGTAAATTCAGTGTGTGTGTGGGTGTGGGTGTGTGTGTGTTTCTGTGTGTACACACGCAAGCCTACACATAGAGTGCAGAGAGATGAAGATAGCTTGTTGTTTGCAGGATGGTGTCTGACCTGGCCTAGTACCTAAACAGTACTAAGAACACTAGTGTCCTACACCCATGTCTTTGCACAGCCAAGACCTTAGGTCTGCTTAAACAGGAAGGGAGGCTGAGGCTTCCTTGTTCTGACTGCCCCATCCCCCCACCAAAGGCTGCACCATCCCCCACCACTGTCCGCCAGCAGGGATTTCCTGGGCTTAGGATCAGCCCATTCACTAAGAACCAAGAACCTTGGGGGGAGGGTTAACTGGCCCTCAGGACGCCATTTCTCCTGAAAGGGAGGTTTTGTGGGGAGAAGGAGTATGAAGGCCTCTGGCCTCTGGCGGGAGGAAGGTAAAGACCCCTGGCTGGTAACAGTTAAGCTTTCTCTAAATAAAGATGAACACGGAGTTGCCCTATGGTAGTAGATAACCTGTTGTCTGAGGACAAAGACCCATGTAATCACAAACCAGAACAAATTGTGGTGAATCCCAGGGAGCTGTCACAGAAAAGCTGTGCTGGGACAGATTAGGTCTGGAAAGCCAAGGGGACATACTCTCTCCACTGTGGCTAGTTACAACACCACGGAATTAGGTTGTGGCAAACCGCCGACAACTGGCAGACCTCAGGTAATTGACAACCTCGAGGCGACCGCGAGTAATTGGCAACCGTAGAAAGCTGACGGGCTGCAGTAAATGGCATGTGAGTGACTGGCAAACTCCAACTTAGCAAAAGAAGTCACTTCACACAAAGTCACTGTCCTCAGCTGTTTTGCATTGGACCCCTGAGCCCAAGAACATTACTATGGCTTACAAGCTACTATGGGGGCGGAGGAATTAGTAGTCTTGGGGGTGAAACTATAGTCATCAAACTTCCCTGTAACCCCGAAACCTACTATCCTGAGTGTCAGGCCTTAAAGAAGATCACAGGAAGTCAACTATAGCAGCTGTAAGGAATTGAACCCTTGGCCAGGTGAGAGAAATTTCCAAAACCAGTAGGTTCTGGCATTGGGGGGTGGAGCTACATTTTAGGGGTTTCTCCAACCCCGGTGTAATTTTTCTGCTCTGGTTTAGGGAAAAGTCAGAATGGTCACTGTTACCCAGCCTGCCGATCTGAGGTTTCCGTGAATCAACCGGAAATTGTTTTTATTTTCTGAATTGTGCCTCGATACCATGTTAGGGCAGGCGTTTTTTTGCCCTCAGATTTTTTACAATGCCAACTAATATCTTTCATTTACCATGTGGGCCAGGTCCACAAAACTACCCTTGATATGAGTTGGGGTTGCAGGCTGGCTTGAAGGAAAGCCAAGCATCCAGGGGCTCAGGAGTAGGGCCACTTGCATTAGAATGAAAGCCTAAAACAATGGAACCACAGCTGCTTTTTTTTTTTTTTTTTTTAGCATATATTCAAGATTATTCAGTCTTCCAGTGTTTTCTCACCTGGATAACAGTGAGCTGGCCTGAGATTCCCTGAGCCCCAAAGAACTGAAAAACTTGGTGAGCCGTGGTCAGAAAAGTGCTTCTAGACAAGGGTGAACCAGGACGCCAAGAGCTGTGGTCAACAAAAGCGTCTCTGTGTACCACGGAAAAACTGGCAAACTGCAGACACCATACCACAAGGAACTAACTGGTAAACCACGGACATCCACACCTCGTTGAGGGCAGCGTGGAAACCTCAGCTCTGAGGCGTAGGTTTGTTCTTTGTCTTAGGCATAATGAATATCCTGATATGAAGTTCCGGATTTCAAACCCCAAACTCAATTTCTCGAATCACGGAACTGAGCGGAGACGAATTGGCAGGGCGGCTCTTTCCCAGAATCCACTGGGCCTGTTTTGGAGGCAGCTTTGTTAACCACAGGGCTCTGGTCTATTTGCAAAACAATAAGGGATGAGACTCCTCTAGGATCCCTGGAGCTTTTCAGTCTTCCTTTCTTAAAGAAACAGGGAGTCTCCCGCAGGCTTCCTGGGGGTGTTTGAAGATTGGAATTTACTAAGGGCAACCTGGGGAGGAGGCATTGATATTTTTCTTATCCTTGGCCCCGTGAGAGATAATCAGAGAGACAGTGGGGTCAGTCATTGCCCAAAGAAAGGATCTCTTAGACCTAAGACCTCTTCATACCACTCTAGGAATAGAGATTTTGGCACAGTTCACTGTCTTGCAAGGCTATGGCAGGGAGGCAAATACTCAGAGGCTGTTGTATGTGCGTGCAGGATCACAATGCCTCATCAAGGACTGCCAGGGAACTGTGGCTGAAGGAAATCAACTCACAAACTGCCGTACTCTATTTAGAATTTGAGAGGTGAAAGTCCCCTTTATTTCACAGCTAACCTGAGCTCCATGCTATTGGAGGTTCTGGGGGGACTCTGCAAGTGCCAGATTCCATCAGGAATTCCAAAGCTCAATTCTAAAGTCTGTATGGCTACAGCACAGGAGAGAATGACCTCTTAATCGTGTAAGCCTGTTCTCAATCTGTGAAAACGCTTTGGCAGTTCCCAGTGCTCAAGGCATACTCCGTTGACGAAATAATCCAGCCCTTCCCTTGCCCCGGGAATTAAGGAAAAGAAGGAAACAGCATAACATAGCTGCTAGGAGGTTTAATTTGAAAACTGTAGTCAAACTCTGCTAGAGAGTCGCAGCACTAGTACGTGGCGATCTTCAGCGCTAGTTCGCGGTAATCCGCGGCACTAGTGCGCGACGATACGCGGCACTATTCCACGGCGAAGGCAAACCGCGAAACTTTAGGTGAACCGTGAAACTTTAGGTGAACCGCGACACTCGTCATAGAGAACCGTGGCCCTTGTCCACGGCGCTCTGCGGCACTTGTCCACCGCTAACCGCGGCACTAGTCCATGGCGCACCGTGCTAGAGATTTATAACATACCTCCGGAGAGACTCACAGTTCTTCATAACACCAGCACGATGTACCATAGCACAAATATAGTATGTGCTATAAAATGGCTGCCTAGTGCACCATGGGACAGACCTATCTACACACGTATGGGATGCACAGCAACTCATAGCGAGTACGCCATGGCACACCTACACAGGGTACTGCGGAGTAGGCCTATTGACTTGTAGCAGATGTACGTAGTGTAACAGTGCCCTGTCACAAAGTACTATAGCACAGATACATCATGACATAGACATAAAGGTCCACAGTATGTGTAAATCATCCTGTATAGTATACCGCCTATTTGTGCCATGAGGCACCTGGCCTGTACCATATAGTACACCCACAATCTGTCGCATAAGACACCAGGCCTAGACCATAGTATATCTTGAATTTGTGCCTCAAGATACTAGTTTATATTGTATAATCCACGCATTTTTGCCGGGAGCCACTTGGCTTATACCGTAGTATACCGCCTAGCTGTGCCGCTAGGCACTTGGTTTATACCGTAGTATATTGCGTAGCTGTGCCTTTAGGCACTTGGCTTATACCGTAGTATACCGCATAGCCGTGCTATGCGTTACTTGACCTATATCGTAGTATACCGTGTAGCCGTGCTATGCGTTACTTGACCTATATCATAGTATACCATTTATTTGTGCTGGAGGCATCTGACCTGTACCGAAGTACATCCATGTATCTGTGCCCAAAGACACCAGGCCTATAGCGTAGCCTGTACCATATAGTACACCCACAATCTGTCCCATAAGACACCAGGCCTAGACCATAGCGTATCTTGAATTTGTGCCTCAAGGTACTAGTTTATATTGTATAATCCACGCATTTTTGCCGTGAGCCACTTGGCTTATACCATAGTATACCGCGTAGCTGTGCCACGAGGTACCTGGTCTGTACTACAGAGCATCCGCGTACCTTTGCCACAAGATTATCAGGCCTGTACCATACATACCATGTATCTGTGGTGCAAGGCATTTGTCCTATACCATAGGATAATTGTAGTTTGCCATGAGACATCTGGCTTATACGTAGTACACCTACATATCTGTGCTACAAAACACCAGACCTGTACCATAATATACCATGTATTTATGCCACAAGTCACTTGACTTATACTGTAGTATATCTTGTATTTGTGCTGTGAAGCACCCAGCCTATACTGTAGTGGCCCACGTAAGAACATTGCTCCATGATGCTTCCTGTTCCTTAGTGCAGGTTTGCTATGCCCGTGTCACAGCGCACTACTTGAGTCTGTGCCACGGTATATATGAACTCGTGTGTGATGTAGAGCTTTAAGTCCGTGCCGTAGTGTCTTGTGCCTGTGCTGTGAAGCTTTGAGCCTATGCCACAGAGCTTTGTGTGTGCGATGTAAACGTGACACACTACTGCTCTGTGCTGTGCCATAACGGACCATGTCTATGTGTCAAAGTAAACTTGAACTTGTGCCAGGACGCAATGCACCTGGGCCGTGGTGCCGTGCGTCTGTGCTGTGGTGACTTCTTCACTATGTATCTACACCGCGAAGCATGTAGTAAGGGTATACTATGGTAAAGGCCTATTACCTCCCAGTACTTTCCAGTATATAAGGGTGGCGTTCTACCACCCATGCATAAGACCCAGAGGTACACATCGTGGCGTGCGTTCAAGTACACCTTGGCACAACTCCATGGTACATTATTTCATGGGCCTAGTGTACTATGGCACAGATGTGTGGAACCGGCACAGCACAGCTACATAGCACAGTACTGTAAAGGCATGGCGCATCACCAGATCTCCTCAGCATGGGTACGCTGTCTATCTCAGTGAAGGCCTCCAGGGAGCGTCAGTACTGCCAGGTTGACTCATCTCTCAGAGTCATCCTGACAGTTTAAAATCACTGGCGTGGGTGTCAATGCATCTCATAAGTACCACCAGGCAACCAACCCCACAGGCGTGCACGCAAACCTCCCCCTGATCGCTCAAAGGTGAATAAACAATCTAGGAGCACCTAGTGGTCTTAAGGTGGTCCCAAGTATGCCCCCCAAACCTGATTTTTTTTTTCCCAACCCTTGGGCTTCTGGGGAAAACAACATGCAAGAATCATATCCTAAGTATTTCTACACCCCCAGTCGTCTCTCAACCTCACCTTCCTCAGACACACCCAAGCAAGCAACCACAGTGGGCGGAAGCTTGAATTTTGATTGTCTGATGTTCCTTTAGAGTAGGGGCGGCTTTATCTATTCAAAGGAATGACAGCAAGGAGTAGCAGCTCCTCCCAGAGACAACCTCCCTGGAGAGTTTGCTGGCCAGCACTTCCCTATACAACCGGTACAACCCTTGCCTTAGGCTTCAGGGAAGCCTACAAATCACACAAGCTCCCACCTGGGCAAATTCTGCACTGGTGGCCTAGAGATGGGTTCCATTCTACGCCATTGAGAGCTGGACACATGGAGTACCCTGTGTCTGGATGATGGCTGTTCATTTGTTTAACTATTATCTCGGTTCTAACATCATTTATCCCATAGAACGTCTTGTTTGTTTGTTTTTTTTTTCCCTCCCTACTGTTTATTAGAGTTTAAACCTAGAATTTTGCTTGTGCGTTCAGTAGGTGCTCTACCACTTAGCACACCCTAGCCTTCTCTTATTGGATCTTGACCTAAGAGCCTAAGCCAGGACATGCCAGGGCTCCTTGACCTTCTTTTTAGCCAGTTTTCAGATTGACTTACAGGACGTATGACTATCCCTAACCTCTGCTGTTAAGAAAGTGAAGTTGCGCCTGGCGGTGGCGGCTCACGCCTTTAATCCCAGCACTTGGGAGGCAGAGGTAGGCGGATTTCTGAGTTCGAGGCCAGCCTGGTCTACAGAGTGAGTTCCAGGACAGCCCGGGCTACACAGAGAAACCCTGTCTCGAAACCCACCCCCCCCCAAAAAAAAAGAAAGTGAAGTTGTAGGGTGAGGGTGGGGGGTCAGGTCCCCTCAAAACACAGATTCTACAAATGAAACTGGGGAGGGTTGTGAGGGGGCTTCTGAGGAAAGACACACTGAACTCAGGGCTGGAGAGGCAGACAAACAGCCCTCAGAGTCCAGAGCAGGGGCACAGCAGATAGATCCCAAGAAGAATGTTCTAATTAAGAGTCCTACTCTAGAGTTAATCCTTTACAATGAAACTGTTTAGGCTCAAAATATTCATGAGCAGAGGGTCTCCTCTGGAGGACTGCTGAAATCCTGGGACATGCTGAATACCAACAGCTAGCATTTGATGTGTGACAAGCTGAGGGAACCAAGCGCTCCCTGTGGACAACTGAGGCAGAGAAACCTTGTGGCAATAGGGATGTTTCTGTTACTCAGTCAGAAAGATCCGGAATGTCTCCCTAATGTTCGTTGGAGCCTGTGTCATTTAAGTCTCTCAATAGGCCAATCTGGAAACTGTCACGGAATTATAATCTTTGAGACAATTATAGGAAAAATTCTTGTCCTTTGTTTAGCGAGGGAGGAGGGGACCACAAAAACAAACAAGAAGACAATAGAAACAACAACAACAAAAAAATCCAATGGATCCAATGGTATGTGACCAAGGAAGGCCCTTGTTCCTCCGCTGCCTCCCCTGCCTCTCCTGTGTGCTGTGTGTGTGTGTGTGTGTGTGTGTGTGTGTGTGTGGCAGGGGTGGGGAGCCTATTGTGGGGAAAAGACCTCATTTGTGGGGTACATCATCACCCCAGGAGTGTCTGGACACTCTGGATATGAGCATTCTCTTTTCTCAATGGGTTGGGACTTGTTTGTTTGTTTGTTTGCTTGCTTGTTTGTATTGAGCCTGGTGGGGAAACCAAAGAGGCAGCTGGCAGAGTCACCTTTTGTTCTGGGAAAGCAGCTAGCTCCCTGAAAGAGCTCCTCAGAGAGCCTGGAGAGAAAGTTGAAGCTAAGAGGGGCTCTCCTGGAATGCTATCTTCTTCTGAAAACAAGTTCACACACAAATTCTTCTTCCCTTGGCCACCTGGACACTACCCCTTCTTGAAATATAGAGATGGGCCTCTTCAGGATCTGAAACTCTGTGAGGAGGTTCCCCAAAGCAAGGGCTGTGCCTCACAAATTCCTAGGGGGCAGTCATGCATATTTCCTTTCAGTCCAACAGGAAATCAAAGTGCAGGTGCTAAGAGAAAAACCAAACCACTGTACTGAAAAAAGATAGCTCTGGCTCAGGGGCTGACTCCCAACCGGTCTCCCTTCAAGATCACAGGTTAGGGATTGGGCCAACCTGGGGGATGGGGGCAGTGTCCTGTTCTTCCTTCTCAACTTCTTCTTTCTTCTCTTCCCAGATGCACCCCTGCCCCATCCTCAAGGCTCTAGGAAGTCCATTAATGAAATGCTGGCAAAAATGGATGCTCCGTGAACTCCGAAGAACACGTAGGTTTTACCTAACAAGGAGAACCTGGAAGCCATTTATCCTGAGCACTAGCTAGGTTACAGAGCTTTCCTTGAGTGTCTGGAAAAAAGCTGGCTGGGACAGAGAGGTAGCTGGCACCGGTATAAGACCCAGAGATGATGCAGAATTATTCAAGCATATTTAAATTTACAAGGGAAGCAAGTAGAAGGTGTTTACTTTTTTTTTTTTTTTTGGTTTTTCAAGACAGGGTTTCTCTGTGTAGCCCTGGCTATCCTGGAACTCACTCTGTAGATCAGGCTTGCCTCGAACTCAGAAATCCGCCTGCCTCTGCCTCCCAAGTGCTGGGATTAAAGGCGTGCACCACCACTGCCCAATGAAGGTGTTTACTATTAGCCTGCTTGCTTACCCAGCAGCCCTCCTGGAAGAGAAGATACCAGGCCCTTACCCCTCCATCCTCAGCAGAACCCATGTGCAACTGTGTTCTTTTCTCTCTGCATGGCAGGACAAGAAGACACCCTAAGCCCCAGGATAGAAGCCTAGAACATGCTTCGAAGACTCCTCATCTTCTGGGCATGGCAGTTCTCATCGGCACTGGGAGGCAGAGATTGAGGACTGACTTCATGCTCGTTCGCCTTGGACTCCACTGTGAAGTGTGAGTCTTGAAGCCAGGCAGTAGCAGCTACTGGTCTGATTCTTTGTTTTTAGAGTGACTTTGATTCTTTTCAGTGTTTCATATTTCCATAGACACTTTAGAATCCACTTAGCAGGAGTTTACTGGTTTCTATACTTAAAGAAAAAAAAAATCCTCCCTGATTTTTTTATTGATATTATGCTGACTTATAATTTAGGGAAAATGCTTTTTTTTTTTTTTTTTTTTTTTTTTGCTTTTGCTTTTGCTTTGAGAGAGGGTCTTGCTGTGTAGCCCAGGCTGGCCTCCAACTCACCACTCTCCCAACTTTTCCTCCTGAGTGCTAGGGTTACAGGGGTCTAGGGTCACAGGTCTGTGCCTTCATACTCAGCCAACAAAGATGCTTTAACATGAAATCTGCCAAGCCATGCCATTCCTCTTAGTCTCATCTCTGTGATTTTGTGTGTGTGTGTGTGTGTTCTGGGAATTGAACTTGGATCTTCTCGAAGAGCAGCCAGTGTTCTTAACTGCTGAGCCATCTCTCCAGCCCCCCTATTTATTCCCCACTCTTTTTTTAAAATTTAGATATATTTTATTGTACATATATGATCGTTTTTCCTTTGTATATGAGTGTAGCACATGCATGTTTATGCCTGAGGAGGTCAGAAAGCATCAGAAGGCACCAAATCCAGTTCCAACTGGAGTTGTCAATATTTAAGAAGCACTGTGTGGCTGGTGGGAACCGAACCTGGGTCTTCTGTAAGAGCAGCCAGTGATCCCAACTGCTGAACCATCTCTCTAGGCCCCTCTCTGTTTGCTTCCATTCTTGACTTCTCTCCATAAGGCTTTATAGTTTCACTGTGTTAACCTTTGGCCAATGTTTCCCTGGGTGTTTCGTGGTTTTGATATTACTGTAGGTAGTACTTTTCCTTCAACTTCTTTCTTTCCTTTCTGGTTATTTGTAGCAGATAAGCATAAATACAATTGGTGTTTCCGTGTTGATCTTGTAGCCTTCAGTTTTGCTAAAACTATTTGTGGGATCTCCATGGCTTTGTTGTATTAGATTTTCATGAGACGCTAGACAAGAATGCAGTGGGCACAGAGTTTGTAATTATCCCTACTGTGCTTCTGACATCTGGAGATAATAATGAGCTGCCGTTCTCATTGCTAATATCAGTGAAGTGTCCTCTTCCTCCTCCTTCTCCCCAGTCTTCCTGCCTACAGACTTATCCATTCAATTAGTGGCTATATTTCTTGTGGTATGGGGACTGGATGTTGAACCTCTGGGTTAGGGGTTTACAGTTTGTAACAAAGCTGTATTATACTTGTACATTTTATTTTGAGACAAAGTCTCACTAAGTTGCCCAGGCAGGCCTTGAATTTACTCTGTAGTTCAGGCAGGCCTTGAACTTTCCATCCCCCCACCCCACCCCGCACCCCCACCCCGGCTTCAGCCTCCGGAACAGCTAGGATCACAGGCCTAACCGCCAGGGCCAACCCAACACTTATTGATCTTTTACACTATCAGCTTTTGGTTTCATTGATTTCTCCCTGTCACGTTTGGTTTATGATTTGTGGCTTTCTGTTTTGATCTTGGTTATTTCCTCTTTTCTGCTGACTTTGAGTTAAATATGTTGTCCTTTTCCTGGCTTATCGGTTTGGAGGTGAGGGACAGGGACCTAAACTAAACATTTGACTCTTGCTCCAGAGGTGGACAGAGTCCTCAAATTCCGATATGTTATAATTTATATGATACACTATTTATGATTTGTTTATGGTACAGAACACTTTTTGGCTGGGGTGGTGTCCATGCCAGAAGTGCTAGCACTGGAGAGGATGAAGCAGGAGGATTGCCACAACTTTAAAGCTATCCAGGCCTATATAGACAAACACTTAAAAAAATTTTTTTCAAAAGAAAAAAATCCTGTCTGCTTTCCCCCTTTATTTATCCTTCCTAGTCTTTGAGTCTAGGGTTCTTTGGAAATTTGCTATGACCTGTATCTTTTTACACACAATACTTGTCTTGCCTTCCAGACTGTGGTCTATCTTTATAAATGTTCTATGTGCATTTGAAAGAAATATCTTGTGTATAAAGTGTTCCATAAATGTCAGCTCTGTCCAGTTGGTGGTTTGGACCATCCAAGCCCTGCATACCCTTGCTGGCGTTCCGCCTACTTGCTCCATCAACTATTGGAAAAAACGATATAGAAATGCCCACCTAGCGTGGCAGAGTCCTGTCTTTCTCTGTGTAGTTCTTTGTGTATCTGGAAGCTGTGCGGGGGTCATCGTGCCCAATGGATTAATGACCCCGTTATCATTACAAAATGAACCTTTTTAGCACTGGTGTTGGGCTGCTCTCTGAAGCCCACTGGTCTGGCATTAATGTGGTCTTTATTTGCCATGCAGGAGACTCAGCCTAGCATCCCGCTTCTTGTTTGGCAAGCAGGCTACTGTGGAGCCACACTCACAGTCCTCAGCTTTCTTTTGGTCAGGGTTAGCAGCTCAAGTCTCTTCTCATCCTTTGTGTTTCCACATCCTTGCAGGCAGCTTGGATCTCGCTTCTCTGCTAATGGGGGTGGTTGTCAACGGAGTGCAATGATTGATTTTGGTTACATTTAAGCCTACCTTCTACTTGGTTTCCTTTTCTCTATCAGCTCCCTTTCTCCTTTTGGTCTTCCATCTTCCAGGCTAATTGTTACTTTGTATCCTACCAGTTTATCTCCTTTGTAGGTTTGTTAACCACAATTCTTCACTTTGTTGCTTTGCTCGTTGCTTTTAAGAACTGTAGCACACAAGGTGAATGTGCTTCACACAGAGTGCAAGGACCTCAACCCAAGACACCAGGTCCCTCTACTATGGTCACAAATGTTACTTTCTGTGTGTTGTAAACTCTACACTACATCTCCAGTATTTTAAACTGCTAATTATCTTCTAATGAAATCTTTGAAATTGTTCTGGAGAGACGGTCCAGTGATTATTAATAGAGTTCACGCATATGACTCCCAGGATTCGCACTGGGGAGCTGACAACTGTCTATAGTTCTAACTCTAAGGAAACCCCATGTGTCTGGCCTCCACAGGTACAAGTACTCATGTGAATGTGCCTGCACACATATGCGTAATTAAAAGTAATAAAGTAATTCTTTGAGACAGAGTCTCATTATGTAGCCCTAGAACTTGCTATGTTCACCAGGCTGGACTCTTAAGTCTGAGATCTTCATGACAGTGCATTGGATTGGGGTTACCACACACAGCATATGAAATATTTTTCTTTTTTTTAAAAAAAAAAAAAGGAATTTAAAGAATTTTTTTCAAAAACAACAAAAAAACCCAGTCTTGACTATTTACTGACATAGCGTGATGTTTGGTGTTCCTCGGTTTGACGGGTTTACTTGACATTTCCTGAGCTGTGGGTACACCCTTTCAGTTCCAGGATGTCTGTAAAAGGTTTTATTGCACCTTTGTTCTTGGGAGTTATTTTCAGAGACGGTGGAATTTGAGAGTGACAGCTCTTTCCTTAAGGACACTTCAAAGATGCTGCTGCCATCCTCTTGTTTGTGTGTTGTTTCTAGGCAGAAATCTGCATTAATCCTTGGCTTTGTTCGCTAAATCCCTGCCTTTCCCCCACTGACTGCCTTTAAGACTTTTCCCTCCTTGCCATGGTTACTAGTTTAGACAGATTGTGGGGAGTCTGGGTGTCATTTTTTACTCCCTTGTTCTTCACTCGGGGTTCTTCTGGTTGTGGGTGAATCTGACCACATACTGGTTATTATTTCTTAATATGTCTTCTAACCCAGCTCTCCCTTGTGCTTCAGGCTCCCCAGTCACCTCTATATTGAAGTGCATGGTCTCACCCAACAACTCTCTGGTGCTACTTTGGGTCTTTGATCTCCTGCCCCTCAGGTGATTCATTTTAGAAGGTCCTCCACTCCTCCATGTCCTCTTCCCCTGCCATGTCCAATCTGCCAGTGGTCCCCTGCAGTGTGCTGTTCACCTCAGTGGTCCTTGGAAGTTCAATTTGTTTCCTTCTTTCCCTAATCTCGTGCATGGCTATGTGTCTTTTGAAACTCTGAGATATAATTGCAATCACCAATCACCGTTTCTAAGTCCTCTGCTGCTTATTCAAACGTCTGAGGAGTCTCAGGTCAGCTGTAATTAGCCAGTCTCCTCGTTGTGGGTGGTATTCTTAAACCTCTTTGAATGTCTGGTAAACTTTTTAACTGGCTGCCAGACCTTGGAAATTTCACCCGGAGTGTGTGCTGCATATCTCTGCATTCCTGTAAATATTCTTGAGCTCCGTTCAGGGGTGCAGTCGAATTACCTGGGAATGGTTTCATCCTTTTGGGTCTGGTTTATATCACATAAGAGGAGGGTTGGAAACACATTTAATCTCAAGCTAATTATTTCCCTCTGCTGGGGATAGAATTCACCTTCCGAGAATTCCATCCAGCACCCTGAGAGCGTGAGGCTTTCCAGACTGACTGAGGGATAAGAGAAGTGAGCTACAGCCCTAGTGAGTGAATGCTGGCCACTCTCCCTGTCTAATCTCTTTGGATGATTTAAACTGTGGTGGTTGTTGTTTTGTGGAACTTGGGATAAAACCCAGGACCTGTAACATATTAGGAAAGCATTTCTACCTCTGAGGGGCACCCACAGTACCTGACATTTTTCTCTTTAGTACGTACACACACACACACACACACACACACACACACACACACACACACACACAGAGGCACACACAGGCACAATTCTCTGTTGAATGACTGAGGGCAAGTCCTGGCAGCCTCAGAGACTGCCTTTCTTTATGGCCTTCTCATTGTGCTCCGACCGGAGAGCTCTGGCACCCTGAACTCCCTGCTAGATGCTGGCTCCTCACTGAGGGCTGCCTCCAGACCCTGTCTGAATTTTCCCTCCTGGAATTAAGGCCTGGAATCTCAACCCAGGACAAAAGCTAGCACAGTCACTCTTTTGTTCCCTGTCTTTCAGCCATGTTCATCTTAAACCACATTGTCATATATTCCCCAGTGTTCTTGTGGTGGTGGGGTGTGTGTGTACATGTGCGCATGTGCGTGTGTGTGTGTGTGTGTGTGTGTGTGTGTGCGTGTGCCTGTGTGTGTGTGTGTTGTTTTCTTACAGGCCTTTAGCCTGGGACTCACTGATTAGGCAAGACTGGCTAGCCAGTGAGCCTTAGGGATCCTCCTGTCTCTACTTTATAAACTCTGAGATTCCAAGTACATATAGCACCGTGTCTAGCTTTTTTACATGGTTTCTGGGGAATGAACTCAGTCGCCTCATGTTCACCCAACCCGCACATAATCAACAGGGCTGTCTCCCCAGACTACTTTTGTGATTTTTACATGAGTCTCAAATCTGTTCTCTGTTATGCCAACTGTAAACATGGAAGTTCGGCAGTCACGTTTCCTGAGGTGACTGCCCATATCCCCACAGCTTCAATTAGGCATGTTTAAATGTATGTCCTATCCTGTCAGGAGGGTAGAGTTGTCATTTGGGGAATCTCCTAGTGTTTATGTATAAAAAACAGCCCGCTTGCTTTCTCTCCAGGAAACCAAGAATATGTTCCAGCAAGCATGGGATCTACACTCTTAGAGGGTCTCAAGGGGTCACAAGCACAAAGGCTCCAGCTCAGCCAAACTATCAGGAAGCCGAAGCTCCTAACAGAATGGACAGAAGTACCAGAAGTGGTGGTGTTGGGGAAGACATAGCATTGAGGCCAGCGCCCTTGGAGATGGAGTCCTCAGGGTGACAAGTGAAGGCTCCCACCAGCTGTTACTTCTGTTCAGCCAGGGCAGGGGCTCAACCCTGGAGAGCAACTAGCATTTCTTGCTGAAGGCCTCTCTCTGCTTGCCAAGCCGTCTCTAGACCTAAAGCCCCCTCCTCTCTCCCTCAGGGCCTTTGCCTGTGGGACAAAGTCAAGCCCGCCAGCAGGCCAGCTCAGGGTCGAGGCGGGGCAAGCTGGGGCCTCACATGGCTGGACAGCCCAAGCCAAGGGGCTGCCAGGGTATCAGCTAATCCCTACAAGAGGCGGTAAGAGTGGGTTTTGGGTCCCATTTTCCATGTTAGGAGCCAGAACTCCTGGGGTACTCAACTGGCAGAAGGGCCAACTCTAAGTCTTCCTGTTTTGTAGCCATTGGCTGACCCTTTACTCAAAAACCTCTGTTTCTTAAATTCCAGGGTACCCAGACCCCAGACTCTCACCTTGGCCCATTGCCTAGGTAGAAATAAGACACCAGAGAGCTCCCTGCCATGCTCCAGGCCTTCTAAGTAGAACAAAGCTGTACATACCCAAGCCGCCTGTGGCAGGTAATGATGGATTGAGAGGGTGTGGGATGAGGGTCTGTCCTTAATAGGACATGCTGAAAGTCTGGCAGGAGACAGCTATGTCCTGATCTCACACATGCGTGGGGCTAAAATTGGAGTTGAGGTAGTCTTGACTTTTTCCAACCTTGGTTCACCCATCCTTGGCCTTCACTTGGGAAGGGTGGACAGGTGGTCCTGGCCTCTGAGCCCTTGTGTCTGAATTCTTGTGCTCTCAGCAGAAGCCCTAAAATAGCCCAGGACTGGAGACTCAATGGCGCTGTACCCTGCCTCCCTGTGAGGAGCCACGGGGTTTCTGTGGACAGACACAGGGGCTAATCCCTCCTGCTCCCCAAGCCTGTGGAGATTTGGGGAGCTGAGGCACCAGGCAGGCCTGGTCCTGGAATTTCTATCCAACTATTTGTTGCCTGGGGGCTTAGGGCAAGTCTCCTAAGTCCTGTGAGCCGCCCATTCCTCATTTGTTCATGTTTGTTGCCCTTCCCTCTGTGGGGCCTGGAGATTCACCATTCTCCAAAGTGCCTTAATTGGTCCTTTTTCTCGTTCCCAAAGTCCTACAGCCATGTCTTATTCCTTCCATGGACCCAGAACACCCAGAGTTGGCTAGGCAAGGATTCATCCTGTGCTCTGAAGTGTGCGATTTACTTCTGCCTGAAGCCGCTATCCTCTGTTAGTTTCAAGTGTCCCCAGCTGACATACAGGGAGAGCAGTGTGGTTACTGCAGGAGTTTCCTGGCAGAGACATGATTTACCAGGTTCCAGCTCGGGGCTTAGGGGCCAGGCAGCCTTCGCCTGGTGGGAAGCAGGCTGCAGCCTAAAGTGATGACACGCGGAGAACTGTGGGCCTGATTCTTACAGAAGTTGGTCAAGAATATTCTCTGTCCCCGTTTTCGAATGTGAAAATGGGCCCACCAGTAAGAAGTAACCTATTCAAGCTCACATAACCAGCAGTGAACAGATCTGACCACGATACCCAGTTCTGTCACAATCAGGCATGCACGTTGGTATCGCTACCATTATACACACAGACACCTAAATCCATAGGAACTTCTTCTAATGAAGGTCTCTTATTCTCATTCTGAAGCCATCAACTTGCAGAAGTCAAATAAGAACTTCCTGGCACTGTGTCCCATGTCCTGAGTTGTTTTCAGGGTCAGGAATCTGTGTGTGTCGGGTATGTTGGCCAAGACCCCAGAGAAGCTCTGTTGCCCTGCTGGCTCTCTGTAACCATCTCAAGACCTTTGCCTGAACCTAGTGGGTGGGTAAAGGGGAATGGCATCTTTTCCTTATAAGTCCAGCCCTTGGGACACTCGAGTGTCTTGGTGCCAGGCAGCTGTAGCCATTGCTGACCTTCTATTTGTAGACTGTAACCTCTGTACCGTTCTGAAAGGTCTTTCTGAAGTGGTAGCTCTAATCTACAGCAAGAGCCACCAAAGGACTGACCCTATCTCCAAGGGCCTCAACTCTGCCCTTTGGTGAGTTTTAGGACAAGTATGGTTACTTGCAGTTTCTTATGGACTCTATCTGGACACTCATAGTTCTCGGGCTTTGCATGACCCCCAAAGGAGGGTCTCCTCCCCTAGTCTGCAGGCAAGTGAGCTATGACTCCAAGTGACAAGCTTACCCAGGTTTGGGAATCTAGGTCTGTGTGTGTCTAAGAGCCATAGCTGATCTATCAGAGGGGTCACAAAGTCTGTCTCTCATAGGCAAATAGAGAGGCCTGGAATCCCAGCACACAGGAGCCAGAAGCAGGAGATTTTCAACTTTGAGGTAAGTTGAGTCTATACAATGTGTTGTAGGCTAGATTGAGATACATACTGAGGCCCCCATCTCGAAACCCTGCAGAAGACCCTGGCTCCAATCCCGAGAACTGCAGAGCCAACAAACACCATAAAAGGTCTGCCTTTCAGAGTCTCCTTTAGATACCTCCCTAACAGGTGGTCAAGGGCAGTACCAACATGATATGCCATGTTCCAGGCTATTTCCAGGCCCTGCTTTGGTTACAGGCATCTGAGTTTTCCAACAGGTGGCAGGGACCACCCGATGTCCCTCCATCACAAGTGGGGCAGGCGCCATGGAGAATGGGACAGAGTACGTGCAGGCTCATTCCGGCACAGGCTGGAATGTACATGGGACCCTGGGTCTGGTTTCAACTCTGCCTTTCCCCTCTACGCTCCACTAAGCAGCCATTGTGTTAACCATGGCCAGAACTAACTACTACGGCTCTCACAGTTACACGTTTTCTTCCATTCTCTGACCCAAAGCTGCACAGGTGTTTGGACAGGGTTCCCGAAGTTTCCAGACTGAGTGTAGGGGACAGTGGTCTCTGAGAAAGTCACTTCTTCACTATGTAGGCCTACAGAGTTCTCTAGAAGAGTGTCCATCCTGACAGTACAAGTACTTTGAGTTTTAAGACCAGGGGCTGCAGAGAAGGTGGGTAGATATCTTCATAACTCCCAATATCTTCATCCATCTGGGGACAGAATTAAGAACCTCTCCTGAGTGCAGACTCTTGATGACATGACCTCCTTTAAGGTCCTCAGTGACCCAGCATTCTCTTGGCCTCACTTCCACCTCCTAAAGCTCTCTCTGTTCATGAAGAGATAGCCAGACCCTGGCTATTGCTCCTCAAGGGTGAGCAGAAAGGAACATCCACTCTTGCCGTCCCTCGGATAGCTTTAAAGTCACTCTGGGAGATTGAAGGACAGCCAGGAAGTGAGGATAGACAGGGTATATCACAAATGTGGAGAAAGGAGCCACACCTGGCTGACCCTGAGACCTAGGCAAGTGTCATGTAAAGGACAGGAGCTGTTCTACCAGATGTAGGAACAGTTCTTCTCCCCAGTGGATGAGAATTGGCTAGAAACTGCAGGACTGACATATACAGAGACCTGGGTAGGAGACGGCTCTCAAACCCTTCCTTCTGCATAGCACAGTTCTCCACACCAGGCCCGAGGGTGTACACTAAGATCCTGCCCCAGAAATGTCATCTATATGTAGGGAGAGTTTCAATAGGTCTTATCCTCCCGTCAAGGGAGCTTGCCAAGATCTGTTTGTCCCCAGGTCACAGAGCCCGAGGAAGCTCTGTATGAGGAGACAGCAATGTCTTGGTGACCTGCCTGGGCCTCTAGCCAGGTTAGGAGCCCCACCCCCAGCCAGGCTACCCTGCCTAGGTTTCCCGGCCTTGAGCACTGGAAAGCTGTACAAAGATGGTATTCATGATGAGGCCGTCAGTTCTCTTCAGGATGCAGCAGGGTTTAAATAAATACATAAGGAAGTTGGATGCTGGGGCCAGACCAGGCTTGTCCAGGGTGGTGGATACAGCTCATGTTAGGAGAGAGAAAGCACGGCTTCCATGTACATAGCCTCCTTAGGCCTGGGAAATCTCTTCCTCTTTGTCCGGTTGTAAGAGACTCCCAAAGAACCTGACTCAGCAATCGGTGGGATTTCTCCACAGCCAGACACTATCTGGAGGCTAGATAAGGGCTGTAAGCTCCCATGGCTAATGCTTAGCAGATTCTGGGATTTCTCCCTTCACCCATTTACAAAGGCAGTGCCTGAAGTTGGGTATCCCACGTTGACCATCTAAGAAATGAGATACATTGAACTTCAGAGCTTGCCCTGTGCTGGGCATCTGAGCAAGCAAGGAAACTGAGGCATAGAGCCAGCCCTGAAATTAGAAAGTAGAAATTCAAACCTCCCCCAGGAGTATGTCCTCTGAGCCCCTGTGTGTGGGAGGGGTGCTGACCTTCGGTGTGCTTGGATTGCTGCTCACACCACCCCCATCCTGCACAAACAGAGCAGGAAAGGCCTCTGCATGACCTTTGACTTTTGAAGAGATTCCTGTGTCTGGATGACCTTTGACTTCTGAAGGGAGTCACCAAGGCCAGGGGCCCAGTGACCTTCTGTTTGAAGCTCTGCTTCTGGTTCTGAAGTACGTTAGGGGCAGGAAGAGGGCAGAGGGGACTGATCACACCAGCCAAGCATGTGGCAGGCCTGGGGGACACTGTGTCAAGGTCTGACAGTGACTGAAATATGGATCTTCTTCCTGTCCCTCATGAGGAAACCTGGTTCTCCATAACCAGATCCTTTTAAAGAGGATTTTGGAAAGAATAGCCATTCTCTTGCTATAGCTACTCAGGAAAGCATGTGCTTGCTGGGATGGTTTATTGAGGAAGTTAGACCCTCTTGTTCAGCCCCATTGACGAAGAAGGGCTTCTGGGAAGAAGTCCCACCTCCTGCTAAGCCTCGGGTTCTTGTACTCTTACTGGAAAAGGGCCTCTGGGGAAAAGCAACAAACTGGCCAGGGGGGTCAGCTACAGCTAGCTGATTGATAAATGAATACTCAGCCATGCTGGGCAGGATCCTTTGACATAGATAGATGGGGGGTCAACAAACCCTGGAATCCTCCCACACTCCAAGCAAGGCTCAGCTCCCCCAAAGCAGCCCCCGAGGGCAGAGGAAAATAGGCACATGCTCCCTCCGCACACAGCTCATATCAGGTTCCTGTTTTTCCTATGCATTTTGCATCCCTTGTGGTTGTATAGATAGCCTCTCCCAATTTAATAGAATTCTCCAAGTCATCTGCCATTATGGACGCACATGGATTGGCGTAGCCTTTTTAAGAAGAGCATTTCAAATGCTCCTTTGTGGTGTGTTGTACATATGGATACAATGTTTGGGTCACTCTTTTTCTCCCCCAGCAGCTCTATTTGTAATTAGAACAACAAAAAAAAAAAATTGTGGTGACCTCGTTGCCCATCACTAGAGAACTGGCTTTGATGAAATGCTTCCATTTAAGGAATACTATTTACTACTTGGTTGATAGACAGAACGAAGCCGGGTGGCATGCACAGACAGGGGAAGTCGGGAGTGTGTTGTTGGGAGCAAAGACGAGTTGAAGGGACCGTCTGTGTCGGATGATCCCATCTGTTAAAAAAAGCATGAGTGTGTACATATTTAGTTTAAATGACTGGATATGCCTAAAAATATTTGGAAGGAGCCACGGCAACCAGTCAGCAGTGAATATTTTGGGGGGATCTACATTCTTCCCTATCTGAATCTGTTACAACAAGCTACTTCTGTCACGTTAAAAATAAAGATTAGCCAAAAATGGCTCACCTTCAGAGGCAATCAGTGCCTCGAGGGAGCATTACCATATGTACCCTATGGCTCTGCTAGTGCCCATTTGAGCCATACCCAGGGTCTCTGGAGAGAGATCCTCCCCAGTGGAGGTCTCGTTTACTGGGTGTCTACAGATGCAGAACTCTGCTATCCTTTAGATTGGTTGTATCTTTAGTACTTTTTTTGTGTGTGTGTGGACTTTGGTTGGATGTAGACAGTGGGACCAGAAACATCCAGAATCCCGATAATGGATCCCTTTATCTGTGTCTAATCTCTTCCTTCAGCTTGTTCCATAGCCACTCCTGAATTTTGCCCCAAACTCTGAGGAAGTTGTCCCGGCAGATTTCATGATGGAGCTAGATGTGGAAACAGGAGGCTGCCTGGGTCTCCGGCTGGGTGAGTGGTTTGGACCATGGGTTGCCAACATGACGCCGTGATATCTGACCCAGGTGGCCGAGGACAGACACATTCTCTGTGTTCTTTCTGGAACTTAGCAAAGCTCAGACTCCTAAGTGCTGCCCTCAAAGACCTGGGACCCCTTCTTGGGAGAATATTCTATGATGAGAGAGAACAAGGAAGGAGAGGTAATGGAAGACAGTGAACTCTTGTCCTAGAAGTAGATAAGGTAGGTTGAGGAAGGTTGAGGTTGACAGGGGTCATCCACTGGGGAGCTACAGCCCCATCACCAATCCCAGCCATGGGGACATCTCCTCCATTTTGTCTCTCCATCCCTGTCCCACACACCTACTAAGGGCTTATTAGCTCTGGTTTTGGTTCACTTAGGAGGGTAGATGACACCATCATCCACATATACCCAAGACATTCACATTTTTCAAATGAAAAAGCAGAAGAACAACAAGAAACTACCATCTCATGGTGGCCACCTGTCCTTGCAGTCACCTGGAGAGGGCACAGGGCCAAGCGGTTTCACCAAGGGCCATTGTGAAGGAGATAAAGACTGTGGCGTAGACGTGGATCCATCTCCACTATGCAAGTCCACATCAGAGCACTCACATCGAGCCTGGAATTACTCCGTGCACAGCCATCCCAACAGTACACACTCGGTTCTACACAGGAGCAGGATGGACCGCTTGCATGGTCGTGGGCTTCCCCAGTATGCTTTGGCTGAGTCTGGTTTGTGAACAGGACTGTTTATGAGACTGCCAAAGGATGACACGCTGTTACACATCCAGGAAGCTGTACTCTGTAGCTGCGGAGGGTTCCAGAGATAGACTAGCTTTGAAAGGCAATTTGTTACTCCAGGGAGTCAACAAGAAATAAGGCAGACTGTATAAGTCTAGGAGGCCATTGCTCTAGCTATTCAAGAGATGAGGGCCAGCTGGATCACTCTCTCTGGAGAGGCCAAAAAGCCATTGACAAAAGTGACCCCACTTCAGGGCTTAGCAGAATGCTGGACAAAACAGTGATATACCCACTTGACTGGTGAGGAGACCAAGATGCCATAAGGATAGTCCTCTGCCCTAGCCATAGAGCTAGCTACGACACAAGTGGCCTGGGGCCTGTATCTTTCCAGACTGTCACCGTGTCCAGATGCCACCCTGGGCCAGGATAGGATCTGCCTGAGACCTCCAGCAAGAATAGAGAAATCAAGTCAGCCCTAATTAAATCACACACAGAGTGTGGAGGATGGGGGCCCGTGCCACCTGCCTGCAGGCTTTATTGTACCCAGTTAATCCTGTCCAGGTGTCTTCTGGCGGCCCCTGATCAATTAGTCACTGCAACTGAAGCTGAGTGTAATTAATTATTCAATTTTGAGCTGTTCCAGCTTAATGCGGCTGAAGTGACATCATGTAGCCGGGGCGTGCTACAGGCAAGGGACAAAGGCAGGCAGGGCTGAACAAAAGCCCCCGTGCAGTGCACCTGACCGATTCTGAGTCAGCACTAATCCTCCAGGCCTCACAGAGAGAGCCCGCTCACCTCACACCCGTGCTGAGCAGGTGTGTACACCCCCACATGGGCCTGCTGACCTCAGCCTGCACTGGGAGCCTGGACCTCTGGGGTCAGTGACCCTCGTTCATCAGTTTTCTGTCCCCACTTGGCTCTGAGCACTGCTTCTTCCTCACCCCAAAGCCTGAATGTGTAGCTCTGAGGGACCCTATGGGATTCTTCTATGACCACTGCTCTGCCCTAACCCGAGGCACTGAGTGGAGGTGGGGACCCTGGAAGCTTTAAAGCAAGCACTGAATCTGAGGGAGGCTGGACAGAATCCTAGCAAAGCCTTCACTGTATGGGGCCCACCTTGAAGGCAGTAAAGGGAATTAAAGCTGGCTGTCCTCTCTTCCTCTGTGGCCTGAGGGAAATACCTCTCCTTCTCTTTCTTCCTAATTGGATCCCAGCATCTACTTCTCTATCAGCACAATCAAGCACTAACATTCAATCTGACTACGCATCCCTGGATCCATCAAGTCTCTGACTTCTTCTTCCTCCTGTAAGTCACACAGAGTTTGTGTGCACAAAACCAGTTCCTCGTTCCTGTCTTACGAGCTTAGAGTGGCCCTTGCACGTTTTGCAGCCACCTTCTTCGGGACCCTTGTTCTCTTTCCTCTTGCTTTCGAAACAGGCAGCTCTCCAGAATGCACAGCCACCCAGCTCTCCCTTGGGTCCTCCTCCCTCTCACAAAGGGTCCCGAGTACGTGTTTATAGGCTCCTCCAGCTCAGGGCAATGACCTCTCTCCCTGGCTGTGTTTTCTGGGGGCCCAGCTCTATGCTAAACGCTTAATGGACCCTCCAGAAATGTTTGCTGAATTCATGAAAAAAAAGAAATGATCAAATCAGCCAAATTGAGCTCATTATCTCCACCCCTCCTCCTTCCGACAACGAGGGAGACCCTGGACCCTGCACGTAGATAATGGTGTCATTACCGGCTAACTCAGCCTGCCCAGCTGCCAGGGGCATCTCTACTCTCTTCTCGACACACTAGTAACCAATGAGCTATCTGGCTGGCTCAAAACAGACCCCAGTCCTGCACGTTTCTCTGCCCCTCCTCACAAGCTGGGTTTGGGGCTAATTGTCTCTTCCCAGTGTGCCTGTGCAGGTCCATTCTGTGCTCTACCTCTAACAACCCCTCCAGCCTATAGCTAAGGTTCCTTACTGGCCTTTCTGAAATGCCAACTGGACACAAAGTGTTCAGCTTTCAAATGCCCAGACGGCTAAGCGTATAGATGGGTGGGAGGCGATTTGTCTGGTGTTCATGAGGCTCTGGGTTCCACCGTCAGTGGCTCAGAAAGAATGAACAAATAAAACAAAATACTCAGGTGATCTGAAAATTCAATTTCTGGGCATGCACTAAGGGAAAAAAAAAAAGCCAGCAGGGCCTCTGACAAAAAATTGCTCATCCATATTCTTAGCAGTGTTAGCCACAGCAGACTAACAACAGAGACAGTCAAGTGTCCCCAAATGGAATCCAACCGATGTGGTAGTAGTGGGTACAGTGGGGATGATGCCTGACTTTAAAAGAACAGGACCTTTAATCCCAGACCTCAGAAGGCAGAGACAGATCTCTGTGAATCTCAAAAAAAAAAAAAAAAAAAAAAAAAAAAGAAGAAAGAAAGAAAGAAAAAAAAAACAAAAAATCTCTGAGAGTATAGGAAGGCACGGTCACAGCATGCAGCTACATGGCTGAGATGCCAGGCTGTTGTTCTAAATAAGACAAGGAAGGATATCTCATTCTATAATTCCACTCATGTGATGAACGTGGGGGAGGCAACACTGGGATGTCGGGGTGTGTGGAGAGCACTGCATCATGGGAATGGAGTTCTGACTAACATGAATGGTGTGGCGATGGCTGAAGCACAAAGCATGCCTTGTGCCTTGACCATAAGTGCAAGGTCAGAAAGTCTGGACTGCAGTGATATGTAGTGGTACGATGGCAGTTTTACCCACAACAGAGCACATGTATGGTATAGTTCCCACAAGCGTGGAAGAGCTGACAAATCCTCACACTCAGGGTGTTTCTTTGCCCTCTCTCTTCTCATCTCTCTTTTGTTTTTCTTTTTTTGTTTTTCTCTTTTCCTGGCAGTAAGACTAGAACCAGGAGCAGATCCACACCAGGTAAGTTCTCTATCACCAAGCCCCTCCCAGCCTCTCTCTCCGTATTTCTTCTGGTCTTAGACGTGTTTGTTTTTACCATGTGTTCGCCACCTGCTACGTTCACCAAGGTCTATGCTGCTTGCATCTGCAATCTGGATGTTGTGTGCTGAACATACAAGTCAAACATAGCACAGATTGTGCTGTGTGGCTTGGTGCAGGGACACTACGACCTGCTCACAGTGACCAAAGGACCTAATTCATGATGCATTTCCTAGAATGTGTTTTGGTCATTGTGTGTTCCATGAGTATATCTTAGCACAACTTTTAAGTGCCCTCAAATTAAAAAATGCAAAATGTTCAAATGTCTGGGAGATCTTCGTTCCTAACTTCCCTGAGTCTGCCCTAGCACCTCTTCTGGTTGGGGAGCCTTGTGCCTTCACATACTCCACTCTGGGTAACCTTGTCCATCTCAGTCCAAGTCTTTCTCTGCTCCTAAGACTCTGACCACACCTACTCTTCCCCCACAGCTCTGGTTATACCTGGCAACAAGAAACTATGGATAAATACTTGGTGAATTAATGAAGGAGGAATGAATGTGTGGCTTGTTAACATCCAGAACTCCCATGAAGTCTTCCTTGTTTCCAGCCCCGACAGCCCCAGTGCACTGAATCTCTAGAAGAAAGAGGCTGAGTACAGCAGAGAAGGAGAGGATGGACCAAGACCCTTTGAGCAGCCCTGAGAACTGAAAAGGTACTCTCACTGGTGACAGCCCATCCATCAGCTGGTGTGTTTATGCAGTCAACTTAATTGGTTTCTGTGTGTGAGAGAGATCCTCAGGAAAAAGGGGGAAGAAAAAAGATGGGGAGGCACAGGGACGGGCATGGAGTCTAGCAGAGCTGAGGTCTAACAGGAAGTGCAGGAGGCCTGTCCAAAAAGGGCACGGCACTCCGAATCACGGAGCATGGAAAGCCCTGACTTCAATACAGCCTCTGTTGGAACATGTAGATGAAGTAGGAAGCAGCAGAGCACAAAGCCTAGAGGGAGGCTAGAGGGATCATAACGGTCCCCACAGCCAACATATCCTCCATTAGTGGGCAGGACTAGAGCATGTCCTACTATGAGACCAGGGGAGCAGCATACAGGGATAACTCTTCAGCCCTGGAGATGGCCACAAGTCCAGACTGGCAGGTGCCAAGACTGGGATAAAAGTTCCAAGATGCCCAAAGTAGCCAGACTGAAGTGCCCTCATAACTTCGAGCCTTCTAGGGTCCCTCTCAAGGCCATGTTCCAGAGGAAGAGATATTCAGATACAATGTAGTCTTTGACCTTCATTTTTGGTATTGTGAAGGTGGGCACCCTCCTTGGGACCCCTGAGCAGGGAAGGAGGGCAGCCATTGACCGATCTCCCTAGGAGACTGTTTGTAAAGCTCTCCAGGGACTGACTGAAACCCAGAGAGCCCTCTTGAGTCAGCCGTCATAGCTCTAGGCTGGCAGGGCTCCCCACAAGGTCGTGTCTAATTGTCCTGTGGCCTAGCCGATTAGCACAGTTACCACCAGCTCAGGAAGGAGGGTGAACTTCCGAGCGCCAGAAACTAAGCTGGGTCTTTGCAAGTCCGTGCTTTTGCTTGCCCCAGTGAACAACATGGATCCCCGTGGGCAGCGCTGGTCCTTGTCCAAGCTGGGCTCAGACACTCTCATTTGTTGACTAATGTGGCCTCATTTAAAGACCAGTGTCCCCCTCAACCTAGTTCGTCATCGGGACATCCCACGTGGGAACTCAGAACCCAATTTCCCCCAGAAGTAACTCTGGAGGGAGAAGCGGTGCCCAGCAGGGCAGACTGCGCCCTGCGTAGGAGGGGGGAGACACCAAACCCATGGCTTTCTAAGAAAGGCTGTTGGCCAGCGCCTGAGGCAACAGCGTGCCCACATGGCCTGGCCACAACCAAGTCTGCCTGGGTGGATTCTCCAGGAATCACTGGGTCTAGAGGATGTGGTCAGAGATGGTAGAAAAGGAAAAAGGTTGCTCTCCAGGGATTCTCTGAGTGAGGGCCGAGAATGGTACATCTGGGAGGCACTGGGGACATCCCTAGAGCTTGGAGAAATGCAGGGCCAACTTAAAAAAAACTAACCCAACCTTTTAATATTAAAACATGTTCAGCATATGCTATAGAGAGACTAGCAACTCCCATATGCTTTTCCCAGGAACTGTGGCCGTAAGGGCACAATCTTGTAGGTAAATTTTAACTCATGCTGAGTGTGGATCGCCAGCCCCTCATACCATGGACACATGCACCCAACGGTTCTTTCTACCATGGATGTATTTTGGAGAACCTTTGCTTATGCCCTTGGAAAGCCCTCTGTTGAGATGAGGACCCCCCCCCCCCAACTATGCACATGCGCACAAGACTCTCTGGAAAGTCCCTCTGTGTCTTTTGAGGTAGTCCTGGAACAGGTGACGTGAAGGTGTCCAAGAGCTACTTTAGGCACCAAGGAGACAGACACACGCCACCTGACACTGTCATAGCCCCAGCTCCCCTTTGATGAATGTGCTGAGCTCTGAAACGGGCTTCAAATAGGGACATGTGAGTTCCAAATCCAAGCTCCTGTGGTTATTAGGTTTCATGATTTCTTCTGCAGCCTTGGTTACGGGTTAGCACGAATCTTCTCACCCCTTAATTATAGTCCTGGCATTCGAAAAAACACACCAACACCTCTCCCTCCCTTGGCGCGCCATCTCCTCATTCCTCCGAACTCCCAAAAGCCATGCGGGCCAGAGTTAATCCCTGTGCTGTTTTATGACTATCCCTGCCCTTATGCTCCCCAGCTGACCACATACTTCCTGGCCCTTGCCACCACACCTGCCTTACAAGGGAGTGCTGGCCGCCAGAGATGCTACTTTGGGAAGAGTCAAGGGGACACAAATGTCAGGATCTTTTTTTATGTGCTGAGCCAAGCCATTCCAAGGGCCTGGAAAACAGGCAGTGTTCTGTACCCCCAAGTCACCCTTGGACAAATACTGTCTTCCCCCGGGGGTGGGAAGTGAAGGAAGCTGCTTCTTCCATAGCTGCTTCTGTTGCATGCCAATAGAGCAAAATGAAACATTTAGAAAATTTCCTCTCTTGACTGCAAATCTGATTTAGGTCTGATGCCTGTCAACCAATGAATTAAAATGGACAAATAATGGCTTCAACTCTGTCTCTGTATAGAGAGGAAGGCAGACCCTTCATGATGGAGATGGACAAGGCTTATTCCCTGACTGTGAGCATCTACTGGGGACACTGCAGGAAGCCAAAGGGGGCCTGGGTTTGTGACCACCAAGCTGTGGAGGCAAGGAAACATGAGGTAGAAAAGGAAAAACCACAGTCGCAGAAAGGACAGCTGGATCTAAGGGATAGGAGCTGAAGAAGGGGAAGGGGGGGCTGTGTGTCTCAGAGCTGCTTTACTCTGGGCTGCAGGAACACAGGAAGAACAGGTCAGATCTAAATGACCCTTGTCTAGTAGCACCCCTTACTTGTGCTTCACATGGCCAAGAGGAGGAAAGTGGACATTCTGGCAAGTTTAACAGGAAATTGAGAAAGACACCAAGTCATATAGAGTTGAGACAACACCAGCCACTTAGCTTGGAATAAAGATCTGAGAGCAGGGAGGTGGGGCATGAAAGAAGGTTGGGCTGAGCCCAGGAGGAGCCCCGGCTCCAGTAGACCTGACCCACCCTATGTTTCTGCCATATACTCCCCCAGACCACAGATGGGCCACTCTCGGCTTCCCATCCCGGCTGCTGGCTTTGTTCCTCCATAGGAGAGTGGACATTGAAAGCCAGCAAAGGAAGCACAATCCTGTCTTTTTCTGCAGCCTTCCCTGAGGACAAATGAAATCCCATAGGGAAAGTTATAGGGGTCACAGTGAGTATGTCTGCTCAAGGACCCTGGTGTGTCCTGTCTCCCCTCCTAACCCACGCAGGAACTGGCCCATTCTGTTGCCCACAGAGAGCCTCCACTAGCTCCTCTTCCTGTACCACAGCGCCTATAGAAACCCCTAGTACAAGGGCTGGACGAGAAGCAGCTGAGGGAGCTATGTGTGGAAGAAGCCGGTGGAAGCTTTAGGGAAACAGTGACCTGGGGGCACATCAAAGCCAGGGAGGGTACCAAGACTCCTGCCTCCAAGCAGCTCTCAAACAAGAAACATTTCAATCTTTTCACAGAGGGCTTGCAAGTTTGTTACCTTATACCCTTTCCCTGCAGTGGTCAAGGGAAGTCCATACAGGCTGGATTCTGGGGACCCTTGAAAGCCAGGTCCAGCACCCTTATCCCCCAACCCCTGTCTCCACTTTGGTGGCTAGTTAGGTCTTTCCTAGTTGCTACGGTCTAGGCTGTCTTGGATATGCCAGCTCTGCAGACTACTGAACAGCTGTCCCCCTCTCAACCCCCCGCCCCTCCCTGTGTCCATTCCTGTCCTAGGCCTGCAGGATACTTTACATGTGGATCAAGAGTCTTTTCTCACTCTTCTTAGGTCACTGGGCTGGAATGGTGGCATTTGCTGCCTCTGCACATGGTGGTAACTGATCAGCAGAGAGCCCCTCGCCATCCTCCTACAAGGCCTGCGCTATCCTGAAATAGCCCAAATGTATGTATGGTATCTTCTGGAACAGAAGAAGCCACATTTAAACATCCCTGGTACTTGTTTATGCTTGGTAGTTACCAACAAGGCAGGTGGGTCCTGTAGAGCCTCATTCCTTGTGAGGGCTCCTGGATCAACAGCACACATACCTTCCAAAGCTGGGGCTAAGGTCAGCACCCCACATAGGTTCCTGCTTGATGGATGGCATCCGTGCAGCTGATGTCTGCAATCACAGGCTGGGCCCAGCTCCAGGACCCTAACCCTAGCCGTCCTCCTTTTATAGTAAAAAAAACGGACCCAGAAAGATTGTAGGAACTGCATGGAAAAGCAGGGACCCAGGTGGACTAGGCACACAGAAGTTCATGAGGGGAAACTACTGATTCTTGAGACTGAACTCTGAAGAGGAAAGCAGGCCCAGTAAAAATTCCCACATGCCTACTGGCCACCAAACCAGAGGACAGTCCACTGCTCTGTCCTCTTGTATAGTGGCCGTCTGTGCATCATGGGATAGTATCAAGTGATGGCAGCATTGTGGTCTCCCAGAGGAAGCATATACATGCCTGTCTGTCCAATAAGAAATAAAAATTAAATGATAACTTTAAATGATTTCAGTGAAGAGGGCTTTTGATATATTAAAAAAACACATAACATTACATGTATGTGTGTGTGTGTATGTGGGGTGTGTGTGTGTGTGTATGGTAAACGCTTGTAACAAAATTTTAAGTAAAAACCAGTATAAAATGGTGTGTTGTATTACAACAAAAATATAAACTTAGGACCAGTGTGGAGGTTCAGTGGGTAACAATACTTTCTGCAAACCTGACAATCTGAATTCAACCCCGGACTCCATCATGGAAAGAGATAATCCAATTACAGAGCACACACACACACAAACACACACGAACACAGAAGTATACAAATATGCACTCACACATACAAACACATATATATGAAACTATTCTTGAAAATATATATGAAGGAAACATGCTAAAATTATTAGAAATGGTTATCTCGAAGTAGTGAAAAAGAATTTTTTTTGTTTGTTTTTCCCATGCTGGGATCAAACCTGGAGCTTAGCACATTCTAGGCAAATGCCCTACGGTGGAACTATAAACCCACACTGTGGGTTTTTATGAGTGTTGTTCTCCTTTTTTGTACTTGCCTGGTTTTTGTGTGTGTGTGTGTGTGTGTGTGTGTGTGTGTGTGGTGTGTTTTACAAAATTCTAAAGAGCTCTGTAAGTGGAGACGACAAATGATTGAGCAAAAGAAAAATAGTGAATTAAAAGCAAGCATACTTTCTGAAGCCTCTCTCCAGGCACTGCTGCCCATTGTCCCCAGGTAAAGTCACTTCCTGCTGAATTTGCTGCTTTTCAGGGGTGGACTTTACTGATGGCAATGCACGGGACATCCTGGGCTGATAAGGTGCTTGTGATTGCAGACATCAGGAGGTCTACATCCTGGATTGCCTGTGGGACACCTCTCCCCTTTCTGTTTCCTACTAACTGGAGATACAGAACCTGTGTCCACACAGCAAGTCTTTGCTGCCCAGGCCTAGGCTAAATGTTCAATGGAACCTGCTAAGCCTTACAAAACCCTAACAGGCACCGGGTCCACTCTGATGCCTACCCAGGAACCCAAGTGTCCCCTCTCAAGAAAAGCCAAGTCTTCAGAGGGTTCTGGCATACACCGGAGTCCTTAGAGGTCTAAGGAAGCTCATAGTTCAAGAGAGAATTTAGGGGCAGGGAAAACCTGTAGAGGACAGAGGTCAAAGAACAAAGGAGGCAGGTTGAGGGGCGCTGTGTGACCGGTAGCGACCCGGTGAGAAGATTCCAAAGCTGGTAGGGAGAGGGAAAGATAAGAAGGGTCAAGATAAGATAGCCCTTGTTTGTTCGGCCTGAGGCAGGTTTGGAGGCTGGGGAACAGTTAAGTTTTAGCTTTCTCCTCCACTTTGTCTTCCAGGGGAATCTGTGCTCAGCAGATAGAGCGGCCATTTTCCCTCACTCAAATTCCCCAGACTACCCTCCACCAAGAGCAGAAAACTCTTGTGTTATGGATAGCCCCAGCTAGCACCTTAGCCAGGGCAGGGGGTTGGAAGGTTATTGTCTGTAATGTGGTGAGCATACCAGTCACCAGTCACTTATGCCTGCTTCTGTCTACCTACCTGAGGTTGATGGGGGTGGTTATGGGGTGGCTGTGTCAGACCTAGGGGAGAGGTGACACCCTCCCTTGGATGGGTTACACTGAAAAGTTTCTTGTGGAAACAACTGGACTACTGAGGAAGTCAAAGTCTTCCCAGAAGTCATTAGAGACACGGAAACCATCTCCTCCGGAAGGAAGGAGCAGGGCCAGAGAGCCCAGGGCGGGTGCTGGGTCCAGGCACAGCCAAAGAGACCGGCAGGTTCAGTGCGAGCGTGCTGCCATCGTGTGGAGGTCTGGCCCAGAAGGCCCCCAAGAGCCTTGGGACACCCCCTGGCACCTCAATGAGAACCTCACAGGCCAGGGTACCTCTGGGCCCCCAGACCACAGGCCTAAGTGGGCCCAGATGGCTTTGGCAGCATGACTTGCCTGGGTTATGGTATCCTGGGGCCTCATACCATCCAGGCTAGAAAGGCGGGTGGTTTGAACAAGCCAACCTAACCCTAGAGCCTGTCAAAGGAGATTGACAGCCTGGGAAGGGGCAGCCAGGCTGGAGCCAGACAGGGCCAGATCCCTAAACTGGCTCTTCTGACTTGGGGCTGAGGGATTAACCCTGCCCGGTCCTTTTGAAAGGGTGGACACCAGGATTCCTTGGATATTCACCAGAAGGGCTCACTTCTCCCTTATGACCATACTGTCTCCTAGGTTCCTATCCCTGCACATCTTGTGTCCTAGGGCACTCAAAGCAGCAGAGAGTAGCACCGATCCTGGTGCTAGTCCCAGCCCCATCTTGTATGCTTGGAGCTTCTTCCCATGAAACAGATGAGGACAGGGCTCCTTCCTGACCCCTTCTTCTTACACCAGGACACACCCCTCCCTCCCTGTCGGCAGAGGTAGGCAGTCCAACGCCTCTTTCAAACATTCACCAATCCATCAAAACCAATAGTAACCTGGTACAGGAAGATCATGAGTTCAAGGCCAGCCCAGGCTAGACTCTTTAATTTAATTTAATTTAATTGATTTTTTTAATTTGAAGACAAGAGTCTCATGTATCCCAAGCTGTCCTGGAACTCATTATGCAGCTGAGGTGACTTGAAACTTCCGTTTCCACTTTCCTCCGTCTCCAGAAGGCTAGGATTGCAGGCACACACCACCAGACACCAGACCTCATGTTATGATGTGTTAGAGACTGAGCCTAGGTCTTTATCAGGAAAGCAAGCATCTTATCAGTGAAACTACATTCACAGCCCTGCCAGACCCTGTCTTCAAAAAAAAACTATCCATAGTAGCTCTGTCTCTGGGGGTCCCCTGGGAGGCAGATACTCTGAGAAAACAGATACTAAGTAGACACTTAGCCTAGAGGAATACAGGAAGGCCTCCCGGGGGTTATGGGTTTTTTCAAGGCTGAAATGTTAAGGATGGAAAGAAGTTCCTGGTGGATGATGCCAGCTAGAGAGACCCCCCCCCCCCGCCCCCAACAGAAGCAATGACCTTCCTTGGGCTTACTGATGGCAACTCCAGGGAAAAAATGGGCCAAGTTCATGACTTCTGCCCTTCTGGATACTTAGCAGAATGTGGGGAGATGGGGAGACTCTAGAGCAGACTCTCCACCAAGTGAGATCTGAGCAAGGTTTCAGGCTTGGTGCTGGGATGGGACTCAAGGGGCTATCATGGACCATACAGCTTACTAGAAGTTTCTCCCATAGGGAGGCCTCTCCTGCAGCAAGCAGGTACTCTACTCCGAAGGGCAAGTAAAAAAAAATAATAATAATTAAAAAAAAAATAAAAATAAAGGCCCTCACTGGCTGCTCTCTGCTTGGCCCCTGACCATTTGTCCTGTGTTCCTATAGGCTGTTGGGTCCTAGGTTACCTGGGTTCTGTCACATCTAGCCTGTGGAAGCTCCAGCTAAAGGGAGGGAGCTTTAAGTCGGGAGACGTGGTACCTCTCTTGGAACAGGGTCTAGCCAGTGGCTGTGATTCCCTCCTGTCCCTCTGGATTCTAAGACCACATTTGCCTACCTGGACCTCACTATGCAGAACAGGCTAGCCTCAAACTGACAGAGATCCGCCTGCCTCTGTCTCCCATGCTGAGGTTAAAGGGGTGGTGGCACCACATCTGGCTGGTACTTTCATTCTGTGTCCTAAATATTAGTCTCAGATATGAAGATGGTAAGGCAGAAGTTTGTTGTATAAACTTATGGTGTAAAGTACTCTTACTTTCTTCCTTGTTTCCTCTCTCCCTCTCTCCCTCTCTTTTTTCTCTCCCTCTCTCCCTCTCCCTCTATCTCTCTATCTCTCTGTCTCTATCTCTATCTCTTTATGTCTCTATCTATCTATCTCTATCTCCTGGTTATTTCATTTTTGAGACAGGGTCTCACATAGCCCAGGCTAGTCTCAGATTTGCTATGTAGCTGAGGATGGCCTTTCATTTCAGATCCTTCTGCCTCCATTTTCCAAGTGACCGATGCTGCCTTATCAGCAACTGTGCCGTGGACCTATCCCAGAGCTTCTGACATGTGTACCCAGCATCCTGTAAGCTAGCTGCCTCGCCCCCTCTCTCCATGCAGATGGGATCCCCATGTGAAAGACATCCTTGCTGTACTGGAAGGAAGGGCCTTCACTCTTACCATCGAGGCTGAGAGCTGGTCCTTCTTCCCACCAGCTTCTCAGTGCTTTTAACCTTCAGATCTCACCACATTCCAGCCCTCTGGGATCCTGTGTCCTTAAGACAGCTTCCGGGCCACAGAAAAGTTGTGTTAACTCTGCACGCTTTTCCCTTATTGATCCATGATGATCTAATTGATTCTGTTCTCAGATCTAGTCTCAATCCCTCTAAGGGGCAGGGCTCAAATTCTCCCTCCTGGACACTGCTTTCCAACATGGAGATTTCTCGTGGTGTAGCCGAATGGCTTTCAACACTTGTCATTTCTGGCCCCTGGGAGCTTCCACATCTTACAAGTGGCTCCAGACACAGCCTGAGCTCATCCCAGCTGTCAGAGCACCTTTAAGAACCAAAATGCTTGTCACACCCTTGTTTAAAAACCCCAAGAAATAAAAAGGCCTCAAGTCTCAACCAAGGCTGACAAGACTGCGCAGGACCTGGCTTTGCTGACTTTCCACCCCCACCTCACCTCTTCTCTGCCCTTACCCTCCGGGCACTCCACAGTGGCTCTGTTGTTGAGCTTCATGGGCCTCTGCCTGAGCCTCCTCTCCTCTAGCCACTCCCAATCCACCTCATTGCCTCCCGTCCCTCATCTCTGTGAACATGCCACCTCCTTCAGGAAGCCCGGTCCAACTCCACATCACTATGAAGGCCTTCTCTTTCCTTGGAGAGCTTGGGACTAGAACTCTTCTCTTGTGGCCCATCCGACCTCTGCTTTGCTCTTTTCTGCCTTCTAAGAGTAGCAGAGCCAAGGTGTATCCTTAAAACTGAACCCTTTTGCGAGGGTACAGCTTGCAGGACCTAAGCTTGACTATGCACGGGGGGTGGGGGGGAACAAAACAGAAAAAGGAATAGAAATTTCCTCTATACTGGAGGATGGGGAGACTTCCAGCGAAGGTTCCAGACAAGCTTTTAAGGTGCCTGATGGAGAATTTACGCAAAGGTCCGCAGGGTCTCCCGGCAAGCCCAGTGCTGGTGATTAAAACAAAACGACCTAATAAACATCCCAGCAGCCTTTGCACATGTGTCCTTATAGGGAGGCTTGAGAAAATGAAGGACTGAAGTGCTTTTTTTTTTTCCCCTTCCCCATCAAGAAAGATAGGGCCACTTAATTAGAGCTATCCTTAATCTTGGACCAAGTAGGTCTAATTTCTTCAAATGATTCCACGTTTTATTAATTTCTCCTTCCCCCTTTATTGAAGGGTGACTGGACAGCGGAGTACTTTTAAAATCCGTCCTCATTTTCCTCTGATGAGCACACAGCCCCTCCGTGCTCATTATTTTCATGAGGGAGAAGAACCCCCAACGAGCCCAGGAGACGAGGGAGACGAGCAAGAGGACTGGAGAGAAATCAGGCAGCCTGTCCTCAACACTTGAACTCCCAGCAGGGGCTTCATTAGCACTGTGGCAGGCAGCCTTGTCAACCCAGGGAAGAACAGCACGTCACAGGGCCGACACAGTCTGCACACTGGCGCTGGCAGGGTGGTGTTATGTCAAGCAAGTCCCTGAGAGGCCGGATGTCCCCTACTCAAAAATCTCACTTACACCGCTTTGTTCCCGTTCCTTTCAAAGCTAAAGAACATCAACACACGCGCAAACACACACACACACACACACACACACACACACACACACACACACCATGGAGGGGAGAAAGTCAGGGCCCCAGAACTCAAGAATTTTCCTTTACATTGTCCATCTGATGGTTGGGAAATCTTGAGGCCTGTCCTACACTCAGCTTCTGGCAGAATGGCTCAAAGACTGTTTGTCTTGTTCTGCCACATCTCAGCTCCGGAAAGGCCTACGTCTTCAAGGAGAGCATATGTTCTCCTAATTTCTACCTGCCCTTCATCACCCGCCCTCTGCAGTACCGGGTCAATGTTTGCTGAATGATCTAGTCAACACGCAAGCCCTCGAGGGCCGCGACGTGCAAGCCAGGAGAGGCTAGTGCGGATCTTGGTCTGCTTTGTACACTCAGCCCCCAGCCATTTTCTGTTCCTTTCAAGAAAGCAAGACACCCCACTCCAAGTCCTTAAGTGTGTGGCGAGAGGCCCACCAGGTCTAGGACACTCGGTGCTGTGCGCCCTGTGTCTAGGTTGTGTTGCTCATGAAACTGACAGGACTTGTCCCCAGGCTGGAAAATCAGTCTGAGAATAAAGAGTCAAACCTATCTAGAAGGGAGGAGCAGTCCCTGGGTCACTGTTCCTGGCTTTTCCTAAGTCACTAATTGTCCCCCTTTTTTCTGTGGATAGCCTCCAAGGACAGGTATGGTTTACTTTAAGTAGTTCTCAACCTTCCTAATGCTGCGACCCTTTAATACAGTTCTCCATGTTGTGGTGACCCCCCAACCATAAAATTATTTTTTGCTGGTATTTCATGACTATAGTTTTGCTACTGCTATGAATGGTAATGTAAATCTCTGTGTTTTCCGATGGTCTTAGGCACCCTCCCCACCCCAAGCCCCAGGGAAAAGGGTCAGTTGACACATCTCCAAGGGTTGCAACTCACCGGGTGAGAACCTCTGCTTTAGAGGAATGCCCTCAGGATAGTGGGAGCAGGAGGGAGGGGCCAGGTTAAAGAGCTTTGGTGAGCAGCTTCCCCTGTGGGTTTAGGGGCTCCAACCCACAATGACTTCAGGGAGACAGCATAGAAGATACTCAGGGGAGTTCCACTGGAGAAGCAAGGGGGCTGTTCTAAGGTCACGAACCCCAGCTCTCTGAGACTTTCCCACATGCTCCAATGGCTAGGCCACGCATCCAGCAAACCCACAGAGCTCTCTGATCCATGTCTGCCAAAGTGACCAGGCTGGAACCAACATGCATAACTGCACACTCCACACGGGAAGGACCCAGGCCCAAGCGTCTCAGCTGCCAGTCTAGCATGTGCCCTCTTGCTGTGGGCCCAACTTCTGCCTCTGCCATCTGCAGACTGCACCTAAACTGACTAGGAAGCTACTACACTTCCACAATTCGGTCAGCACCACAGTCTGACCACACCAGCTCAAGACCCTCTGCCTCTAGAGAGTGGGGAACCCTGTGTTGACCTGGAGAAGTACCCAGTGCCATCATCTGACCCTCAAGGGCATGGGGGTGCAATCCTGAGCAAGGGGCTTCTTTATTTATGTAGGGACTCATAATCAATAGCAATAAAAGGTCCATCTCACAACACATGTTCCATTCCATTCCATTTAAGACTCTCTTAAACTCTTTAATTTTTTTTTTTACTATAGCCAGGTGGTGGTGGTGCACACCTTTAGTCCCAGCACTTGGGAGGCAGAAACAGGCAGATGTCTGAGTTTGAGGCTAGCCTGGTGTATGTATCAGGACAGCCTGGGTTTCTGGAGCTAGGAGCTGTACAGAGAAATCCTGACTCTTAAAAAAATTTTTTTTAACTATGTGTATGTATGTATGTATGTATGTATGTATGTAAAGTTGGGGATAGGGATGGTGTGTGTCTACATGCATGCATGCATGCCATAGGGAATATGTAGAGGACAGAAGACAATTCGAAGAAGTTGATTCTCTCCTTCTACCATCTGGGTTCCAGGTACCAAACTCTGGCTTCCCGGCTTGGCATCAAGCTCCTTTACCTGCTGAGCTATCTAGATGACCTGCTGGTACACACTTAAGGCCTGCATCCATCTCTGCAAAAGCAGACAGATCTGGTACAGTCTCTGTGAGGACTGTGGTGCTTGAGAGAGCCTGCTTCACTAGAAAGCCTGAACCATAAAATGGATGGCTTCTGGAGCTAGGTGCTGTACATACAGGGTATCTGAAGAGCCACACCCATCAGAAGCACCATGCAGTCTACCGAAGGGAGGAGGAATAGGGAGGAATTCAGGAATTGACAGTATCAAAATCTAAGAGCTCAACTCACCTACATATTTTATCTATCTATCTATCTATCTATCTATCTATCTATCTTCTTCTTTCTTTCTTTCTATCTATCTTTCTATCTATCTATCTTTCTATCTATTGCCACAACAGGGGATTGAACCTAGGACCACATGTGTAGTTTCTCTGCTTCCCTCTCTTCCCCTCCTGCTGCAGGTGTTTCTATTAGGAGCCTCGTGCTCTCAGGATTACCAACTCAGCGACTCCATTAGAAAGCTGTCTTCTTCTTCCATCCACAAGGCAGTGCCTGGGCGATGGATTGGTCCAGTTCAGAACGGGCTGGCTGTTCTCAAGCTGTAGTGCTCTGTGACTGGCCTCGTGAAGAGGGACTGGCACTGTGAGGCCTGCGGCTCTGCTGCCATCTTCCTAGAATGATTCCCCAAAGCAAGGATGTTGGTTTGTCAAAGCAGCACGGTGGGGAGCGTGTTTTCAGCTGTCATGTGGCGCCTGATACCTGGTGGGTGCTTATGAGTGTTTGCTAATAAACAAATGAGCATAGAACTTAATAAACACAACGTGTGCGATGTTATTACTTTTACAGTCTCACCTGTTCCTTTCTGCTTCAGTACACCTGGAGGGGGGCAGCTTTGAGACCTTGGGTTTTTTCGGCACTAAAACAAAATCACTGCCCTGGATAGCCTTAACTCTCCCAAACACAGCCTACTGACTGATTTCCACGATGGCGGCCTCATAACCACTATTTTCTTTTTATCCAAATTTTTCATGTTATCCAAATGTGTCAGAAGTCTCTATCTTAGAGTCTGGAAATGGGATTTTACATGATCTCAGACATACAGGGAAGATGTACTGATGAAATGGACCCTCCATACCACCCATATTCACCGTTGACTCTTCTGGACACGGATACATCCATACTTCCCTACTGGGCTACAGGGTTACTTCTCTCAGCTGAGTCATCTCTTGGGGGCCGTGGGCATCCTTATCCAAAAAAGATCAGCTCCAAAACATACTCCTTTGTGGGGATCTGACCACATATCATCTATTGCTATAGGCATGGGGGGCGGGGCTCTCTGCACAGCTCAGCACCTCTCTCCAATTCTGCTGGGTCCTCATAGGACCAACTGAGCTTTCCCTGTAACTGCCATGTCCCCCTCCCTTCAGTTCCTGCCCCACTGGCTAGGTCCCAGGGACTATTTCATTCTTGTGTGCAGATTTCCATCTCAGAGAACCAAATGCTAGGGAATCCAACCTGCAACAGATGGTACCAGGAGAGCTCCAAGAATCTCTGAAATAGGATTCTGGATCTAACCCAGCCACCAGATGGCTGACAATGAGGACTTTATGACTGATGGTATGAATACACGGATAGTCCCTGCTGAGGGCTAGAGGTGTAGTTAAGATCGGCAGGGATAACTCACAGACAAGCTCAGTGGTTCAAGTATGGGGGGCGCGCTACAAGGCAACTTGGCATCAGGTGCCTATGGAGTTGGATGGCTGTTGCTGGGGGCAACTGAAGCAGTGAAGGAAGACAATCAAAGACAGAAGGTGGCTAATCACCAATTAAAGGCTAATTAAGATAACAAGAAAGTCTCCTTAACATTATATAAATTAGAGACTACCACAGCTGGAGGATAGAAAAGGCTGAGGACCTGACCTAGGACTTAATTACTCAGAAAGCTTTGAAGAGGCTGGCTCTCAACTGAGGCAGACCCAACTTGCAGGTCACTGCTGGGACTGGAGTCATCTGGAGGCTCCCTCCCCTAGCATGTGTGGCACCTGGGTTGGGGAGTCCGGGATGCAGCAGCTGGGAGCTGCAACAGCTGCCACAACTTGAGCTTGTCTGTGGTTTCGCCATGTGGTGTGAGCAACAAAGACTCTTCTGAGTCGTGACCCAGCAGCTCCCAGCCCCAAAACACATGCCCAAAGAATGGGCCAAGGGAAGTCGTCTACAGCCTGGCATGACCTAGTGTATGCCTTATTAGATAATACCACATGGAGGGAAACTTCTCCCAGAGAGCAGAGCTTTAGTTGGTGCCCAGCTATGGTGTGTAGAAAGGTTAGAAACCATAGAATGTATATAGATGCTTCAGCAGTGACTAATGGTTTGACTGACTCCCACACACCTAAAGAGAGAAACGCTGGGAGGTGAGGGAAGAGACCTGAGGGAAGAAACAGGCAGATGGACCTTCTGGGAGGGCCTTCTGGGAAGATCTCCACACTACAGTGAATGTCCTTCAAAACATCTACAATGTAAGAGACAGGGCCACCTGACAACAGTGTCTCTTTGTCTTCTCCATATCTGATCCACTGGGCTCTCCTGCTCTTGTATTTCCTGGTTTTGACCGCATGTCCAGTCTACACCATACACTCACCCCATTAGCAACAGCATCCTGATGCCAGCATCTGTTGGCTGAGCCAGCTTCAAAATCCAGAAGAGGCGTTGTCTCAGTCCATCTTCTGTCACCCCCATGGAGCCCCACAGGCTGAGAAAGAAATGAGGGAAGACAATGTGACGTATAGCTCAGGACACTGAGAAACTCAAAACCAGATAGCCACGTGAATGAGGGCTTGTGTCAAGACACGGTGGAGGGTGAGTGAACATCGGCGACACAGATAGGAAAGCAAGCAGAGTCCATCTGTTTATGAGGACATCTCAGTCTGTAACAAACCCACTTCTGCCCTGGTTGTAATTGTTGGTTCAGAAAGTCAGAGAAGAGTCTTTATGGTCCTATCACCTTTGAAACATCACAGTTGTTGGACTGTGTGTACCTGCGTGCGTGCATGCCCACACATGTGCACACACATGGCTGTGTGTATATGAAGGCGCATGCGTGTATGTTTGGAGGTCAGATATCTATGTCAGGTGTCTCCCTCTGTTTCCAGCCCCCTTAACTTTTGGATGTGGAGCTCCTGACTGGGCTAGACTAACTGGTAAGTCCCTGGGATCCAATTGTTTCTACCTCCCAGATCTGGGATGGAAGACACACTACTACACCCAGATTTTTATGTGGAGCTGGAGAATTCAAACTCAGGCACTCAGGCTTGTGTGACAAGCATTTCCTTGACTTACTGACAAGGCTATAAAATGAACACGAGTTTGGAGGCAGAAATCAAACCATGGGAGTCAGCAAAATGGCTTGGCCAACTGAATGCCAGACAACCGTTGACTGGTCACATCAGTATGGATGAAGCATACTGACCTCCGACCTAGCACCATGATCCCTACTCACTGACCACAGTTGATAGGACCTCAGGCCCTGACCAACCCTGAGCCTTTGAGATCAACCAACTACTCCATGTCAAGCTGACCATGCTGGACCTTTCCACCCTGGAAGAATTCCTTGTGGTAAGGGTTGACACACATGCTCAGTGTTCAGAGTTGTGTGACGGACGGGATCAAGAGGGTGTGTATGCAGATGAGACTTAGCATCAAGCAACATTGACCAGTGCTGATGCGGCTGAGAAGTTCACGGTTGCAATGTGACCAGCAGCCTAGAGACCAAGATTGCATAAGCCTAGAAGTCTCACCCTATACAAGCTCTTCCATGGTTGCAAGAGACCAGTGCACTGAGCGGAGGGCAATCTGCCTCCTCTAGGATCCACCAATATAAATGTCAGTCTCAGGGTAACACAAATAGTCACCCCATCTGAGAATACGTTTGCCACTAACGTCCATCCTGATCCTCACTGTCTGACCACCTGTCTCAACACCCCCTCACGAAGAGTACAGGATATGAGACTCCCCAATATGAAGAGGACAGAGTATTCAACTCTCTAACATGGGATCTCATGTAAAATAATAGCCAAGAATTTGACAGGACAAATAGAAGTTCAGGAGCCATTGATCCCACTCCCATGCTGTATGTACCCAGGAGTGTTGGCATGGTCCACTGCGGACACGGTGAGATCAGCCTGAAAATGACTCTGTAAGGCTGGGATGCTGTCCTCCCACGGTACACCTACCCTTACTGGAAGATCAAAATATGCTGTGCTTCCCCCACCTGCAAAATAAATCAGGAACCACTGAGCGGAGGAAAAGATGGCTCTGCATGTCATCATCACTCCTGTGACCCACTGGAGGACCTGAGGTGCCATATCTTATGACCCAGCTCCCTGTGACTACAGAAGCCAGAATTTCCAGGACATTCTCTCTACCTAGCAACATAGAACCAGCTTAATACGTCTCTGCAGTCTTGTTGCTTCGTTAAAAAAAAAAAAAAAATCTACCCATATTAAGCACTCAAGTTGGTGATTTTCAGTAAACTTGCTAGGTTTTAGAACCATCTGAATAGTCTGGGCTTTTATTTTGTTTTGTTTGACTGTTTTTGAGACAAGTCTCACTGGCTGGCCTGGAATTTACTACGTAGACTGAGCTGACCTTAAACTGTCAAAGCTCCACCTGCTTCTGCTTCCCCTGTGCTGGGATCCAAGGCGTACTCTACCATACCCAGCAAGATAAATAAATAAATCTTAAATAGAGCATAATAAAAATCAAACCACCATCAACATTTGCATGCAGTTTGGGGATGCTTGTGTTCCATTTTTCTTAGACACTCAGGAGGCAATAGCTAGGATGCCTTGTCTGAGCACGTTTAAGTTCTTATCTGTGTATCTACTGGTGGGTTCTAGAGTCTCCTGCATTCCAGACACACACAGGGGACACCGAGTCTCCCCCCTAGCCAGGTTTAACTTTTTAGAAAATGCCACCATCACCTCTGAGGATATCCAGTTCTCCAAAACCTGGCTAGCATTTGTCCTGGTGTCTTTTCGACTACAGAGACACAGGAGTGATATGTTACCGTGGGTTTTTAATTAAATGAAATGAAATTAAAATGGATTAATTCCACTCCATGTGTCTGGGTGCACGTATGTCTGCACATGTATATGCCTGGTGCCTTAGGTCAGAAAAGGGCGTTGATACCCTAGAATTGGAGTCTCAGGTGATCACGAGCCATCAATATGGACGCCGGGAATCAAACTCGGGGTCCCGGGAAGAGCAGCAGGTGCTCCTAACCACTGAGCCATCCATCCAGCTCCTCACCGAAGTTCAGTTTCCATTTTCCTGATGACTTTGATGCTGAGCATCTCCTGATGTGTTAGTTAGTCATTTATTTATCATCTTCGGTGGGATGTCTCTTCAAATCTCTTACCTATTTCAAAAAAAAAAAAAAATCAGTTGAGTATCTTCTTGTTGAACTCCCCGTATATCCCGGCTACGGGTCCTCAATTGAATGTACAGTTTGCAAATATTTTTTTCCCAGCCAATGGTTTGCCTTGTAGTTTTCCTGATGGCGATTATTATTATTTTTTTTTTGAAGTGCAAAATTCTGAAAACTTCATGTGCATGTATGAGTGGTCTGTGTATGTGTGTATGCGTATTCCCAAATGTATGTGCAGGTATGTGTCAGTGCATGTATATATATATGCATTCACGAGTGCATGTGGAAGGCAGAGACTGCTTTCAGCTGCCTGTCTGAGTCTCTCTCCCCTTTATTTTACTGAAGCAGAGTCTCTCACTGAATCTGAAGTTGGGCCAGCCTCCCAGGCTGCTCCCAGGTGCTATAGAAAGGCCTCCATGTCTGCCTGGCTTTTACATAGGAGTTAAGAATCTCAACCTGCTCCCCCCACTGTACAGAGAGTACTTCATCCACCCAGCCATCTCCCCAGCCCAGACCTTAAATGTTTTATTATTTTTTTCTAAATTATATGTGTATGTGTGCACACACATGTGAGCACATGTGTATGCATTTGTATGTGTGGAGACCAAAAGAGAGTGTCAGCTCTCCAGACATTGGAGTTAAAACAGTTGTGGGTACATGGAACTGAACTCGGGTCCTCTGCTAGAGTGGTAAGTGCTCTTAACCACTGAGTATCTCTCCAACTCATGAATTTAAATTTTTGGTCAAACCCACTGTTCCCATTTTCCCCTTTCGATATTGATTTCCCGTTTGCCTGCTTGCTTTCATGTTTTGTTTTGAGTTCTTCATTTTGTTTTGCTTTGTTTTCTTTCATTTTTTTTTTTTTTGAAACAAAGCCTTACTATGTAGCCTAGGCTAGCCTAGAAATTGCTATGTAGACCAGGCTGGCCTTTAACTCACTGACATTCACTCACCTCTGTGTCCCAAGTGCCGGGACTGAGTATGTGTAGCTCTAGACTCTGACTGTTTTAAGATTTATTTATTTGATGTGTGTGAGCGTTTTGCTCCAGCATACATATGTGCACCACATGTATGCCTGGTATCCATGGAGATCAAAAGGGGATGTTGCATTCCCTGAACCTGGAGTCACAGAAGCTTGTGAGCTGCCATATGGGTGTTGGGAACTGAAGCTGTGTCCTTTGCAAGAGCAGCTGGTGCTCTTAATCTCTGAGCCTTCTCTCTAGCCTCACCTTTTTTCTTTTCTTTTCTTTCTCCTCTGTTGAGCTTCCTGCCTGCTGAAGTCAAGGTTATTTGACGTTTTTGCTGTGTGTACCTCAAACAGTCGCAAGGCTTTCACTCCTATATTGCGATGATTCTTTGAGTTGATTTAGGGGGAAGGGTATAAAGCAAACTCTAAGCTCTGTAAATGGATATTAAGTTGTCTACGACGGTGTGAAAATCTGTCCTTTATTCACTGAGTGATCTTTGCAGCTTAATTAATGCATCAGCTCAGAGCCACTGAGATGATGGCTCAGAACACCATCATGGAAACTTGATGATCTCAGTTCAGTTCCCAAGACACGCAGTGGAAGAAGAGCACCACTCCCAAAACCTGTCCCTTGAACTCTACAGGAGTAACTGTGCCATGCACACAGCGTGTGCCCTCAAAATAAATAAATAAATGGAAGGAAAAAGACAGGATCTTAGAGCAGAACAAACCCATGCATATCCTTGCTCAATCCCTTCCTTGTAGGCTCTCAGCAAACTCTCTCCTCTCTCCTATTCAGGACCCCTGCCTACAGGATGATGCTCCCACAGTGGTCTGGGTCCTCCTGTATCAATTAACAATCAAGACAATCCCCCAAAGACCAACCCGATCTACATAATTCTTCATCAAAATCCTCTTCCCAAATGATTCTAGGTTGCGTCAAGTTGATAGTTAAAATCAATCAGCACAAATGTAATAATTTCCTTCTTAAGGGTCAGCTGGCCAGCATCATGAATGCCCCACCCTGGACTCGGGTAGAATGCTATCTCTGTTATCAAGGGCACACAGCAGGCTTTGGAACTGAGAAATCAAAGTCCCTTCCATTTTGTTCTTTTTCAAAATCGTTTTTGCTCTTCTGGGTCTTTTCATTTCCATATAAATTTTAAGATCAGCTTGTCAATTTCTGTGAAAAAGGCCTGCTGGGATTTTGATAGAGGTTGTGTTTGCTCTATAGATCAATTTAGGGAGAATTGCCATCTTACCACTATTGATTCCTCCAATCAGCGCGCGGGAACTGTCCCTATTTATTCAGCTACTCTTTAATTTCCCTCAGCAGTTTTATACTTCTCTGTGTACAAGTCCCCACTTCTTTTTATTAAATGTATTCCTAAGTACTTTCTCCTTTCAGATGCGATTGAATAGAATTGCTTTCTTAATTTCATCTCAGATTGTTCATTGCTAATATGGAGAAATGTTATTGATTCGGGCACATTGATCTCGCGTCTTTGACCTTATATTTTCATCTTTGATAAATGTATTAATTGTAATAATGTTTTATGGATTACTAAGACTTCCTACAATAGAAGATCATGCCATGTAGATACAGTTTTGTTTCCTTTTTTTAAAAAAAATCATTTTTTTTACATTAATACGCTTTTTATTTTGAATAGGGACGAGGCACGCATGTGCCCTAATGTGCATGTAGGGAATGAGAGGACAACCTGTGGGAGATGGAGCTCTTTTTCCACCATGTGGGCTCTGGGGATCAGACTCAGGTCATGTGGTTTAGTAGCAGGCACTTTTCCCCACTGAGCCATCTTGCCAGACCTACCTTTTCTTTTCCAACACGGATGCCTTCATCCAATCCAGTCACATTATCTACAGTCTCCAGGATGGGACTAAGGAGATGGCTCATCAGATAAAGTGTGTCCTATGAAAACATGACAGCCTCAGTTTGCATCTCCAGCACCTCCACACCGTGGTGTGCATGTGCAACCCCACAGCCAGTGAGGCAGACACAGGAAGATCCCTGGAGCTCATTGGATCCTTGGATTAGTGGAACCGATGAATCCAAGCTCTAGTGACTGTATCTTGTCTCAAAGACTAAGGTAGACGGTTTGCCCACTAGAACCCAACGATGAGACCCTATTAATGATGACACCATATATTTTGGTCACAAGACACGGTAGAGATCAAATTGGTACTAACCAGGAAGGTTTCTTCCTACTGACTGGCTTTCACAATATTAGAAAGTACCAGGAAGGCTGCTGAGGGGAAAATTCGGAACTCTGCAAACTACAATAACCAGGTGGGTGAGATAGGCCCTGGGGTGCAACTGAGGCGTGAACATTGTGGAAGCAACCAGCTGCTTTCTGGTTGGACTTAAGGCCCGATCCACAAGAGAAAATGCATACCTAATAGTTTAAGTATAACCTCAAGACCATGGTGTGGAGCTAGCTCTCAGGCCCCAGGAGTAAGCCTGTTACTATTAGGGCCCTAAATGGACATAGTACCAAACTGCCATCTACATTTATATCCCTGTACCCATCCATTAGTGTGGCACTCAGACCTCATCAGAGAAGCTCCTTTTCGTAGTGGTCAATGACCAATGCAGAAATTCAGACTCAACATTCAGAGAATAAGGAAGTGTCTACGGGAATTCTCAGCTACAAATGGGACATTTGTATCACAACCCCTCATCCCAAAGATTCAGGGACCATCCCAGCAGAGGGGTCAAAAAGAGGTAAGACTAGGGCCTTGGTAAGGGCCAGAACAAGACATGACAAGACCACTTCTTTGGTGAACTCACAGCATCTGTGACTGCCTGCACAGGGTCAAGCCAGTCAGCATTCCTGTGTGGGCAGGGGGTTCACAAGATCCCATAATAAATGAGGAACTATGGGTAGCCGATGACTTCTTTAAGGGTGTGGCCTCTCACAAGATGACAATGCTCAGTGGATGGACCTATGCATACATGAGCAGTGCAACGTGGACTCAGTTGGCTTAAAAAAAAAATGACATGAAGTTGGGAAGGGCCAGGTGAGAGGGTTGGGATGAATAGGATCCAATCCATGGTATACATGTATGAAATTCTCATAGAATTAACGAACCATCATATTTTACAAATTAGGATGGTAGAGGGCTGATGAGATGATTTAGCAGGGAAAAAGACAAAGCCTTTCACCAGGATACACCTCTGTCCCACGAAGAGCTGGAAGAGAGTGGAAAGGGTGAAGGTTTTTGTCTTGTTCCTGGTCTCCAGGGGACAGCATTAGAGTCTCCCCTAAACATTTGTGAAATACAGTACTTTAGGGGTGTGTGTGTGTGTGAAAGGGTCTCACTTCATGGTCTTGGCTGGACTGAAGCTCACTATGTAGACCAGGCTTGGCCTCAGATTCACAGAGATCTGCCTGCCTCTGCCTCTTGTGTGCTGGGATTACAGGTGTACACCACAGCTCCCACTTTTTTCCTGTTTCTCTCTTTCCTTCTTTTCCCTCCCCTCCTCCAGTTCCCTCCTCCCCTTCTACCCTTCCCTCTTTCCCTCCTTCCCTCCCCCTTTCTCCTCATCTCCACTCCTCCTCTTCCTTCCTCTCCTTCCCTCCTCCTCCCCTCCCCTCCTCCAGTCCCTTCTTCCAGTCCCCTCCTCCCCTTCTTTCTTTTCCTCCTTCCCTTTCCCTTTTTCCTCCTCATCTCCACTCCTCTTCTTCCCTCCACTTCTCCCCTTCCTTCCTTTCTTCCCTTTTCTTCTCCCCTCATGTCTCCTCCTCCCCTCCCTCCTTCCCTTCCCTCCCCTCTCCCCTTCCCTCCTTTCCTCTCCTCTTTTCTTTTTCTTTTCTTTCTTTCTTTCTTTCTTTTTTTTTTTTTTTGAGATAGGGTTTCTCTGTGTAGCCCTGGCTGTTCTGGAACTCACTCTGTAGACCAGGCTGGCCCTAAACTCAGAAATCCGCCTGCCTCTGCCTCCCAGGTGCTGGGATTAAAGGCCATCACTGCCTGGCTCTCTCCTCTTTTCTATTGCTCTTTTTACCATTTCTTTTTGTTTTCTCTGCTCTGTTTCTCTTCTTTCTTCTTCTTCCTCCTCCCTCTCTCTTTCCTTTTCTTTCTGACATCTCTTTTTCTTTTTGACATTTAGATTTTCTTCTTTCAGAGTGAAGTTGTGTGATTTGAGTCCTAGATCCTTGTCCAGCTGTCTAATGTGTTGAGACAAAGTTGTTCATTATATTCTCTTAAAATCTTCTCTACATTCCACAGGGTCTGGGGCTCCATCCCCAGCTCGTCACTGATACTGGTCAAGTGTCTTAACCATGACTGCAGACTCTTGCCCCTTTTTTCACCTTGCCTCATTCTCAGATCCATACACAAATTGTCATAGCAAGGGTTAAAGCATTTCTGCTTCTATAACAAAACACCCTATGGTGTTGCTCAGTGGGTTTCATCTTTTCAAGGCATCTCTTGGGAAGGAGCACACGCCGTCCTTGGTTGGTACAAAGATGGGAGGAACAAACATCTGAACCTTTCATGCACTCCTGAGAGCACACCCTCTAGCTTGCCCTGTCTCTTGTCACATCTCAACCCAACCCTTTCTGTTCTGCTGTGTGAGGTTGGAATTCAGGGTGCAAATCCCAGTCCCACTCTAGTTATTATTTTAATTATTGAATTAATTAATTAATTATCTAATTAATCAATTGAAAGGACACTATCATGACTCATAAGGACATCAAGGAACAACGCAGGAATTGGTTCACCCCTTCATTCATTGATCATTGACTCAGAGATGAAAGTGGGCGTGGCACTGGGCAGCAGGTGCCTTTACCTGCGGAGCATCTCATTGGCCCTCTAGTTCTTTTTAACTATTTTCTTAACCCAGATATCATTTATTTTTACCAGTGTTGCTTGCTCTTCTTTCTTTTAAAAACATTTCAATGACTTATTTATGTGTATGAGTGTTTTGTCTGCACATATACCTGTGCATCACATGTAGCTGGCACCCATGGAGGCCAGAAAAAGGCCTCAGAAACTCTGGGACTGGAGTTACAGAAGATTGTATGCTGCCATGTGGGTGCTGAGAATCAAACCTGGGTTCTGTGGAAGAGCAGCCAGTGTTCTTAACCACTGAGCCATCTCTCCAGCCTGGAAATCATTATGTAGACTAAATGGACAGGAACTCAGATCCTGTCCTTGCCTTTGTTTCTCAAGTGCTGGGATTAAAGTGTGCATCACTGTACCAGGCCATTTTAATGCCCCTTAAAAGCTATATATTTATTATTTGTTTGTTTGTTTATGTGTATGTATATGAGTGTTTGTAATCACATATGTATGTGAATCATGTGCATGTATAATGCCAGAGGAAGTCAGAGAAAGCATCAGATCCCCTGGAACTCAAGTTATAGGCAGTTTTGAGTAAGAAGGTGCTGGGAACTGAACCTGGGCCCTCTGCAAGAGCAGCGAGTGCTCTTAAGTGTGGAGCTACCTCCCAGACCCTTATTTTTGTTTTTTGGTTTTTTTTTTTTTTTTTTTTTTTTGGTTGGGGGGAACAAGGTCTTGCTATATAGCTCACCTGGAACTTTCTCTGCTGGCAAGCAGTTACAGGCAGAGGCAGTTGAATCTGAGTCCCTGTTCATTCAATCTATATACTGAGTTCCAGGCCAGTCAAGAATCACAGTGTGACCCTGCCTTAAAAAGTTAATTATCTCCAGGTGTTAGTGGCCCACGCCTTTGATCCTAGCACTAGGGAGGCAAAAGCAGGTGAATCTCTGAATTTGAGGTCAGCCTAGTCTACAGAGTGTGTTCCAAGATAGCCAGAGCTACACTGTGGAAATCCAGTCTAGAAAAACAAAAAAGAAAGGAAGGAAGGGACAAATTAATCAATAAGTTAAAGCAAAACAGTCACTAAAATAGTCTGCTTGAAAATATGTATTTAAAACAACGAAGAAGAAGAAGAAGGAGGAGGAGGAGGAGGAGGAGGAGGAGGAGGAGGAGGAGGAGGAGAAGGAGAAGAAGAAGAAGAAGAAGAAGAAGAAGAAGAAGAAGAAGAAGAAGAAGAAGAAAAGAAGGAGAAGGAGAATTCAGTCACAGAGAAAAGAGAATCCAAGGGCAGAGATACATCAAAGTGCAAAATGTCAGCTGTAAATCAATCAATAACAAGAATTATACTAAAATAATGTATAAAACCAAAACGTAGGAATTGTCACAGTTTATAAGACAGTAACTCACGGCGATTCTCCTGCTCTGCCTCCCGATGCTGGGATTGCCACATGTAGCACTATCCCTGGTATATGTTTTTAAATTTTTAGTCTATGGCTGTAGTTGAGCTCACAGCACCCGCCTACTACATAAGAACTTGTATTTAACTCTCCAAACTGAAAAAAAATTTTGTTCTAATGATTATTCTTGGAATCACAGAATACATCTTAAGGAGTAGGTGGCATTAATCTTTCTCTAGTAGTGTAGAGAAGTTTGCTCCAACACAGCCTCCTTCTCTTTCTTCTGTCTTGTCCTGAAACAAACCACCATGCATTACACCTTGTTGTGTTACGGTTCTGTTAATGTAGTGTTATGGTTCTTATTGAATGCAATTATGTTTTATATCCAGAGACAAGAAATACAAAAATCATTTGTGCGTAATCTGTCTTTGCCTGTAGGCTAACCTTAGCGGCTGCTCACTTTTCCTCAGGGATGGCTGTTACCATCTAGTGTGATTCCTTCTGGTCCAAAGGCCTGTCTTTTTTGGGCTTTGTAAGGCACGTCTGCTAGCAATGGACTCTTTGAGCCTTGTTTGCCCTGGAATGTCTCTGTTTTGTCTTTGTGAGTGAAGAACAGTTTTGCCGAATATAAAGTTAACTGTTTGATAACTCCCATATCTCAGTACTTGGCTCTCATACTGCTTTGGACAACCTTATAGCTTCTAAAAAGGAGTCAAGTATGTCTGAGTGTGAGTCCCTTGTATAACCGTCATTTTACATTGTTGCTTTTTGCTTTTATCTTTTGAGACAGGGCTTCATGTAGCCAAACTGGCCTCAAACGTCTAAACCTCCAGCCTCTACATCTCCAGTGCTGGGATTACAGCTGTATATCAACCTCTCTTACTGATGTTTGTCTAAAGATGTGTTATAGTCATAGCCTTTGACTATGACATGTGGTTGTAGATTTAAGTTTATTCTATGCTATGGTTTTGAATACCTGTGTTCTCCTCAGAATTTACCCACTGAAATCCTACCGGCATAAATGATGGTATTTGAAGATGGAACCTTGTAGACTCAGAGTGATGGAGCCAGTCTATCAGAGTCATGTACACAGGACTGGTGTCTCTGTATATAGCTCAGTGGAAGAATGTCCACCTGGCTTGTTGGAGGATATATGAAGCAGGAGGAGGGGGATGAGAGAGAGAGAGAGAGAGAGAGAGAGAGAGAGAGAGAGAGAATTGTAAGAGAGTTCAAAGGGAGGAAGGGAGGAACAGGGAAGAGAGAGAGATACAAACAGAGACATAGAGAGACAGAGAGATTGAAAGAAAGTAGGAAGGGAGGGAAGGAGGAAGGAAGAGGGAAGAGAGAGAAAGAAGGGAGGAAGAAGAAAGGAAAGGAAGAAAGGGAGATAGAGGGAAAGAAGGAAGAAAGGAACAGAAGAAAGGAAGAGAAGGAAGAAAAAGGAAGGAAGAAGAAGACAGGGAACAAAGAGAGGAAGGGGAAGGGAGGGAATGGAGGAGAGGGAAGAAGAGGAAAGTGAGAGAGCATGCAGGAAGAAAAGAAAGGAAAGAGGATGGAGAGCAAATGGAAGGTGGGACAGGAAGGAAGAGGGGAAGACATGGAGGGGAAGGAAGGAGCAGAATAGAAATAAAATAGGATGAGAAAAGGGGAGGAAGAGAGAAGAGAGAAAGCATGGAAGAAAGAAGGCAGGGAGAATAAGAGGAAAGCAGAAAGGAAGAGAGAAGAAGAGTAGGGAGGAATGAGAAAGAAAAAGGAAAGAGTAAGGAAGACTGAGGAGAAGAAGAAAATACAAAGGAAGAAGGGTAAGAAGAAAAGGAACTGAAAAGAGAGAAGGAAAAGGAAGGAGGAGAAAGGAGAGGAAGAGAGAAATGGAGGGGGAATGAAAAAGAAAGGAAGAAGGAAAGAGAGATGGAGGGAAATAGCGGATTGGGTGGAGAGAGAATGAGAAGGAAGCACAAAGGAAGGGGTGGGGAGGGAAAGAGAAGAAAGGATAGAAGAGGGAGGGAAGAGGAAAGAAGAGAGGAGAGGGAGAGAGGATGAGAAAAAAAGGAAGAATGAGAAACTATGGGTAGAGAATGAGAGGAAGAAAAGATGAAGAAGGAAGGAGAGGGAAAAGAGGGAAAGAAAAATGGAGAAGGAAAGAAGGAAGAGGGAGGCATGGGAGAAAGGGAGAGAGAGAAAAGAAGGGAAGGAAGAAGGAATACAAAGAGGAAAAAGGAAAGAAAGAAAGTGGGAAAGGAAAAGAGAAAGAAAGAAGGGAGGAAGAATGAGGGAAATGAGTGGGAAGAGAAGGAAGTAGAGACAGAAGAAAGAAGGAAAGAAAGGAAGGAAGGTATGGAGAGAAAAGGAAGGAAGAGAGGAAAAGTGAAAAGAAAAGGGAAGGATGAGAGGTAAGAGGAGAGAGAAAAAGAAAGGAAAAGAGGAAGGAGTGAAATGGGAGGGACAAAAGAAGGATGCAGGAGAGAGGAAGGGAAGAAGAGGAACAAGAACAGTAACATAACAGAAAAGAAGGGAGAGAAAGTGGAAGTTGGGAAGAAGGAAACAAGGGTAGAATAAGATAAAAGAGGAGAGAAAGGAAGGAGGTTCTGAAGTAGAGAAAAGGGAAGGGGAAAGGAGTGGGAAGGAGTGGGAAGGAGGGAAGAAGGAAGAAAATAAAAAGGAGAGAAGAAAAAGAGAATAGAAGGAAAGAAAATGATGGAAATGAGGGGAAGAGAAACAAGAGAAGAAGGGAGAAAGAAGGAGAAGAGGAAAGAAAGAGAGAGAAAAGGAAGAGAAACAAAAAAGAAGGAAGGCCAGAGAAAGGAAAGAGGGAGAAAGAGAGAGAGGGGACAAAAGGAAGAAGGAAGAGTGGAAAGAAGGAAGGAAATGAAGAGGGGAGGGAACAATAAGGAAGAAAGGAAAATGAAGAGAGGAAGAATAAAAGGAAGTAAGGGAAGAATACAGGCAAGGAGGGTTAGAGAGGGAGGAAGAAAAAATGAAGAAGGAATAATGAGAGATAGGAAAACGATAAAAGAAAAGAACTAAAAAGGAATAAGGAAGAAGAGTGGAGAACAGAAAGGAGATAGACAATGAAGAAAGCAAGAGTAAAAAGAGGGAAAGGAGATGGGAGGAAACAAGGAAAGAGAAAGAATTGGGGGAACAAAGAGGAAATGAGGAAGGAAGGATGGGGGAGAGTGAGGAGAGAAAGGAGAAGGAAGGAGGAAAAAGGACAAAAAGGGAGGGTGGAAGACATAAGGGAGGTGACATAAAGGAGGGAGGGAAGAAGGAGGAAGAGAGAAATGGAAAAGATAGAAGCAAAAGGGGAAGGGAAGGGAGGGGAAAAAGGAGAAAAGTAGAAAGAGAAGGAAAGGAGAGATAAGGAGGGAGGAAAAATGAAGGAAGGAGGTGGAGAGAAGAAAGAAGGGAAGAGTATGAGGAGTAAAGAAGAAAGGAGGATGGGAGGACGGAGGAGGAAAGAAGGAAGGAGGTAGAAGGAGGGATAGGAGGAAAGATGAGAGAAGGGGGGTGCAAACAAGGAAGGAGGATGGGAGGAGGGAGGAGGAAAGAAGGAAGAAGGATGGGAGGAGGGGAGGAGGGATGGAAGGAGAGAATGAAGAAGGGAGGTGCAAAGAAGGAAGGAGGGTGGGAGGAGGGAGGAGGAAAGAAGGAAGAAGGATGGGAGGAGGGGAGGAGGGATGGAAGGAGAGATGAGAGAAGGGAGGTGCGCAAAGAAAGAAGGAGGGTGGGAGGAGCTAAGGAGGAGGACAAAGGAAGGAAGAAGTTGTTTGCTATGCCTACTGTGTGCTCCTCCTCAAGGCCTTCCTTGGGCTGGGGAGATTTTCCAGCTCTCACTCCCTGTTTCCTCCTTCATTGTTCTTTTCTTTGTGTCATGTAGGCTCTGACTTTGTTGAATCTGCCTTCTTCCAGTTCAGACACACTGCTGAGCCCCTCAGTGGATTTCCATTGCAGCTAGTGCACTTTTCAATTCCTGGGTTTTCTCTTAAGCTTTATGTCTTGTCTATAGTCTCCATTTGTTAACTTGCTGACATCATACGGCTTCTTTTGTTTGTTTGTGTTGTTTCTATGACTTTTTAAGAAAGCGGGTCTCATGGAGCCCAGGCTAGCCTCAAACTCCTTATATAGCTGGGATGACCATTTCTGTCCCCATCTCTCCAGAGCTGAGATAACAGGTGTGGGTCACCTTAGCTGAGTGGCTACCACCTACGCTATATCCCAGGTGCTCCTTTAATACTTCAAAAAATATTTTTATGTGTATGAATGTTTGTCTCTCTTCTTCTCTTCTTCTTCTTCTTCTTCTTCTTCTTTCTTCTTCTTCTTCTTTCTTCTTCTTCTTCTTCTTCTTCTTCCTCCTCCTCCTCCTCCTCCTCCCTCCTCCTCCTCCTCCTCCTCCTCCTCCTCCTCCTCCTCCTCCTCTCTCTCTCTCTCTCTCTCTCTCTCTCTCTCTCTCTCTCTCTCTCTCTCTCTCTCTCTGTGTGTGTCTACACTATCTGTGTGCATGTCTGTGGAGGTCAGAAAAGGGCTTCAGACCCTTGGAACTGGAGTTCCAGACAGTCACTAGCTTCCATGTGGGTGCTGAGAACCAAACCCAGGTCCCTTGGAAGCACAGCCAGTGCTCCTAACCACTGAGCCACCTCCCATCCCTTTAATTCTTTAAACAGGACATTCTGCAGGTCTTTAACTTCTAATCTTATGACTGTACTGCCAAGGGGTTGTGTCTGGGATTGCCTGGGGTGGTTTCCACTCACTGTTCCATGTGTGGTACACTTTTCTATTTCTTTACATGTTTCATGTAACTTTAGGGAGAGATGAGCATTTCGGATACGCATGATGGCAAATCCAGATTCCGATCAGCCTTCCCTGGGGACTGTTGCTGTCTTTGGTGACTTGCCTGGATGGGTGGTGTGTGCTTTTGTGCTGTTAGTTGCTTTGCTTTCCTTTCTTCTGTTTCTCTGAGGCAGGATCTCATGATTAGCCCAGGCTGACCTCGAACTGAAGATCCACCTGCCTCAGCTCCCCAAGTGCTATGATTATAGGTAGCATCGGCACATTCAGGGAGGTAGATGAGTGATTTCGAGTCTGCTTCCTCTCCAGTGTGGAAACTCTGAAATCTGTATCTACTTTTTGCAAAAATGTTGTTTCCTCCACTTTTAAACATAACAAGATGGCTCAGGAGGTAAAGGTACTCTCTGCCAAGTCCGAAGAGCCTGATAACTTGAATTCTAGTCACAGCCCATATGGTAGGAGAGTACTGACTCTCACAAGTTGTCCTTTGGCCTGTGTGTGTGTGTGTGTGTGTGGTCTGTGTGTGTCTGTGTGCGTGTCTGTGTGTGTATGTACAGATACACACACTAAAGATGCAATAAAAAGCTTAAAATAACTAATAAGATAAAATAAGTGTTGCACCCTTTAGCCTGACTCTGGATAAGCGCAGCTTGTAGTCAGCCAATATGGCTCAAAGATTTCCTTCAGTGCCTGGTACTGCAAGCTCTCTCCATCCTCTGAGGTGAAGTGAATGCTCAGAGTTCCAACTCTGCAAGTACCATGCATTTTTTTTACTTTCTGCTTGGGCAGGGTCCTGAGGCTCTGACTCGGGATGACCCTGGAACTTGCCAGCCCCAGCACTGGGCCTTGTCCTGCATCTCCTGAGCCTCTGAATACTTTCAAGATCCCCAGGACTGTGGGGTCATATCCCCATAAGGCCATCTCACCTCCATAGTCTCTTTCAAAGATGTGTCTGGTTGCTGTTTCCCTGAATCAAAGTCACACCAACTGAGGCCTCTGTGACATCAGCTTTCCTTAATTGCTACACCGATGGCAAGTGCTTTTGACAGTGTCCCCAGACATGGCCTTTCGGATCAGCCAAATTAGATCAGCTTCTCCCCTCTCCCTGGTAGCAGCAAGACTTACAGCTCTTGCTTAGCGTGTGGCACAGTTCCAGGAGGGGTGGACAGCGACAGCTCCAAGTGGAAATGCTGCAGACCCTGCCATTGTCAACCAAAGTTCGTAGGTCTCGTTGAATCTGTGTCATTTGATTTGTTTCATGCTTTGGTGGCTTTCTGGAGTTCTGACAACGTGGTACAGTTTTGATCATGGTGTTCCTAGAGTCAAGAGCTGCCAAGGTCTGCCTTCCATCCGGCTCCTCATTAAACCTTAGCCCCTGTTATTGGTGTGTGAACTCTTCATATCAAGGGCCAAAAGACAAGGGGAGGAGCCTCCTTGCTGGGAGAAATCAGGGGGCCTCCAGGGAGGGATGAGTCCCTGCTGAAGGAGGTGGCAGGAGGCACACAAGTATACCTGGGTTAGTTTAAGGACACTTCTTGTTAGACCTTTGCTCAGTGAAGCTCTTGATAAGCAAATGTTTCAAGTAAATGTCCCAAGCCTGACCTAAGCAGCATTTGGAGAGGGGACAAGGGTCTGAGCCACCTTCCAGAGAAGCAGCCTGGACCATTCTAGATACAACATAAGGAAGAGAACCAACTAGATGAGGTGGTTTTAGCAAGTACCCGTTGGGGCATCCCACTAATGGCCCGCCTCCTGGGAATCTTTACAGGAAAAGGGCTCCTAGAAGCCAGGGAGTGACTTTAGGATCAGTGCTTGAAGTCAGGCTGTTCAGGAAGAACTGAAGCTGCCACTGTTAGAAACAGATGTGTATTTCCTAGCAAGCCTGTCTCCTGGTACCAGTACTTTTGTCTGAAGACAACCTCCTGGCTAGGAGAAGACTCCTATCTATACTCCATGACAGAGCCATGTGGCCCTCAAAAAGGCTAAAATCCCACCTCCAGGACAGAATAGTCCCGAGAAGCCACGTAGCCTCAAACTTTCTTGGGATTGCTCATATCTATTGGAACTGCACGACAAAATAATTCATTAGGAGTTCCCTTTCCAGGTCCCTTGACCCCCTACAGAGGTATTGGAATAGACAGTATCCCTCAGACAACTTTTCGTGCAGAACTCTCCACTTAGAATGTTCTGCCAAGGGGGCCCAAACCTGCAACAACAACTGTCTCTTCGCTCATTCGATGTGGTCATACACATGAAGTCCAATAATTACCTCGAATCAGTCCACCCCCCACCCCTGGCAGCCAGCAGCGAAGAGAGTGGTCCAAAAAAAAAAAAAAAAAAAAGCAACGAACAGATGTTTAAGTTAAGGGCGACTGTTTTCTGAACAGATAAGATGTTAATTTGAGGGCGACTGTTTTATTAATGGATAATTAAGCGCTTTTTGGGGATAGCATCTACAAGGACGAAAAGTGTTGCTCTGGAGTGTGACAATAATTTCTGATGGTTGCACAGAACTTACAGGGACTGTGCTGACTACAGCCTCCGATGGTGGGTGGGAATGACAGGTCTTCAGCATCAGGCTGGGCCCGGTTCCCAGCTTGGGGGGAGCAAGGATGTATTTCCTGAGGAAGGAGTGTGCTGGAGAGCTTGATCTGCTCTGACACTCGGATGGCCGGCCTGAATTGCAGAGTGGTTGGGAGCAACATTGGCTAGGATCTGTAGCATATGAGCCAAGCTGCCCCAAGAGGCAGGGCAAGTGGCAAGTGAACCATTTGTTCCTGGAACTTGACCTTACACACAATCACAGGGGCTGCTCCCAGGCTCTGCAACTGCCTTCCTCTCTGTTACTGGAGTTCAAAGAGCACAAGGCGGGAGTGTGAGAAAGGAGGACAGGACGTTGTACAGTGGGAATGTCAAGAGCAAGCTGCACCCGTAGTGGTGCGTGGGGCCCTTGAAGACAGGCAAACCTAGGTCAACTTGGGTGGTATGACCATCCTGTAGAATTCTGAGGCTTCCATCAGAAAGTTGAACATAGTCCCTTCTTGGAGGACAAAGGGGAGGAGCCAGGCAAAGTGAGAGGTGGACTGAGATCTTTTGATAGCCTACTTGGGAAGCTATTCAGCTCAGAGCCCTCGCCTATGGGGGAGGTACTGATGGGCCATGGTTCCCTTCACACTCTAGATTATCCCAAGGCCTACATCTTGTGCACTCTTGACTAGACACACCAAACAGTGTTCTGAGGAACAGTTAAAGTGAGCAGAGGTGACTCATGACAAAGCCCCCAAGGCCACCTCTTGTCAGCATGGCATCTATATTCACCTGGCACAGTGGTCCAGCACTTACTGTCCAAATTTTATATATATATGTACCACATGGCTAAATGTCTTCCTGACACAAGTGTCCACATTATTCAACTGCTCTATATACAGTCAAAACCAGCCTGACCCTTCCCCTAGAGGAGAGTAAAGCCCCTCTGTTCTGCCTCTGGAGTCTGCTGTTTTTCCTTCACACTCCGCCCTTTTATGTCTTGTAGCTGTAACAGAGACTGAAAGTTAACAGCTATGATGGAAGCTCCCGTGTGTGGGAGAAGGACGAGAGATGGAGAAAACATAAGCTTCTCACACCCACAGCCATCACCGCACTGGCAGCTTCAAGAGTCAGTCCTCGTTTTCCAAACCAGTTAGTTCTATAGCCACCACCAGTTTTTGGGTTTGCTTTTAGATTTATTTACTTTATTTTGTCTGTAGGAGTGCTTTGCTCACACATAGGCCTATGCACCCTGTGTGCTCAGTGCCTGAAGAGGTCAAAAGAAGGAACTGGATTCCCCTGAAACGGAATGTTGACCATCATCATATGGGTAAGGAAACCAAACCCTAGTCCAGAGCCTCTTCAAGAGCCAATACTCTTTAACCACTGAGATATCTCTCCAGCCTTGACTGGTTTGATAGCTACATTCTTCTGGTACCCATTTTTATAACCACTCAAGCTGAGTGCCATTCCAGCTACCCCTGGCTTCCTCTTTGCTTTAAGGAGTTGCCTCAGTACTTACCCATGAAGATCTTGAACCACCAAGGGCCCCACTTAAATCAGGTTAATGTGTTTGTTTGCTTGGTTGTTTGGTTGTTTGGCTTTGGAAGTGCTAAGGGTGAGCCCTGGGGTCTCATGCAGGCTAGAAAAGCACTCTACCATTGCCCTCTGTCCCCAATCCTCTTCTTACTTTTAACTTAGTCAGAAAAATGTGACTG
>JAJTUV010000094.1:1577500-1846197 GCA_021653895.1 Mastomys natalensis
GGCTCTCACCGAGACAGAGCTGTGTGCTGGGGAGTTCCTGTGTGGACAGGCTTAGACAATGGAATCACATCACGAGCAACAGCCACACACTTGATTTTTAAATAATTCATTGTTGTTCCCCAAGATCTATCTGTTTTCTTCTCCAGCTAAATAGGCGATTAGACAAAGCTAGACTACCCTAGTAATTCCCAGACTTACATCTCCCAAGCCTTCAATGCTAGCCATTTTATGTTCCTATCGAAACCCACCTGGGGCTATGGAACTTGTCAAGAAAAAAAGGGGCTGACTTGAGAGCTTAGGTGGTAAAGAGGGGCTTTTCCTATAAACACAAAGACCTGAGTTCAGTCCCTAGGACACAAAAGCCATGCATGAGTGGTAGCATTCTTAAACAGTGCTAGGGAGGTGGAGACAGGCGCATCTCCAGGGTGCAACTGGCCAGCTGGGCTAGCCTATTCAACAAATGCCATGTGTGAGCAAGAGACCCTCTCAAAACACAACATGGATGGTTCTTCATGCACATATGTATGTGTGACCCTGCACATGGATGAACCACACACACCACACACACACACACACACCACCCTAGAGATCTATTTAACTCACTTTTAGAAACCAAGAAGCCAAGCTCCTGTGGTTCCAATCTGCACAGCATTGTGCGTGGGAACTATTCAAGTTGTCACAATCTCCACAAGGCTACATGAGGAACGAGGGTAAGTTATGTCCACCCCACATCTGAATCACAACACACGCAATCTCTATCAGTAGGGTCTTGCTTCTGACATACCATCTTTATGAACACAGACAGCTCTAGTAGCTTGGCACCTTCTTACCACAGGAGCCTCCACTCCACGAGTTAAGTATCCTACAAGAGGTCTGCAGTTACTGAATTCATAATTCCAATGCTGAATAGGAATTCATTACATGGAGAAGTTGACCACACCTGAGTCAAGAAGATAAACCCAGGTGCAGTCAGGGAACCATTAGGACCTCTAGGAGACAGTTCCATTGATAACTTGACCTGCAAGGATCCCCATTCTGACCTGAGAGCACAGCATTGTTTTGTGTGTCCAGATGTAAGATTCCCTTATGGTCCTCTATAATCTCTGATAAGATTCAAGTGAAACATACATTGCAGTTCTGTACCACTGAAGAGAATAGCAGCTACTGGTACAGTTGAGCATGTGAGCAGCTGCTCCTGGTTCCATCCTTATCCTCAGCTTGGCAAAGAGACATGTTAAGTGTACTAGGTACTTGTCGGGGGCAGGGGGCCTGAGAGATGCCATGGCTTGTTACCTAAGGGTCAGGGAATACATACCTGAGATGTCCAAGATGGAACCTCATTGGATTCTGTTTATCAAGGACCTGCTAGGAGAGAAAAAGCCAGAAACTGTTCTTGGGTTTTGTTTTTTTTTTTTAATATTTCATTGGCTTTTTAAGATTTATTTATTTTATGTATATGAATGCTCTGGTTTTCATGTATACCAGTAGAGGGAATCAGATTCCATGACAGATAGTTGTGAGCTACCATGAAAGTGCTGAGGATTGAACTCAAGACCTCTGGGAGCAGTTGGTGCTCTTAGCTGCTGAGCCATCTCTCCAGCCGCCACCCAGCCCACCCCGCCCGAAACCGTTCTTAATGGAGCGATGAAATCAAGAAAATCAGAAGGCAAAAGCAAATTGCACCAGTGAATGCTCAAGAATACTTGGATAGGTCAGTGGGAGCTGAATGCTAACCACTGCCTGACCAGTGGATGTGTGTGCTTCCTTAAGTTCTAACGTCTTCATCTGTAGCATTAGAAGCTGAGAACTAGTACCTGTTCCATAAGTTGCTAACTGAATGACATGCAACACTTGACATGGGGGTGTGCCATTTCTAAAAGTGCTGGCCCTGACCCATGCTCTTACTCTGAAATCTCCCACGTGTATCAGCACTGGGGACAGGATCTTCTCTGCCATCCTGTGCCACGGGGGCTAGTCAGTAGCATCTCTGGCTTCTACCCAATAGGTTTCAATGCCACCCATCCAGCTTTGACAATGACGAATGCCACCAGACATTGCTAATTATCTTCTCGTTGAGATGCATTACCTAGCCGTGCTTTCAGCCTCTCCATATTTATGATAAAGTGCATGGGCATGAGGGACTGACATTTCTTTAAAAGTTAGGCTTCATGTTGCAATCGTGAGTTCTGCCATGCAGAAAAACACCTGCCAGACTTGAGCCTGGATACTTTGTTTTGTTTTGTTTTTTTTGTTTTGTTTGAGACAGGGTCTTACTATGTAGCCCTGCCTAACCTGGAACTCATTACATGGACCAAATTCACAGATTTCCGCCTGTTGTTTCCAGGATGCTGGAATTAAGAGGGCCAGCCACCACGCCCAGCTCTACACTCCCCTTGACTTTTCTGTCTTACCTGGTGGGTATGCTTCTTACTTGCTCTCATTAGCCTCTCAGCTAAAATTCAGAGTGAGACTCTCGGTAGTCTAATATAAGTTGATAGCGTTAAATGCATAAATTAATTCAGGGGTTAATTAGAAACTTTCTATTCCTGTAGAAAGTTTTAATTTAAAATACTCGAAATCACTGGGTGTTTGTTTGTTTATTTGGTTTTACTTTTCTTCCCCCCAGACATGGTTTCTCTGAGTAGCCCTGGCTTTTCTGGAACTCATTCTGTACACCAGGCTGGCCTAGAACTCACAGAGATCTGCTTCCCTCTCACTCCTGAATGCTGGGTTTTGAAGTGTGTACCACTGCCTGGCTTCAAACTGTTGGTTTTATCAATAGATAGGTTTCCCCTCTTACTGACTTCTTGGGCTATTTCTGAGTTGTTGTTGTTATTGGACAGGGTCTCACATATCTCAGCCAAGCTGCAACTCACAATGTATCAAGGGTGACCTTGAACTGTTGATCCTCCTGCCTCCACTAGCCCAGTGCTGGAGTTATAGGTGACATCACCACTATGCCCACTTTATGCAGGTTTGAGGGTTAAACCCAAGACTTTGTTCATGCAGGGCAAGTTCTCTACTATCTTAAGCTATGTCCCTAGCCCATCCCTGGCTTCTTTCTTCTAGCTGTTTATGGAGTTTTGGGGTTTGAGGAAGATAGTCATTTAATCTCCTCGGTGATAGACATGTCTCCCTGCTTTCTTTTCCCCTTGGGATTTATTGATTTTATCTTGTGTTTATAGAAGTTTTGCCTGCATGTGCCTGTGAACCACATACATTCTGATTTGCATTTGCTTGTCTTGTGTGCTGGCTACAACTACTGGGCCAACGTGCAGTATCAGTCTCACTGTGTCCTTTCACATGAGAGAAGGCAGCATGGAGTGAAAATGTCAGGTGACCCAAGCCACAGAGCCATATCCAAATGGGGACCCATCACCCACTGTATAGGCCTAGCCTTGCATCCCGCAGGTCACACTGAGTAGTGAGATGCTGAATAACTTAGGACACCTTGTTTATGACTTAAGGAGCTGTGTGCCTTCTAGCTCTCTGAAACCCTTTTCCTCCTCCTTGAGAGTTCCTGGGTTGCAGTTTAGTCAACCTCCTGTGTTTTTGCTTTTGCCACGGGCATGGTGAAGCAACATGAAGAGCCCAAACACCTTCCATGAGCTGGGTAAGCATAGTCTCCCTCCTCAGCTGATGTGGGCCTGGGCTTCTTCCTCCCTCTGGGCAGGAGCTAAGTGTCTCACTGAGCAGTGGGTCTTGGCTGGGGTGACAGGGAGACTTTCCTCAGTAGTGTAAGACAGTTAAGAAACCAAGCACAGTATGTATAGTATGGCTTCACAGATGTCCCAGGAGTGGAGCTGGGCTGTCTTGTCTGTCTGTTCTGGGGACCTGGACTGGCTCCTGATCACAAGGCCCATTCCCAGAATTCTCTCTGTCCTTACTCCCTTTCTGCAGCCCCCATCTACCTGCCCAGGTGTGATGAGACTTTACATAACTATAACAAACACGCAGGATAACAAAGTTATGAAGCAAAGGTTTACTTTTGGCTGTCTGTGTTTGAAGATGTCATTGGTCCTGATGCTTTGGGCTTGTGGTGGTACATCCTGGAGGGAACTCATTCTTTCTACTTCGTGGGTAGAAAGCAAATAGAGAAAAGGAGGAAGAGACTGAGGCCCCAAGTTCCTTTGAAGGGCACAATCCTGTGACCTAAAGACCTTACACTTGGCCTCACCTCTTCAAAGCTCCACCTCCTCCCTGCAGAGCCCGTAGGGTCCAGCCTGTAGCACAAAGGACTCTGGAGTAACTGTAACCATGGGTATTTCCCACTGTTGTTCCCAAGCTGTGAGGGAGCTCAGAATCCATGTCACATTCCTCTTAACCCAGACCCCACCCACCCGCCTTGTCATTGATGCCTCTAAGGTCACTGGATCTTCCAGCTCACATTTGGTTAGAATTACTTTCCCAGAAAACAAAAACAAAAACACTCTTGACCTTGACCAAGGGTCTGTCTCTTTAATCGTCGGCAAGGAAACTCACTTCCCTTTGTTACCCAATATCAAAACTGGGTGCTCCCTACTCTATCACCTGTTGACTGGACCCATGTCCCTAACCTGGACATTTCTCATTCTTTCAGAGTGTTGGGTGCTGAAGTTCCCGGGTCAGGTTGACTTCTTTCATGGAATCTTTCCCCATCCCAATGATTATGTTGGGGGGAATATGTGAGTTAATGTTTTGATAGAAAATGTATTCTCCATGTAGATGCTTCTGTGTTCCCTAACTCCAGGTGACCGTGCTATTGTCCTATAGCTTTTAGGACACTGTCCAGGTGTAAGATCTTATGTCCCCTTCTAGTCTCTCCTGTGTACTCTGCTTTATTTGTGCTCAGAGGGAAATGGGCCACTGCAGACACACGAGAAGCAAAGAGGAGAACTAGGCCTGGGACTATAAGGGGCAGAGAATGAAGCCAACAAGAGGTGAGGGGAGTCAGGAGGCTGGGCCTAGGAGGGAGGTGATCTCTTAAAGACACCAGGCTCTGGGCCTGGGCAGCTGGGCAGACAAGGGTGCACACAGAAGAGGCTGGAGATGGGATATCAGAGCGAGGATCACTTCTTGGGCCGGCAGAAAGTAGACGGAGGCCCCCAGAGTAGGGTATTCAGAAGGTGTGTCGCTGATTTGAGGCATGGCTACTGATGCCCTGGGGTTAGAGAAGTGGTACTGCCAGGACACAGAGACTGAGTCAGGAGCAAGGAAGGAGACTGCTTGCCTGCCATGCTCTGAGTCACCCTTGGGGGGTATTCTTTAACTAAATTCTTTCTCACCTTAGCATCCACCCTCTAATACCCCCATGGAAGAGTCCACAGAGCTCTGGGCCCAGACTTGGCATGTGGGAAGAGCTTGTTGCTCATGTGTGGGTCCCTAGGGTCCCTGCTCATGTCCCTTTCACATCCCAGACCCATCCACACATCCCATGGGCCACACTGAGGGAGCAAGATATGGACAAGGTCCCCCAAGTCCTGGTGGTCTTAGGCCTCCTGTGGTTAGGAAATGCAGAGGTTTCAAATCCCCCGCCCCCAACCCTGTGGCACCAGGCCACAATGAAAGAGCTAGAACCGGTCTTCACCAGAGTCCCCAGTATTCCCGGCCTATGTTTAAGGCCATCAGGAGTGGGACTGGTGTAACTGGCGAATCACAAGTAAATAGCACACACAAGTAAAGCCCTTGTTCCTTTATTTAGCGACAAAACAAGGTTGTTGTTTGTTTTTTTGCATTGTCGACACTTGCCTGCCAGAAATGGGGGAAGCTAGAAAGAGCGCCCTGCTGGACATTTCATTAACATTTTGGTTACAGAATTATCACCACTTTTTTAAATTTGGGATCAAATTAGTTGAAAATGTCCCAGACAGCTATCTTTTAGCTTCACCACCCGTTGCGTTACACTGCACTACACCAAACACATGAGCGAGATGTGCATGGGTAGTCAGAGATCTGATGCTCTCAGCAGATTATCTTGAGGTCACAGATGGACCGTTTTCTGCGGACGTGAAGACCAGGATGAGATTGCCAAAGCTGTTCCTGTTGCGTGGTGGGATGCCGAGGAATTTTGATGGGGCGGCCTCATCGACGCTGGTTTCTTCATCTTTTGTTGCATCGGAAGGTGAGATGGTGGCACTCTGAGGGAGGCGCCTGCTCTGGACCATCCGGCTTCCTCGGTGTTTTGGGTTTGTTTTTTTTTTTAAACTGCACTGTGCTTGGCTTCCTGGGGACACATGCATGTCTACTCTCCTCCCAGACTGTGCCCCTCAGCCTGCACATCCCACAGCTCCAAGAACACTCACAGCCTTACACTCTGCAGGTGCTTGGAAACACTCCCTGACTGGATGAATGGTGAATGATGAATCTTTTGGATGGATGAGGAGTTGCTAGGAGAACAGCCGGGCCCCCCCTTTTGTCATGAGAGACACAGAGACACGGCTGCTCTCCACAACATGGAGATCAAAAAAAAAAAAAAAAAAATGTGGAGTGGAGAAATAGGCTGTTTTTGTCCAATTGTAGAATTTCAAATTGGGGAAACTGAGGAGCAGAATCATTAGCAGGCTCAGTCAAGGTCTCACGTTGAGCGGCCAGGTAGGGTATCAGACACCCACCTGTCATATGTCAATCATTATATTTTTTTTTTAATTTTTTTTGATTTTATTTCTTAAACTGAACTCAAAATGAGATGGGATAATGATGTGATCGGGGAGTGGTTTGCCTCAGGGCGGGGTTGGGTGGAGGCAGGAGAGGGCTTGGAGGGAGGGAGGGAAGAGGATGTGAGGGGTGATGGGGATTTTGGGAGCTTGGACACAACCTCATCTGGATGAGGTTGGGGCCAAATGGGAGGGATTTCAGGGTGGGACTGGAAGGGACTTGGGCTGAAAGTGAAAATGACCAATGGCTGGGGAGAGATTCTTTTGAGTCAGGGCTGTGGGTGAAATGAACTGGGGCAGAGGTTGGAGGGGTGACTGGGTCGATAATGTGTGACAACGGAGACGCAGATGACCAATGGTTGATGACCATGAGGTGTGTGCTGTGATCATGATTTGAACGACAACGGTGACAATGACTTGCAAGCAAGTACTCAGAGCAAGGGAAACAAGGCTCACACTTAAAGCTTAGAGCATAGGTTCCTACCCAAATAATCTAAGAAGCAAAATATTCCTAACAGGGAACCAAGGACTGTGTAGCAGCCAGACCCCAAACATGAGTTGGGAGCTACACAGGGCTCTTTCCCATTTCTTTCTAATTTTTTTTTGTTTGTTGTTGTTTTTTTTTTGTTTGTTTTTGTTTTGCAAAAAAAGATAGATGCTCTTTTAAAAAACAAGTCAAAAATCCTACTTAAGAAGCTGGCTAGGTGTTTTGGGATCTGAGGGTTCTAACCTCAGCCACACAAAGGTACATCCATGGCTGTGGACAGCTGCTTTCCCACTTCTGCCATAGAACAAGAAGACATTCCACAAGCAATAGTTTGCACTAAAGCCTATGGAAATCTTAGTGGGGGCTGCACTGCTCACTCAGATGTTGCCAGGGGGGCACTTGTGGTTCAAGGTACACTTAAGTCTGAAAGCACGTCTCTACTCTCTACAGGGTGAGGGGCAGGCACGGGCTGGGGTCTGGGGCATGGGGTGTAGTCTTGGAGGTAGTGCCGGAGTGGCGAGTGGGCTGCTCAAGAGACAACAACACCAAATGGCACATTTTGACCTAAAGGGGCCAATTTTTCCCAAACTGGACATGAGCCAGGAGGCTCCCCATTTTGAGAACGCTATTGGGATCGACCTCAATATCAAGTGTACAGCCAGGATAGGCCAAAACCTTTCGGATCCCAGGATGAGACCAAGTCTCCATCAGATCCTACTCTTGGAGTCTGGAAGTATTTTGGTATATATCCTTCGTTCCTAATTCTGAATTTGGGAGCTAGAGAGGACCTTGGTGTTCGGGTGTTTGCACCCCTCCCTTATGGGGAGGGGTGGGGAAGTGGCCCAGGGTTGGAGGTAGGGGTCTCGCCAAGGATCATACAGCGAGTGAGCAGCAGGGTTGGGACTAAGTCCTGACCTCTCTGCCAACCTGGGTCTCTCTCTGCTTGGCACACAGCCACTACACACTGCAAAGTCACAAATCAATCGGAAAGATCTAAGGTTGCGGTGTGAGACTTGATGTGAGTGTGCGTGAGAATTAACGAACGAAAGAATTTTTTTAGCCCTTTTCACAGTGAGTGGTCAGCACAAGACTCGTATGGTTTCACGAGGACTTGGTGGCTGACACCCCTCCAGGAGAGGGACCTCAGTACCAAGCCCTGGTTCTGTTACCATGTTTTTTTTTGGTCTTTTTGATATTTTATATTTGATATTTGATAGAGTTTAGAATAACATACTTATTTCTTTAACTCGTTTAGAGATGAAATTCTTATTATTATTATTCTTATTCATTATCATGCATTAATAGGGAGAAAGGGGGTTCTTAGCGTGGCAGCATGTCACAAAGCAACACAAGACAATATATGTAAGCATAGCGTTCACTAGATCCACACAAAAAAAGCAAGCTCCGCCACAGAGAAGCGCAGACCGCATATAGCGAGCTCTGAAGAACCCCGGTAATAGGGAAGGGTCTGGGGGTGGGTGGGGTGGGGAACGCTGCTTAGATCTCCTCATCACCAGCCTCCTTGTTGAAGGTGGTCATGTCGATCTTCTCGGGGAAGATGATGTTGACCGCCAGCTCCTCACCGCTGTTTGTACTGCAGCAGCAGATTCTTCTTCTTGCGAAGCATGTGGTTGTAGCGCAGGTTGGACACCCAGGTCTCACACTTGTTGAGAAAGACGATGGCCACGGTGCCCAGCACCACCAGGCTGGTGAGCACGCCCAGGATGGTGAAGCAGATGGCCTGTCCCTCGGTGAGGAGAGGGGTACTCTTGTTGAGCTCTTTCATGGACACCTTCAGGATGTGGTGCTCGGGCCCCTGAACAGGCAGCTCGTGCACCCCAGGGGTCAGGCGGTAGGTGAGCCCGTAGCTGCTGGGCAGGTGGGTGACCTGCACGGGGCTAGCCCCGCGCTTCTTCGCGCACGTGGGACCCATGAACGGGGCTTGCACAGACACTCGAAGCTCACCTGGGTGTGCTGGAGGCAGGTGCCCCCGTTCAGGCACGGGCCACTGGCGCAGTTGCTCACCGGGCGGCTGCAGGTCTTGTCGATGAATCCAGCTGGGCAGCGGCAACGGAAGTCACCCCCGATGTCGCTGCAGACGCCATCGTTCTCCGCATGGGTTAGGGGGTACAGCTGTTGGTCACGATCTCACAGAAGTTGCCAGAGAAGCCAGGGGGGCACAGGCAGGAAGCATGCGAGGCCTGGCCCTCATCATCCACGCAGGCGCCTCCATGCTGCAGGGAGACCTGGAACACAAAGACATGGTAAAGGGCCTTCGGGGCTGGGCTAGGACAGAGCAGTAGGAATTAAACCGACCTCCCATGCCCTCTCCCACCTCTTAGTCTCTCAGGCCACAGCACAGATTGTAAGTCACTAGTCAGATGGGGAAACTGAGGCAGCATTAGTAACAGTTTGGAGTAAGATCTTTCACTGGCTCATCCCTTAGATGAGGAAAGTAAGGGGCACATGGGCTTTCCAGGGGAGGTCTACGGTTAGTCCCCGTCTGCGTCCCCCACCCCTGATCGTTTTTATTTTTAGTGGAGTGGGCCCAGCTATCTACTATGAGGGAAACCCTTGGGGACTCTCAGTGAAAGAAATACGGGTTGTATCTGTGCTGGCGGAGTGGTGTCTGTGGCGAGCTGTTTAACAGTGGTCTATTCACCCAAGTGCAGCTTGCAAACTGAAGCTGTTTGCTCAAAGCAGAGCACATGGAGCATTTAATGTAAGTGCTTTTAAACGAGCTAGCCCTTTGTCATCTGATAAATGCCAAAACTCCAGGGAAAGAAAAGTACCCCCCCACCAACACACACAAGGAAATAAGCATTGCAGCTTCAGGCCCAGGGCTGCAGAGTAACTGGGCTCTGAAAACATCCTGGGCCCCCGGGCTCTATTTTGAGAGACTAGTTCAAGTCTGTTAGAACAAAATAAGTTGAAAGGTTTTGCTTTGTGTTTTTCCCTTTCCAATAAACAGCAGTGAAGTTCAATGGTCACTACCTTCAATGTCCCTTCTAAATACAGATCTTTAGACCCCTATATTCCTGACTATCCAAAGCTTCATCGGATTCCTGGATCTTGAATAGACACCCCCACCCCAACCCCCAGAGTTTCTCACTAAGGCTAGCTAATACTAGTGCCCCCCCATCTCCTCCAATCTCCTTAGACGTCCCAGAAAATCCAATTGAAATGCCCTAAACTGCCCCCTACAATATGGTAAGCAGGTTTCACAGCCTGGCCCTGCTGAACTCTGATCTCTTATTATGTTGCCTTTCGAAAATTATCCCGCTTGGCATCTCCATCCCCATTTCAATCAGCTGTCATTCACCAGCATCGAAGCCTGGGGATGTCAGGGGAATATAAAATCGCCTTCAGGACCATTTAAAAAAAATTATGGAAATGACACATTCCTACATAAGCCCCCCCACCCCCAGTCAGAGTGGATTGGAGGGGGCACGGATTGAGGGAACACATCTTTCATCGGGTTACAGGTCCTATGGGTTAGGCTGAAAGGATCCTGGGGGCGGGGGAGAGGCAAGACTCTCAGAGTGAGGTCAGAATATTTACCCATTGATCACGCAGGGCCCAGCCTTGTGCTGACAGTCCTTTCCAGCGAACCCAGGGGTGCAGGAGCATTCGTACTGGCCTTTGTCCAGGTCCACGCAAGTTCCATTGTTGGCGCAGGGGTCGAGGTGCAAGCCCGGATGTCTGGGAAATGGGGAAAGAATCACCTAATGCTCAGCTTTCCTTTTTTTCAGAAGCGGCTTCTCACATTTAGGGAAAGGGTCTCCAAGCCTGGGAGCCAGTGAAGGCTGACACTTCAGGGGGAGGGAAAATCCCCCGCCAGCTCTTCACACATTCCCAACTAAGTCCCCCATTGGGAACGGGAGAAGTCTAATTTAGCTGCAGCTCTGCCTTCCCAACCCGTGGTCCCCTGTTCTCAGGTTCTGAACTAAGGGGGACCAGGGATAAAAAGGCTACATCTTTTGAAGGCAGCAAAATTAGAACTATTGAGCGGTCTCCTGTCCATATGGGTTTCCATGAGCACTGCTGCATCTCCACTGTGTTTTAATACCCCTGTCAGGACCACCTCATTATTCAGAATCAGCAAACTGAGGATGAATTGAACAAAGGGGCTTGGGGCAAGGGTTCTCTGACTGAGCAGACAGACCCCCATCTCCCCAGCAGGGCCAGGAAAGGAACCTTTGTGGCTATCCAACCTGCTGCTCCACAGAGTTCAGCTGCTTCCTGCTCTGCCTCAGTTTCCCTCCATATAAAAGAAAAAAAAAAAAAAGCTCTCTTTGCTGATCCCCAGGGGGTTTTCTATAATTTTGAGCTGTAGAAAGCCCAGGGCTAGCTAGAGAGACTGCAAGTGAGGGCGGAGGGTGGGGGTGGGGGGCCCAGGAAGGGTTTCCCGGTGTTAAGGCTACACATGGAGATTTTTTTTTTCTCTCCTTTTTCAAAGGGCCTTGCACCCTGACTGAGGGGAGACTGGTGTCAATCAACAGAAAAAACCTGCAGGAGCCCTGTGTGGGGCAGAGAAAACATAAAGAGGATTTATCTTTCCGGGATAGCGCCAGCAAAACGTTAGTATAAAGAGCCTCAGTAGCTGGCTCGGACTTCTCTGCCCCTGCACTCCTGTCGATTGGGATCTGGAATTTAAGATAAAGATCTGGCGACCACCACCGCCAGACTATGCCTGCTCATTCCCCCTAAAAACCAACTCTCCAGAGCCTCCAACCCTAAAGAAGGGGTAAATCAGCTGCTGAATGGAGAGGTCCGAGGGATTCTCTGCTTGAACTGCAGCTGTGGCCATGCAGGCAGTAAGGGAGAGAGCCTGCAATTACCCAGGGGCTATTTCCCCCCTGAGACAACCCTTGACCCCCGCCATTTCCACTCAGACAACCATTGTGAATCTGATGGAGAGAGGCTATGCATGCGGAAGGATCTGTAAGAAGAATTCTGTCTGGAAAGCTGTTTGGGCTTCAGATATTTAAAATGGAGGGATCCAGACTAAAGGTCTACCTAGTCAGTGGTTTTACCTAGCACCCTTAAACAAGTAGCTGTCGCTGCTGTTGCTGCTGCTGCTGCTGCAAGGGGCTGCAGAGCCATGGTTGGAGCATGACTCAGCTGCAGCAAAAGCCTTCCTCCACCTGCCAAGCCACTACTCGGAGAGGGAGACTATAGACAATTTGGGGTACCCTTTGCTTCTTTGGTCCTTGGTTTCCCTATTTGTCATTGCTAGTGTTGAGGAGACAGTTCCTTGGGCATCTAGCCATCTGTCTTTCTGCTGGGATATCACCTTAGGGGGAGAGGGGGGCATACACCCTTATTCCCCAGGACTTCAGTTTGCCTGAACTTTGTGGACGGGTTTAGCAAGTGAAAATGGCCCTGAAACAAGGCAGCTGTCAATCTACAATGATCATAAATCAATGAAGTCAACACATAAAGCCAATCTGCACCTTAACCCTTTCTAGCCTCTCCCCACCACCAACCTCCTGCAACACCTGAGTGACCCCCCCCAAGCCTGTTCTCCCCCATGGTTTACACTCAGCCCACCCCTTCCCTATTTGTTTGTTGCCCCCCTTTTCTTGATGTTTGAGCCTCTCCCACAGCACATAAAGAATTCCCCAATCCCCCAACTCCAGCAACCTGTGCAAGCAGCTCCAGTCGGTGGTCCAGCCACCCTAAGCATGGTGGTTTTTTTGTTTTTTGGTGTTTTTTTTTTTTTTTTTTTTTTTTTTTTTTTTTTTTTTTTTTGTGAGTCTTTATTCAACAGGCAGTTTCCTCGTGACCCCACCCCTGACCCACCACCCCCAAGTTTGGAACCCGAAGTGCTGAGGCAAACAAAGCATAGTGTATACATTTGAGGCCCAGCAGGAAGCGCACATACACTATAGATCACATACTACATATAGAGAGCCTTAGGGGTTCTGGAATATATAGCTCAAGGTGGTGGGAGGGAGGGAGAGGGGGCAAAGAGAAGGGGTGAGGGGAGCCTCAGGTCAGTGCCCACCTATTTCGCAGAATTTCCCGTCCCAGCCATCCTTGCAGATACACTGCCATGGTTCCTTGCAGACTCCATTAACACAGCCTGGAGCAGTGACGCACTTGTCACACTGGGGCCCTCCCAGCCAGGCTGGCACCTGTATGGACAAAGGGGAGAGAGAGGGACACATGAGGGGGAACAGGGGTCCAAAGGGGACTCCAGTTGTCTTCTGCTGAATGGAGAACACTTGGTGGTCTTTGTAGAGTCCCAGGCCAGTGGCCCCCTGGAACAAACAGCAGCCACCTGAATGGAAAACTCGAGAAGGCCACTTTGCAAGGCCTCTGAGATTCTGCTCTGGGGCGGAAACACAAGGGTCTTCCAGACCCCACAAGAATGACATTTGGTGCAGTGATCTACAGTGGCCTCCCCCCACCCCTGCAGGACACTCTTCTGACCCTCCTCTCTCCCGCACCCCCTCCTTCTCCCTCCCTCCCGCCTCCACCAGTTTTCTGCAGAAGAGAGAAAAAGCTGTGACGCAGTTTATTTAGCAAAGCACCCCCCCCCACCTTTCAGCCTGGCTTCAAGACTCCACAGAACCCCATCATGGCCCCCCCCCCCCAAAACAGCTTCTTCCATTACCTGCAGACATTGTCAGCCTCACAGAATCCATACTGGGGGTCACAGGCTGGGTCACATTCAGCCCCTGAAAAGAGAAAAAGGTACACAATTCACCCCACAAGGCCTAAAAGACACCACTAAGTCCATTTTCTGTCAAATAGCCTGCTGCCCCTCAGCAGGGGGTCCAAAGACCCTCTTGAGTCTTACCTGCCTGGCACACAGTAGGCATTTCTTATCTGTGGATACCTACCTAGAAAAACAATCTTGTCTCCTCTTAGCCATGGGCTAAGCACAGCACACCCCTGATTCTTCAAATGCAAAGCAGACACTTTTCTCCCCAAAGAAAATAAGATCCCCCACATCCCTAAAAGTAGGAATGAGGGACAACGAAGAGGCAGCCTTTGACCCCTGGCCATTCTGTCAAGCCTTCCATTTGCAAAGTGAGCTAAAGGGAAGATTTTGAGGTCTCTGGGAAAGCCCAGACAAGCCCACCTGACTAGCTTACAGGTGACGCAGCTAGATTTTACCCCAAGATTAACCCTAGTTAAACCAGGCAATCAAATCCTATCTCCCCCGCTTCTCCTGCCCCCACACTGGTCGCATAAAAAGAACTGCGCAATAGCTTTGCAAGGCCTCTGAGATTCCAACGCTTCTTAAGGGAGTCTGACACTTTAATAGACACCTACTGTATGCATTTATTCAACCAGTTCTCGGCTTCCCAGACAGTCCCCGACCCCCCACTCACAACTATTGGCCATTGAGGGCTGGGGTCGCTGCGGGAAGGGGGCAACTCTCTTCTCCTAGAGACAGATGGCCTCTGCAGACAGAAGTGTCGCAGCCCCTCACCTAGAGAAATGCGTCACGCAGGAGGGGCTCCAGCTGTGCTCCTGTTGGAAATTGGGGGCTACGACTGCAAAGTCACCCCCCCCAAAGACCCTAAGACCTATTCTAAGCACATAGGCCGTGGCAGACACCCCCAAAGTTGCACCTTAGAGCTTTTTTTTTTTCTTAAATAGAATACCTCCCAGTGTAGTCTCCTTTTTCCATACCTCCTCAATCTGCGCAACGACACCCCTCTGAACGTCACTTCTGCTGGGCGAGAAGGGGCTGGGACCCTCCACCTCCCACAAACCCTGGGACCCCGGGATTGGGCTCAACACGCAAGAGTGGCGCAGGGAGGTTGAGGCAGGCACAGTGCGGGGCTTAGGGTTAGGCGGGACGGGCAGGACTTGGGGCGCACGGGACAGAGAGAATGGGGTGGTCGGCGGGGTGGTCGGCGGGGTGGTCGGCGGGGCATCGCAGGCTTCCCCAGAGGGGGCGCAAGCCAAGCCGCCAGGGGGTCTCACCATAGGTGATGTGGCCGAAAGCCAGCAGGAGCAAGAGGACGGGCAGGAGGGCTCCGGTCGCGGTCATCTCGGGGCGGCCTGGGTCGCGGTCCGGGGAGCGGAGGCGGCGGAGGGGCTGCTCCGGGGGCTGCGCTGGGCTTCTGGTTGCGGACCACGAAGGGGGCACGGGTGTCCAGCGGGAAGAAAGCCAGGGCTGCAACGGGGCGCACACTACTAAGTGCGGCTGCCGAGGAGCTGCGGCTGCGGCCCGCGCGCCGCCTTTTCGTACTGTCGTCCCCCCCCCCCGCGGCCCCCGCCCACGCCCACGCCTCGCGCGCACGGGGCAGGCGCCGGCCAGTCCCGGTGACCCACCCCCTGGCGGGGCCGCCCCCCCAGCGCCGAGGCGCCCGGAAGCGGCTCGCGCACGCGGCCACACTCTTTGGCTAGACGGGTACCTGCGCACGATGGGCACGCGGTCCTTACACAGGACAGCACGCGGCTGGAGGCGGAGGCGGCGGCGCTCGCACAGGCCCGCTTAGCGCAAGTCTCAGGAACCAAGCCAGGCGGGCGAAAGCCCTTGCACGCACTCAGAATACAAAAACGCTCACAGACACAGTAAGACACTTAGGGCTGGGGTCCCGCGCACACATGGCGCGGTTCAGAAGCCCAAGAGGACCCAAACGCACACCACGAAGATGTGGAAGACGCACATGATCACAGAGGCACACACGAAAACCACCACGAAAAGCCGAAGCCCTCCGACGAGTCTGGCCATTGTGGAGTTTGGGGAAGGTGCAGATGCACTTGCTCCACGGACCCCCAACGGACCCCCACCCCAAACACACCTTTTAGCACAGGCAAACCTTAATGCCTGTCCCTGGGGCACAGGTCACAGACCAGCAGGAACACTGTCCGATCTGTTCCAAGCAGGGGATGCGTCAGCTATGAAAGACTGAAGAGTCTTCCTGCCTATGCCGCCCCTCCACGCAGCCCGCCTGTAAACACAGGAGACCACTGGTAAACACCGACGACATCATGCGTCACCCCCCACTCCTCCTCCTTTCTCAGGTACCACAGTCACAGTTTGGGCCTTATCATGCTGAAACATAAAAGCACCGATTCTTTCCAACATGTACAGCTACACACCTGATAGCAATACCTATGCCCAGTCCCCAATTCTGTCTCAGATTCATGGAGTCAATCCAACACACAAATTACACCAAAGCACACACAATCCAACCCATTTTTGTTCACAGTGACACGTTGACAGTCTCACCAATATGTTCACTGTCAAATGCAGATAGACAGAAACACACACACACACACACACACACACACTCCCACTCAGTGGCTTATCCAACTAAGGGATGGCTTAGAGGATGGGAATGTGGGGCTATTGATGCTGCCAGTGTCCCTGGGACAATCTCTTTTTCCTGCTAGCCCCCCAGCAAGGGCTCAGAGCCTTTTCCTCAGCTGGGAAGCACCCCGCTTCCTGTTCTGAGGCTCAAAGGGAGATGGAATAGCTGAGTGAACTGATACATTTACTGGGCCAGAAAGGTGGCTCACTGGGTAAAGGTGCTTGCAGCCAAACTTGAGTTTGATCCTTGACTCCTGCAGTCGTCTTTTGGTCCCCACAGAACCCCCTTAAATAAAATGCAAATAGGGCCATTGATGTAGCTAGTTTGGTAAACTGTCAAGGTGCTTGTCGCCAAGCCTGACAGTTTGAATTTAATCTCCAGACCCCATGTGGTGGAAGGAGAGACTGAGAGTTGTTGTCTTGTCTGGCCAGTCCATAACTCTCCTCTCTCTCTCTTTCACACACACACACACACACACACACACACACACCCCTCTGTCTCTCTATATGTAAAAAGAAATGTAAAAAAAAAAAAATCAAATCAATGTTTTAAAATAAAAAATAAAATGTAAATAAATAAATGGTTTTTTGTAATAAATGTGGAGGTTGAATGAATGACTCAGCAGTAAAGATCACTTATTGTTTTCCCAGAAGACCCAGGTTCAGTTCCCAGGACAACCAGTGGCAGCTCACCACTGATTGTAAACCCAGTTTCAAAAGCACCAGACACACATGTGGTATACACACATATGTTTACATGCATAAGAAAAAAAATCTTTAAATAAAATCGAATGTAAATAAATTAATGAATGAATAAATATAAAGCCTTTTAACCTCCGAGAAAAGATGTTGGGATTTTTAGATGGGTCATCTAGGTCTACTCATATATTAATTGATTTATATATATAATATATATATATATATATATATATATATATTTGTATATATTAATTGTCATCTGGCTCTCAGAGGCTGTGAGCTTGTGTTTTCCTAGTCATGGCTTCCTTTTTCTCTCATATGAGGTGGGGAGGGAGGTTGGTTAGGCAAGGGACTTTAACTCTTTGAATCTGGGGGCCATCTTCAGCCAAGGGGGGCGGATCTGACCTTGCCCAAGCAAGTTGGAAGAGTTTTGCCATCTTAGGGCATTGAAAGCCAGACAATGGGAATCCCTAGGTCAGAAAGCTGAGGGCAGGCACATGGTTTGAGTGGAGGTTGAAAGAATTGGGGGTAATGTTCTTTTCTTGTGCTTTCTGCAGAAACTGTGAATGAGGGCTTCCAGAAGAAGCCTCTCAAAAGGCTAGAGGAAGCAGTCAGAGCCCCCCTTAATTGGTGTGGATCCACTGACTGCCTTAGGCTTCTCTCATCTTCAGTTAACAAACTGAGGCTAACACAGCAAGTATTTGTGTTTGGGGAGGTAGGTGTTGTTTGGATGCCCCCTCCCCAAGACTTTGGTTAAACTGAGAGCAGCTAACAAGTGCCACTGTGCCTTCCTTGGTGATCACTGAGGTCTCCTTGGCTCTCCTTCATCTCTTTTTTCCTTCCAAATCCCCTGACCTCAGCCTCCAAAATTATCCCAAGCAGTGCAATGTGGCAGGCAGACTGGAGGGACTAGGTTTTCAGCCAGAGCTAAGGCAATGGGAGGATCTTGGGGCTGGGTCCCTGGGATAAGGGCTCCTGTTCAAGGCAGCAGGAAAAAGTGGGGTACATAGAATACACAAGAAGCCACAGATTAGCGAGGTGAGACCCTCACCTAGATTACATTTCCCCTTCCTAAGTTCCCTCTCCGCTTTGCCCTCCCCAGGGCTGGAAAGGAAAGCAAGTCACAGGCGCTGCCTAGATGCCTAAATGTCACGGGCTTAAACTAAAGGGCACTCCCTTGGCTGATGAGAACTTGCTTTCTAATCCCAGATCCATCCCGTGCCTGCTGAGAGGGCGCTGGCCCGTCACCCCCTTCTTTGAGCCATGTTTCCATGTTTATAAGCAGGGATCACACACCTGTCCCTGAAAAGACCTCAGGATTTTGTAAAGCAGAAAGCTCAGTGCCTAAAAGGTCCAGCCACAGCCCGGGCTGGACTTCCGCGCCAGAAAGCTAGAGGGATCTCGGAGGGAAGCAGACAGAGTCCTCTTTTGGAGCCCCTACAGGGTGGCTTTGGGTGGGGAGTTTCCTCTTTCAGGACTCACAAGCCCAGGAGTTTTATGAGGGTTTGCTCTGGTCTCAATAAAGCGTTTGTTAATGCTGCCGGCTGAAGATGTCGGTGTAACGAGCATACGCCGAGAACAAATGAGTGAGGCAGAAGCATAGGGAGGGGAGGTTGGAGACTGTCACAGGCTCAGAGGCTGCACAGAAAGCATGAAAATGCCAATTCAATCCCTTGGGGAAAAGTCGGCACAGTCTGCCGTTTGCCAAGCAGATCTTGGGGCTGGGAGTCACGCCCCGCTCCTCTATCTGAGAATCCCTCCTCGGCCCCTCCTCTTCTCTGGCGTCTGAGTCCAGACCCTTGGACTCACAGGGGTGAGGCCGGCAGCCCCCTAGGGCAAAAGCACTGCCCAACTGTCACCAAGGCGGGCGGTAGCCGGAGGGTAGAGGCGGGCGGGGGGGGAGGTGGTGGAGGAGGAGGGGGCGTCCGAATCTGCTCTTTAGGGGGGTTGCAGGAAAAGTCTAGCCTGCCTCGGAACTAGGCTGCTTCTCTTTGGCCAAACCAGGGACTCTTAACTTCCAGGTTCTCCGGCAGGCAGGAGAGGAAAGCAAAGGGATTCTGTCTTGCAAAAGAGATGCCCTGGCTATGGGTCAAAGTTTTCTGAAAGAATCCAAAAAATGCTGTCTCTGGCCCATTTCCAGTACCCCGCTCCCCTCTCCCATCCTCCCTCTCCAGACCCTATGGTTGCTTCCAGCCCTCAGCAGACCACTCGGCCCTTGATTAAATACAGAATTGCTGGTCAGGGACGCTCAATAGGGTGGGGCTGATGGGCCTCTCAGACAAGCAGGCCTGGGTCTGCACGAGCGAGCGGGTTAGGCCAGCTGGTCGGAGGGGGGAATGGGGGGAGAGGGGGAGGGGGTTAACCCCAGGTTGACATCTTGCTCCACACCCCCATTGAGAATCTCTGAGCCTTGAAGCTTTGTTTCTGCCTAGGCTGGACTGTGGGTTGGGGAGGTGTCAGTTTCTCTGCTGATTAGTCCTGGGAAAGTCTACAGATAAGTAAACTGAGGCCTGATGAGGTTCTCAGGGTGGGGGCCCGGGGGGGGCAAGGAATGCTTTTATTGCTCGCTCTAAAGCTGACATTCTCCATCTTCCATCTGTGCAACAACACTGCCTGCCTCCCCCTCCCTTTCTTCTGCTTTTTCTCCCCCCAAGGCCGGGTCTAACTAAGAGCTCAGAGACAAGGGCCCATATTAGGCCTGGAGCTGTGGCCTCACCACATGCTAAGCAGCACTACCTGTTCTTACTCCTCAAGGTCTCTTTTATTTCTGCTCTGGTATAGAGGTTTTCAGGTTCCCCAGAGCTCCCTGGGAGCCTGGAGCTGTGGGGCTGCAAAGCCTATTTCAGAGCTGAGCCTTGAGGGTTTTGCAGATGGCCACAGAATAGCCAGGCTGGGAAGCAACGCATGGCCGACTGACATCTAAGCCTCAGCTCTCTGCTCAGAGGGCCAAACACGGGGCCAAGACAGAATATGGCCGAGCAGAGAATGAGACCACCCCAGTGTACCCTCCAAAGCCCTGGTTTATTTCTTGGGGTAGGAGGGAGTGACTCAGCACTCTTGAGTGCTGCAAGATTCTTCAGGCAAATGGAAATGTGGAAATGCGATGCTGAGATCTGTTGTCTCTGCCCTTGAAATTCTACATCCTAGCCACAGTACTCGAGAAGAAATCCCACCCCACTCCACCCCACCCCACCCCACTCCTTCTCTCTGCCACAGAGGGACAGACCAGAGGCAGAAGACCAGGGAAATGAGAGGCACACAGGGTACATTTAGGCCTGAGAACATGACGGTTCTGTTTCAGGGTCAATCAGAGAAGACTCTTCAGTCTTAAGTGGCTTTACATGCAGAGAGCTGGAAGTGTGGCCCATGACTGCAGAAATGCAAGCCTTCTGGGAGTCTGAGTGTGGGGGAGAGGTGCATCGTGACCTCTCCTGGACACACTAAGACCTTCTGAAGGTAGTCGGGGCACAAATCCTGCAGAGTCCCAAGTTCTCATGTAGGTCTGCCTAGAATGCCTATAATGTGGGAGACCAGGCTCTGACGAAGCTTTGGCAAGCTTGAGACCCAGAATCGTACTGTCTGGGTTCCACATGTAGCGCTGGTTGGGGCAGGGTCTCCCCTCTCTCCAGACACTGGGTTTTTTTTGTTTTGTTTTTTTTTTTTTTTTTTTTTTTTAAATCAGTGAGAGGATTAAAAACCTAGAACTCGCCATTCCTTCACCGGCTACTACATGAATGTCAAGTTCATGTCATTTGCATGAACCAAATTATCCTCTTAAAGGACACCCCTGAGTCATGCAGCAGGGAGATACTCTGGGGGTCTCTAAGAGTGTTAAGTAACTCTTCATGTTCTTGTACTCCCGAGGTAAATTCTCCCTCCAACCAGGAGGGAGAGCATTCAGAAGAATGACGAGTCTTTTCATCATGTAGCTGCCATTACAAGCGTTGGCAAAGACTGCAATAATTCTCCAGGTATCACAAATTCCCAGAAGTTAATTTTCCATAAAACAGTGAGTGGCTCTCCTCCTTAAAAGCAATATCCATCTATTCAGAATTAGCAAAAATCCCTACTGTGGGCCCAGGAAGGGGAAGGAGCTCTGCTAGGTGTCCAAAGGGGTGCAGGTTGGGGAAGAGGGTAGAGCACTTTTATAGTGGGAAGATTTTGGGCTGAGTAGGATGCATCACTCCAAGTGATGCTTCTATGAGGGTGGCCTTCAGGGGAATGGTGTGAGTGAGGCTTGCGCCTGTGTGCTCCTGTGCAGTTACTACAGAGTGAGACAAGAGCTGAATATGGCAAGACCATGGTCCCAAGAGCTCAGGATGGGGCTGGAGAGATGCGAAGTAGTTCAGACTTCTCATGCTCTTCCAGAGGACCCAAGTTCCTTTCCCAGCATCTCTGAGCAGCTTACAACCACTTGTGTCTCCAGTTCTGGGGGATCTGGGGGATCTGTGACAAGGCGGATTCTGATTCTGAAGCCATCGTTTGATGAATTAGGACAGATTTTAGATCTGAATATGGAAGTTTTTGCACTGCACTCCAGCCTCGGATTTTTTTTTTTTTTTTTTTTTTTGGTTTTATTTTGTTTTTGTTATGTTTTGGGAAATCCCAACACCCTCTTCTGACCTCTGAGGGCACCCGTACTTACATGAGCGAACCTACACCCATGCACATGATTAAAATTGAAATCTAAAGCAAACAAAATATATGGGGGGGGGGGTGAGAGACCGAGGCAGGAGGTTAATACAAGCCCAAAGGTCCGAGGCACCATGGCGAGCCCTCTTAACAAGCCAGCAACAAAGTATAGAGGTTTAGTTTGTCTGGCAGGATTTAAAATGGGAAAAAACCCAAAACCAAACAAACAAAAACAAAATAAAACCAAAAACAAACAAACAAACAAAAAAAACCCGAGGCTGGAGTGCAGTGCAAAAGCGTCCATATTTGGATCTAAAATCTGTCCTAATTCAGCAAACAATGGCTTCAGAATCAGAATCTGCCTTGTCACAGAGTCCTTTGACCACGACTACAGCAATGACTACATAGTGGTGGCGGTAGTAGCAGCAGCATCGTGCCCAGACTTGATCAGAAGCCTTGGAAATAAAGCCAAGACTTCCATACCCCTCTAGTAAAGAACCACCCACCTTGGTTGGAGGAGAGCAAGTGTCAGCAAAGGCCAAGGATACCAGATCAGAGACTGCTTTTAGTCACCAGAAAAAACCTGGAGCCAGGACAAGGGATAAGGAGGACCCTCCTCCTGGCCCCAGATCAGTTCTCGGAGTGCAGGGATGGGGGGGGGGGCTCAGAACTTCTCGCTGTCTCTCCACTGTCTGTAAAAGAGAGTGCTGTGTGGTGGTTTGCCCCCCCCCCCAGCTGTTGGCAGGACGCTCTGTCAAGTTTAAGACTATGAAAACATTGCTCTCGAGGAATCTAAGATTTTTCTCTTTCAATTTTGTAAGGAAACATTTTCATTTTCATTTAATTGTATTCAAAAAATGTTTTCAGTGTGTTTTTTGGGTCCGGGACGGGGCGGGCTTGAGAATTTCTCGAATGAAGAAGGCTATCACCCTGTCCCCAAGAAAAGGAGAGAAACTTAAGCCAGCTTGCCCACTAGCGGTGCCGGTGCGGCGCCGCCCCCTCTCCTATGAGTTCTCACTCTGGACCTGTAGAGAGCCTGTCTGTGGCCTCCTCCCTGGGCCTCATCGCTGGCCAGAACACATCTTCTCGCTCCGGTGTTAATGGATTGTGCACATGTGTCTGACCTCAGCAGGACCAGAGACATCTTGTTCCTCCTTGTACCTCGCGGCTGGTGGCCTGCAGTCCTGCCCGTGAGCTGGTTGCGGATTAAGTGAATTAATGAATAAATGAATGAGGCACAACGTGTTCTCTGAGGGTTACCATGGGCCCCTCAGAAAGAGCCCGTGTCCTAGCAACTGGCCCCAGCAGCAGGTCCCTCTCCGACAGCAGCCCTCTACTTTCTAGGGGTGGCTGACCTCCCCAGCAGCCTTCCAGGAGGGTCCCCTAGGTTGCATTACTGTTCCCACCTAGTTCCATCACAACCGGGGCCCCCCAGATCTTATAATGGGAATGTGGGTAGCAGTTGCGTCAGACCACATCCAGAGCCCCCCACTGCCTCCCTCCACCAAGCGCTTGGTTCCTAGGCTCTCGCTGCGTGTGAGCCAGCCGTTCCTATGGTGACGCTCTGCACCTCCGGGAGGCCCTACCTAGCAAGTCTGCAACCAGGCTCCAGCCAGCAACGGACAAGGGGGTGCTAGCCCGAGCTGACGCACCCCCTACCTCATACACACACTGGGTGGCTTAGACCCAAAATCTAAACTTTTGATGAGCTTTAATGTGATCCAGGCATAGAATGTCTCTCCCTGCTAGTTTTCAGCTCTGCCACTCCCCATCTAGTCACATAACAGAGGCACCGCTCAGAGAGGGCAAGTAATTCTCTGCTGGTCACACAGCAAGGAACAGACAGAGTAGAACTAGAATGTTCGGAAGTGAAGCCCTGTTAGGAAGACTGTAGAACTGTAGAGGCATCACTACACTCAAGTCCTCCAGGAACCCTCAAGGTAGTAAGGCTTTGTTTTTTGTTTTTGTTTTTTAAAAAGTAGGGTATGGTGTGACACAGTTTTAACCCAAGCACAGGAGAGAGAGTTTGAGGCCAGTCTGGGCTACATAATGAGACTGTCTAAACCACAAAAATCCAAAACAAACAAGCCAAAAACCGATCAAAAAAGCTCAGAAGGCTGGTGACAGGGCTCAGTGGGTAAGAGTGCTTGCCACCAAGTCTGAATACTTGGGTTCAATTTCAGAGACATAGATAGTGTAAGGAGAGAACATACTCTTGCAAGGTGTTCTCCACACACACAGTGACCCCCCGAGCCCCCAGTGGAGAGTAACAAGCCCAGAGATTAGAAACAAAAAGGATCAGAGTTGGAACTGAGTAGTCTGTTCCCCATTTTTACTTCAGTGTCAGGTTCTGGGCTGACCACTCATGTGAGCGTGCGTGTGCGCGTGCACACATACACACACACGCACATCATGCCTTATTTCCTTTCTCTTCTTTTCCCCACCCAGAAATCCAGCTTTGATCCCCCCCCCCCGCTTTATTATCCAAAGCCTGTCCCAAGTCTGAGACCAACTAGCATCCCAGATACTAACCCCATTTCTAAGCCCCATTCTGACCAAGCCTCTCTCACCAACCATGATAGCAGGCGAGGAACAGAGAGGTTTTGTTGCAGAGCAGTGAAGTCTCCCTTCACTCGCCCACAAATGAGCTGGACTTAGGAAAATCAGCTTTCTTAGGGCTTCGAGCTATGAGTTTAGTGCACAGTAGGTTCTCGTTAACTTTGTGTGGAATCGAATTGCAGCGTCTTGTGAAGGAATCAATAGGGAAGTCCTGGGCTTGCTTGGGGAGACAGGGGCCCCTCAGAAGTTGTCCTTTAAGCAAGTGAGCCTCTCTTCGCTAGGAAGAGTTGCCTTCAGCCTTACATTGATTCCTCAGTAAGTTTCTTTTCAACAGCTTTTCGTTACCTCTCTGTAATGGGCCAATTATTTTCAACTGTATTTTACTTCATTCTGACTCCTGGCCTGAGGGACAGCAACAAGACCCGACCCCCGACCTTCCCCCTCCCCTATCCTGGTGTGGCATGTGGGCAGCCCCAACACCCCATCTCCACACTGTCTGGGTTTGCTTGGTTTGTTTTCTTGTTGACCGTATCTTTAAGATTTGATACAGGCCAAGGAACAGGAACCTAGCAAGGGGATAGGGGTCACGGGGATGGCGACGTGGAGCTAGAGGGGGGTTGTTTTCCACTGAATGTGAAGCCACTTCCCTATGATGAGCACTTTTTAAAGAGTCCGGCCTCCAACAAGATGCTTTGCTGCTGGCAGGGTGAGAAAGCACTGTGGAAAAGTCTGATAACAAATCAGTAACCCATAGCTTCCATAGGTCCGGACCCAAGGTTTCTAGAACCAGCACCTATGATTTAAAATGGACTCTACTGACCAGGATCCACCTCTGGAGCTCTGTGCCCAATCTCCCTGCTTGACAGCACGAGTTAACAGACCCCCGTGAGCTAAGAGGCAAGGCTGGGAGGTCTGTGTGAATCAGGGCCTCCCAGGTGGGGCTCGGCACAAGACAGATGGTTCGTGCAAGATGGTGAGATCAGAGAGAGCTTATTACAGAGACTATTTACAGCAAAGTGGGTGAGGTGAAGAAAAAAAAGACAGATGACAGCAGGCCCAGTTACCCCACAGGCCTGGGGGGGGGGCACTATCAGTACCTGGGCTGCAAACTGTGAGTTAGTAGAGAAGCCATGTATTTCAGTGGAGGAAGCCCCAGTTCACAGGCCCTCTCATTTCCATCCCAGGTTTCACCAGGTCTAGACACACAGGGCCAGGGGTGGAGGTTCTGCAAGTTAAAGACCTCAAGACTTCCCTGGGTTTAGCGTTCTTCCTATGTGTGCCCATGTGTGCACCACATGAGAGCCTGATGCCCATGGAGGTCAGAAAAAAAGGTGTTGGATCCTGAACCACCATGTGGGTGCTGGGAACCGAACCAAGGTCTTCTGCAAAAGCAACAAGTGCCCTTAAGGACTGTGCCCCAATCTCCATCTTGGTCCTGTGTCAGCTGTTCATACGACTGGCTCCTTGCTTGATGCCTGTAAGCACCCATCTTCAATCCTTTTCATGAAAAACAAACAAACAAGAAACAAAAAACCGGAACTCCAGACACCCAGAGAGAGTGAGGAAGGTAGTCCCCATAGGTCCCCAGTGTGGAAGGGGCATCAATTAAGAAAATGAAGACATAGACACTGTGTGATTGGGTGGGTGCCCCTGGGACTGTAGGGCCTTGGGAGAGTGGGAGATTGCAGAAACGGAGAGGACCAACTGTGGCTACAGAGAAAAAGCAAAAGATGGAGATAGGTATCCAAGGACTCCAGGAAGCAGAGGATATGCACAGCTGAGTGTCTGCGTGCGTGCACGGGAGCCTAAGCCTTCACTTAACTGTAAGAGGGACCCAAGGGTGTCTGCGGGCTGGAGAGGCTGCAGGTGATGATCCAGCACCTAAATGATTAATTGAATGAAGCAAATACAGCCTGCTTCTCTGTGAGTTTCTGGCCTGTTAGGTAGATGAGGATTTGAACCGACACTTCCATGAGCTCTTTAATTGAGTCTGCAGCAGTCACAGGGGCAAGGAGGGGGGGGGGCGGGAAATGACAAGGGGCAGTGAGTCAATGTACCATGAGCTCCTTCCATCTGTCCTCTGGTGCCACTGGCAAAGAGAACAGCCATACTGCTGAGCCCAGCCTGTTGGACGCTCTCTGCCACTGGCCTTGTAGTAGGCACACTTGGGCGTTAATTGTGCTTTTAACTTTCAAAGTGGTTTCACATTGATTTTATTTACACAGAACCTGGCGTTTGTCACGCTCTGCCTCAGAGGCCAGTGAGCCACTTTGCGCACTGGGAAGTATCAAGAGCCTCTGAAAGATCTAGCTGACACCCGGTTCTCATCTGTATCCTGGACACACCATTGGGGCCCAGAGAGTATTTGTTGACTTAATGTGTAATGGGCGGGCAGATAGCTAGGTATTATACTCCAGAGGAAAAGTATATGTCCTTGTTGTGACCACTAAAGGGGTTTTGCTTGGACTACTAGAGATTCTCATCTGGTAGCTACCTCTCAGTAACTCCATGCCAGACACGACCCCCTCCTAGGGACTTCTCTATAGAGACATACTCCTTGTCCCTAGAGTGGATCTCAGTGCTAAAGACTGGGTGGTGGGTGGGTATGTGAATGTGTTTAACTCTGCCTTCACTTCAAGGTGGGGAGGGGTTCCATCTGGCCCCGATCCCAACCTCTTTAGCACCCGGGGGTGCCTGGCCTGGTCACAGACTGGTGTTCAGTTCAGGAAGAATAGCACTGGAGCAGCTGCAAGGGGCTGTTCTGTCCCTTTCCACGCAGTTGGCGGGTTGCCTGCCAGCTGGGCTACACACAGGCCGTGGGCAGGGATTCCCCAGGAAGGAGTTGCGGCTTTCTGGTAGTTTGGGGTGCCTGCACTTCCTTGATGCCAGTATTTTTAACTTGGCCCAGTTTTTAATAAACTGTCTGTGTGGGGAGCGGTAACCGACAGTTAAGGGATTCAACTAACTACAACACTACTCTGAGGAGAAAAACCTCGTGACTGGCTCCGAGCCCAGGGAAGGCCTGTGCTTCCTGGGGCCACTGAAGCTGCAGAGTTGGGACGGCTGGGTGACAGGGCAGGGGAACCAGGAACTTCATGGCCCCTGGCAGCTGTCTTGGAGACCTGCCGTCCATGCCTTTCTGTAGCTCAACTTCATCTCAGACCCCACGGCCATGCCCTCCAGAGGGTCCCCTCTGTATGTGCTTGGCTCTGCCACACATTGGGGACCTGGCAGGGATTGTCCTGTCTCTACTTCTGCTCCTAATCACCACTTGATTGCTCATGCCTTCCATCTCCAAGTCCCATAAGACCCTTGTTCTTTCCCAACCCTTCACTAAGGGCATATGGCAGACCTTGGGGAGACAGGCTGTTTGTCTATCCACCCCTCTCCTCCTGTCTGTGCTGTATAACAAGTGGAAGCAACGCCTCTCCCCTCCTCTAAGAAGAACGAAGCACAACTTTCTATTGACAGATCCTCTACCATCGTGCCCAGGTCTAGCCAGGCTCTGTCACCTTCCTGTCCTCATCCTGCCAAGGCTAGGACAGGACCCTGGTTGTTTTGTATGCTCCTTAGGGACAATGAGACCCTCTTCCTCTCTTTCGTTGGGGAAGTTTACGGAGTAAAGCTACAGATTGGCCCAGAGAACAACAGTGGGTGTTTAAAGACTGGTCTTCTCAGGCAGAATAGGATTGCTGGGAAACTCTTTACATGTGATCTGAAGGGTGCCACAACTGTCTGCCTCCCACCCCAAGGATCCCATAGCCGCTTGACTTCCTATTTGTAGTCAGGGACCCCAGCACCCAATTTTGAGGTCTTTGATTGAACAGTTGTCACGTCTTCCATGTATCTCCAGCACATATAGCTGAAAGGGGGGGGGCTAAGGAATCACTATACACTGACAGCCCTTTGAAAGGGTTGGGGGAGGGTGGGCCACAGGGAGAGCCTGAAACAGAAAGACAAGGAGAGTGTTACCACCACCTGCCCAAATTGTCCTTATTACACCATGGAACGTACCCATTGAACCTCAGGGTGACGGAGCCTCTCTCAAGGGTGGGGGTAGCCAGACCACCTGCTCGGGATGTCCTGACAATGATTGGCTAGCAGGCTGGCTGTGAGTACCCCGGAGCCCCGAATTACCTCGGAGATTCTCTGCTCCTATACGCTCCTTAGTTCTGCTTACGATAGAGAACACTGTCCGGAACAAAGCCTTGGCCGCATTCCCAAGTTCCACATCTGCCTGTCTCCCCCCAAGGCCTCCCACCCCCCAACCCCCACTTGTCAAGACAGAAGCGGGCAGGGAGGGCTTTGCAGACACGGATGGGGCATTCATGTGTTCCCTGGCCCTGACTTTGTAGAAACATCTGCGACAGCTCTTTCTCAGAAGGGTGGCTGAGAAGCTTTCTGTGCGCCCTGCTAGGAAGGCAGGGGAACTGTATGGAGGACAGATCTGACCGTGGGATTAACAGTGTCATCTGGGGAACAAACAAAAAGAGGGTCCACTGAGGGTCCAGGAATTTCAAGCCCTGGAACTGGACATAGGAGCCCATGGACTGGAGAATGAGCCTGTGGACCCCATTGTCGGGCCTGTAATAATCATGTATTCCCTACCCAGGCCTTAATGTCTCCCCTGACCTTGGAGACAGTTACAATAAAACCCAAAGCCCACTGTAAGCTGGTGTCCACTAAGGCAAGGTAAGACTCCCTTCATCCCTTCTTGTCTGCTCAAGGACTTGGATACCCTGGAGTCTTCCTCGTATGCTGCCCCAGACACTGAGAGGCCCATTTCCCACGTGACCACTTGCCTCTGGCCCAAAGCTCAATCTCTGTTGTTTACTTGTTCACTTCTGCCACTTGCCAGGACACAAGTGTGTCCTGTAGAGTCTGGCCTGGACAAAAGACTCCAACAAGTTCCAACTTGACCATTTATGCAGAGCCTAGAGGCAAATAGAACCCACTCAGCATGCTTGCTGGTAAAGCCAGTGCTAAGCGCTGGGAACGTCACTGACAAATCTGAAAGGTTCGAAGGTGTTTGAACTGATAGCTGAGTGTGGATTTCAGCTCCCTTACTGGAGGAAGGAAACTTGAGTTTTGAAAAGAAGGGTTGTGTCTTATACCTAAGGAAGCACAGACAACATCCAGGGCGCTGGCACCCTGCGTGGCCCCTCTTAACCTTGTTACGGCCTTTGAAGTAGGACAATCATGGAGCAGACCTTGTAAGCACATTTGCTCTGCTACATGCCTAGTGGAAGCTAGATATGTTGGGAAGAACGGCCACAACAACTAATGTAGAGTCCCGCCTTGGCAACAACCCCAAGGCGGACAGATCGCGAAGGTCCAGATCAGACTGTATTGAGTATCCACTAGCTGGGCTGCATCAGGTAGTGCCACAGGGCCCCCATCAGAGGCGCCTTTGGAAGACATCCCAGTGGAGGTAGGGATGAGACCTAGATAGTTCAAAGGGAGTGTGCCATTCAGGGAGGGGGAGGTCCCGGCAACAGGAGGAGGCCAGCCAAGCAGGCCAGGGCACCCGGGCGCCTAGCTATTTTGGGAACTGAGTCTCAGAGAATGGGGAGCAGCTGTCCCTAAGGAGGTGAAGCTTGGAGGGCCCCCAACATGACCTTACTGGGGGCAGTGACACAGGAAACTTCAGGCAGGTTCCAAGAAGTGGAAGCTACAAGGTCAGAGCCGTAAGAAGTCCCAGCGTTCATTTGGGCAGCCCATGGTGGTAAGAATGGACAGCGACAGCTGAAAAAGCCATGGGGGACAGAAATGGGGTGGAGGAAGAAGAATGGGTACTGGGGGATAGATAGCTGAGTATGGAAGCTGGGAGAGAGACACAGAATTAGAAATTTAAAGTCCCCCTCCCATTGGTGCTGTCTGTTCTGTATAACACAAAGAGGAGAAACACATTCAAATATCCCCAAGTTGAGTAGTGGTAAGATTTTAAAAAAAAAAAATAATAAATAAAAATGAAAAGCTTCAGAACAGTGTGTATACAATGAACTCATTTATGTAGTGTGAAAAGGAACGTGCCAGATCCACTTTCCTGTTTATATGTTTACACATACATAGATGTTGCCAGAAGATCACACAAGAAACTGTTACTAGCATTCACCTCTGCTGAGTGGGCCGAGGACTGAGGAGAAAGAGGACTTGCTTCGCATTTAAAGTGCTGTGAATAGGAGTCAATGTTACTCTTTAAACAACTTCTAAAATAAAAAGAAACAGAATGGGGGAGATGGCCGCCTCTGGCTTATATCCATGCATGGCTGGATATGGTTATCTGGAAGGCAGTGCAGGCCTGAAAGCCCCAGAGGACTCGTCTTACTCCCCTTCTTGTGCCTCAACTTTTCTACCACCCTGGGTCCCGCTGGCTCCCCGGGCAGCACACCTGCCCCGCCTAGCGCCCCTGCTCTTGGCGGCGAGCTGGCTGCGCCCCCTGCCGGCGGGTCTACTGGCCTTCCCTCGCCAACGTGGAGGAAAAAAGAACTGGAAGGCACCTACTCGGCAACAGTTCATCCCTGGGATGTCTGCATTTCCTCAGAGAGTGGCTCCTGTAGCGAAAAGATAAGAGGAGAGCCGTTATGAATGAATGCAGGCAAGGGGAGGCTATCCATTATCGTTTTCAGCCTAATGAAGCCCTCTGAAGGCTCGCCTCAGAGTGATAAATTCCTCCAGGGCCTCAGTCCTTCCAGTCATGAAGCCACAGGCTTGTCATAACTCATGTCCCAGGAACCATACTGCTTGTCCAAACTTCCTCAATCCTGGCTGCTCAGGAGGCCCAAGAGTAAGGCTGATAACAAATTTTTGGAAACACAGGCATCCACAGCTCTTTGTGCAGGCATTCTGACGACAGTTCTGGGGTTAATTTCCTCCCTGCTGCCCATCTCTGGCAGCCTTGCAGTGTGGAGGCCAGGCAGAGGAAGCTGGCAGGACTCTGTGTATGGGGAGAGGGGACCCAAAGGCAGCCAGAAATCTGTAACTGTGGTTATGGACTAAGAAGTGGATGATGTGGGAGGGGGTCCTTGTCCTCCAGAGCAAGGTTTTCCAGCAGTCATATGGGGTGGAAGGTGCCTCAGGCCTGCAGAGTTCCTCTCCCCCCAACTAGGCCCCCTGCCTTCCAGTTACTGCTCCTGCCGTCCGTTCCCAGCAAGAACAGCCAGGTGCCTGGATGTTCTCACCCCTCTTGGGAGCAGCACAGACAGCTGCGGGAGACATAGTCCAGACTAAGGCCTGTTCCATACACTTTCCCATCCATACAGTTTCCCATCCGTCCAGCCAGGCTCAGCCAAATGGCTCCCTAGTGTCAGGGCGGTGAAGGTCTTCTACACCCCCTCAGCAGGAGGGGCTCACAGAAGAGGCCCATTCAGGGGTGCATGAGGATGTGGAAGGGGGGGGGACAGAGGCCCAGGCAGGGGCTGTTTTACTGTGTGAACAAAGAATAAAGCCCTGCTTTCTCCATGGGCCTCTTTCTCTACGCTGCCCACCCCGATGTGTGAAGGACAGTCTCACTTTTGCTCAGCCCCTGTGGGTAACGTGGTTCCCAGACCTTTGGCCTTCCCTATACAAACATGAAGCTCTTCCTAATGTGGTGTTCTGAAGGCCGGCACCACTTTCACAGAGACTTTGTGGTGACATGGATCTGAGACCTTTGGCCCTTCCTTGTACAAACAAGGGACTTTTCCCAGAGTGGTCCCCTGTCCCATCCACCCCCAATTAGGGAACGTGGGATGTGTAGCGGTCTCAGCCTGCCATGGGGCTACTTTGAACAGGACAGAAGAGATATTTTGGGCTCTCCCCTTCCTGGAAGCCTTATCCTGGCTGGCACCCCCAGGGGGATATATGAGAAGAGTCCCGAGAGGTGCGGAAATGGCGGGGCGGGGCAAGGCAAGGACAGCTCCAGCCTAGGACTGGTAGTGCCACCCAGAGGCCTGGGCCAGTAACTGACCTGGGGAATCTAGAAGGGGTCTCTGGGCCAGGTGTGGCTGTGGAGAACAGGACAGAGAACGATCCTGTGTCTTGCTTTATGTCTTCTACTGCTGCAGGCATATCTACAAAGCTTCGAGATGATTCCATCTATTTCCCGTGCTTAGCCCTCTGGGTCCAGGGTAGGGGCAAAAGGGAGCGTGTGAAGGCTGGGGGTTGCCTTTCAGTGGGGACTGAGTGCTCTGGTCAGGGAGTTCATCTTTCTGCTGGGATTTGGAGACAGAGTGAGAATTTAAAATGAGAAGTAACTGGTTGGCTTTGCTGCCCTTGTGCTATTTAAGGGAAAAAAAAATCAGAGAAGGCAGAGGACTGAAAGACAGAAGAAAGTCACCCACTGTGACCTCCACAGGAGCTCAGCACTGAGACCCTTCAACGGTTGGCCTCCTTGGGATCAGAGGTCTGTGGTTGAAATCTGGCACTGGGCAATCCCACAGCTCTCTGGGAAGACCTTCTCTGTGACTTCTCAGATGCCCCAGCCCATCTGTGGACCACCTCAGAGCCCAGACTGGGCTTACCTTTTATTTGAGACATATAGGATTTAAAATTGTACTTTATTTTTTTGTCTTTTTTTAAAAAAGATTTATTTATTTATTTTATGTATGTGTCACTGTCTTCAGACACACCAGAAGAGAGCATGAGATCCCATTACAGATGGTTGTACAAGAGCCACCATGTGGTAGCTGGGAATTGAACTCGGGAGCTCTGGAAGACCATTTGGAAGAGCCATCTTCCCAGCCCCCCACATTGTACTTTTAAAGGCAGGTACAGCATCATACCTCTGTGGTCCCAGCACAGAGGAAGCTAAGCCAGGAAAATTGCCAAGAATTCATAACCAACCTGAGCTATATATTAAGACCCTTCCTCAAAAGATGAAAACTAAGACCTATTTTATTTCTAATTATGTGTATGGGTGTGTCTGTGTATGGGTGTGTGCATGTTCCCCAAGAGGCCAGAAGACAGTGCTAAGGTAGTTGTGAGTTGCCATGTGGGTGCTGGGAACCAAAGCCAGGTCCTCTAGCGAGAACAGTTAAGTACTCTTAACCTCAAAGCCATCCATCTTTTCAGCCCAAAGTCCCTGAACGGTCATGAGACAATGCATCCTCACAGTGGTTTCACTGTTGCTTGTTTCATACTTCAGATACATTCTCTAATTTTTCAAATGTCATATTTCTCTATGTAAGATAATACAATTGTGTGTGTGTGTGTGTCATCAGGAATTCACCTGAAGACCTCACACATGCCAAGCAAATGCTCTACCACCAAGCCACATCCCCAGACCCAGACTTTTTTTTTAAACAATTAGAACTTTCTGGTGTGTAGCGTGTTGTAAGTGTGTGGTGGTGATATAAGTCACATGTGTTTATTTTATACACGAGTGTAAAGAAAAAAATCACACTTTCCCAATGACTTCATGAATATTCTCACACTGATGACAGATAGGGAGTGTGTGCGTGCACGTGTGTCTAAACTGTGTATATACACATGTGTGTGTCCATGTATGTATGTGTGTGCATGTGTATAAATATGTGAGTAGGTGTGTGCCCACACAGTATGTACATGTATGTCCACCTATGCATATGTGTGGGTGTGCGTGTGTGTGCATGTGTATTCACACTGTATATGGGCATGTGTATATGTGTGCATGTGTGTTTGTGTGCCTATGTGTGTCTGTATGTATGCATAGGTGTGTGTGCATAGGTGTATGTGTGTGTTTTGTATGTGTGAGCATGTGTGTGTGTGAGCATGTGTGTTTGTGTGTGAATGTGTGTATGTGTGTGTGTTTGTATGTGTGTGAGCATGTGTGTGTGTGAGCATGTGTGTTTGTGTGAGCATGTGTGTGTATGTTTTGTATGTGTGTGTGCATGTGTGTTTGTGTGTGTGTGTATGTTTTGTATGTGTGTGAGCATGTGTGTATGTATGTGTGTGCACGTGTGTGTTTGTATGTGTGTGAGCATGTGTATGTGTGTGTGTTTTGTATGTGTGTGAGCATGTGTGTGTGTTTTGTATGTGTGTGAGCATGTGTGTTTGTGTGTGCATGTGTGTGTGTATGTGTGTGAGCATGTGTGTGTGTGTTTGTATGTGTGTGAGCATGTGTATGTGTGTGTGTTTTGTATGTGTGTGAGCATGTGTGTTTGTGTGTGCATGTGTGTGCATGTGTGTGTATGTGTGTGAGCATGTGTGTGTGTGTTTGTATGTATGTGAGCATGTGTGTGTATGTGTGTGCATGTGTGTGTATGTGTGTGTATGTGTGTGAGCATGTGTGTGTGAGCATGTGTGTGTGTGTATGTGTGTGTGTGTGTGAGCATGTGTGTGTGTGTGTTTTGTATGTGTGTGAGCATGTGTGTGTGGTGTGTGTGTGAGCATGTGTGTGTGTATGTGTGTGAGCATGTGTGTTTGTATGTGTGTGAGCATGTGTGTTTGTGTGTGCATGTGTGTGTGTTCACAGCCATGGGCAGGCATCATCTTGAGCATCATGAGCCCCAGTCACATGGCACACTATACCTGCCGATAGACTTGTACCTCTGGTACCTTCAAGAGGACTCTGTCCTTCTTTACTCAGCTGGGATACCTTTTTCATGTTCCCAAGCCTGGTAATGGGACACTGGGAGACTAAGACTAGGAAAGCCACCATCACTCAGGGAACTGAGAGCAGCCAGGCCTGGTCCCTGTCAGCACTTACCAGAGGCTGGTCCCTGACACAACGTCACCTCTGCTGCTCATCTCACAAGCATCCCATACCTGTCGCTATCCTGTACTCATTTGCAACCCTCCAGCAAAGCCCTTGGGTTGATTTTCAAACCATGACTAGGATCCATCACACCCTCTCTTTTTGTGCCTTCCCTAGGCAAGCCGAGTCTGCAGCAGCTCTCCCAGGATCAGGAGACACTGCAGTTGGCCTCCGGCTTCTCCTATGCAGGAAAAGCCTGTCAAAGCCAGGCTGGTTGTTAACCATGTCTCTCTGGTCCAACCTCACTTCTTCTCCTGACCACGTTGTTCCTCAGACTCTTTTCAGCCACAACAGCTCTGGCCCTTGTACCACGTGCTTGCTCCCTTTCTTAAATGTGAGTCCCTTCAAAGTCTTTATGTCTTGCTCAAGTCCACCCTCTCAGTTCATCTCTCCATGTTCCTCTTACTGCCTCTGTCCTAACATCCACCCACCTGCTTAGCACTTCCTGACAACAGTCTCTCTTTGTCAGTGGGAGGCTTGCATAGAAGGACCCTCTTGGCTATGAGTCATTTCCTGGTGCCTCATTTTTTCATAAAGAGAAAGCAATTCTGTCACCAACCTTGTATCTATTCTTTGAATCTTTTATGTAGTCCTGAAGGCCCTGATGGCTTTGCCTCCATTTCTCAGCCTTCATCTCCTCCTCTCCCTTAAGGAAGGTACCAGGGACCCTCAGGAAGCCGGAGTGTTCCTTGGGAGCCCAGAAATCCTGTGCTGTCCTTGAGAGCAGGCTCAACTCATTCATGTAGGTTCCCACTGTGAGGGAGAAGAGGCCTGATGGGCGTTGGTTCTGATATTTTAACCCTGCCAGGCCAACAGCTTCATGGCACCACCCATCCTGTTTGTCCTCCACAGATTATCTGTTCTTCATCTGGGGGTCACTGCCAGGGTGTTGGATTTGCCCACCTGGTCCAAAACTGGCCTGTCATTACATCTCCTCTGTGACTACCTCATCTTCCAGGATCCCCATGCTAGGTTCATTGATGGAAGGCTCAGAGAGGTTGAAGGCCTGTCTCATAGACACACAGGACAGCTTACGGTGGTGGACCCAGACTAAAGCCCACAACTACAGGAGTATAGGGGCATCTGCCTAGAGGGGAAAACCCATCTCGACCTCAATACCTGCATAGGATGTCCCAGGGCCTTCAGTCCATTCCCTCCCCAGCTATAGTGACCTCTCCTTCCACAGAGGTCTACTACATTACTACATTCTTTCTCTGCCATTCAAGTCAACTCAGCTAAGCCAATGGGTTTCCCAGAGCCAGACACTGTGCAGAGAAGGTAGGGTGCCCTTCCTCAGGACTCTACCAACCTCTCAGAGTCCAGATTCCTCATCTTTAAGAACTGAGAAGCTTCAAAAAAAATAGCTTAGTGGGTAAAGTACTTAAGACACAAGTACAAGGACCCATGTTCAATCCCCAGCGTCTCCATGATGTTTGAATAACTGGCATGGCATGGTAGCTTCTACTTATAACTCAGCACTAGGGAGTCAGAGATAGGAGGACTCACTGCTCAAACAGCCTAGCTCACTTGGTGAGTTCCAGGCCAGTGAGATAACCTGTCTCAGAAAACAAGGTATCACTGAGATTCTCACACACACACACACACACACACACGAAGTGAGCAGCTTGCTGCCTTCCTCATCAGTGCATTGGAGTTACGGGAGTGAGGTTCTGAGGTTCTGAGACAACCTCACACTGTGTAAGTTCCACCTCTGTGGGTGACTCATGAGCACTGAAGACCAGATTCCTTCTGCTGGGACTACTGAAATCCAGCCACGATCAACATGGGCCCCAGAAGAGAGACAGACATCCTTTATCAGCCCATGCAAGACACCTGGTCCTGTCATTGACCCTTCAGGAGAGAAGGCCGCTATGGATGGGCAAGAAGACTGCCAGCCTTGTTCCAGGGAGACAGTGCGTGGCTGCTGGTGCTGCCGCCCGGCCCATATAGCAGCCCTCCTTGTTCGGGGCCTTGGCAGGCACTGGGGCTGTGTTGATCTTGGAGGGCTCACAGCCGCTTGCAGTGTTCCATGCGAGGTGTTCTCAGCTGCTTTATGGAAATTATTTTATGGCCCATGTAGGTGTTGGGCAGCTCCTCTCCTGCAAATATTTCCAAGCTAAAAATACTGTATTCACGCTCAATGGTGGAGAACTTTGGGGACCATGTAAGGGTCCGAAGCTCCAGCCACCAGCTCAGAGATCACATCTATGCTGTTCCACGACTCAGCTTTCCTAGGGACCTGTCTTGCTGGGTGACAAAAGTTGCCGCAGTCCAGCATACACACATATACACACACATACACACACACATACAAAACCACACACACAACACACACACAACAAAACCACACACACCACACATGCATATACACACATGCATGCACACATACCACACACATGCACACACAAACACACACACCACACACATACATACACACACATGCACACTCACATACACACAACACACAAATGCACATACATACACACATATGTACACACACATTCACACAAATACATACGCATACACACATGCACACACATAAACACATACACACTATACACACATATACACATGTACACACATATATGCACACACACAGATACACACACCCATATACACATACACACATAGAAATACACATATATGCACACACACACATATACACATACACATGCACACACATAAACGCATAACACTATACACACACATACACACATACCACACACACATATACCATACACACATACACACACACATACATACACACGCACACCCTGAACCTATATTCCCAGAACTAGGTAGCTCAGAAAGTGTTTGAATAAAAAGGTTCACATGCTGAGGACCTGGTCTGCAGCTGATTATTGGGAAGATTCTGAAAATCAAAGAGGTGGGAACTGGCTGAAAGAGGAAAGTTGAGGGGAGTCTTGTCTTCTCTGGACATGTTCCTACTACCATGATGCTTTACATCTCCAAGTCTCAGAACCAATAGAACCAAGCACTATAGACTAACATCTCTGAATCCATGAGTTGAACTCAACTGTTCTTTATGTCACTTGACTGTTTTGGTATGCAAAAGTAACAAACAAGGGTCTAGGCCTTAAGTGACACCAAAAGAGTCTGTAATCTCCACACCCTACATAGCTGCCCACAACTCTGTCTGTATCACATAGGGGCCTCCAGGGACAAGTTCAAAACCCAGAAGTCAAGATTTGACTCAGAAAATATTTTTATCTATCTATCTATCTATCTATCTATCTATCTATCTATCTATCTTCTATCTAACTATCTATCTAATCTTTATTTACTTACCTGCTATCTATTATCTATCTATCTATCTATCTATCTATCTATCTATCTATCTAACCTATTGAGACAGGGTTTCATCATGAAACCCCAGTTAGCCTGGAACTCACTATATAGACCAGGCTGGCCTGGAACTCACAGAGATCTGCCTTCTTCTTCCTCTTCAGTGCTGAGACTAAAGGTGTGAACCACCACACTCTGGCCCAAGAATTTATTTTTAAACAGAAGAATGGTTTCTTAGAAAGCCAAACACTGGGGGCTGGCATGATGGACCAACAGGTGAAGGCCAAGCCTGTTGACCAGAATTCAGTTCCTAGAACTCACATGGTGTCATGAGAGTGTCCATTCCATACAGGATGCTCTTTGAGCTCTACACACAGGCCATAGCATGTCTGCACACAAGTACACACACAACACACACACACACACACACATGGCTGGGTGTGGTGCTGCAGGCCTTTAGTCTCAGCACTTGGGAAACAGAGGCAGGTGGAATTCTGTGAGTTGGAGAACTGTTTTGTCCTGTTCTAGGACAGCCAGTGCTAAACAAACAAACAAAACAGTATTTAAGTAGTCACAATGATGAATTTAATGCTATATACATTTATAGTAATGTTATATCGTTATTGGATTATTGTTGGGGTCAGGGGGATGGAAGCCAGGACTCTGCTCATGTTAGACAAGTCCTCTGCTGCCGACTAACACCCCAGAATCTTAAAATTTAAAAAAAAAAATCAACCCAAAGAAAGAGACAGAGGAGGAAAACCAATGATTTTCACCATTTCTTTCCCACAGATACTGGGAAGGACCCAGCATGTGGCCCATCCTCTTCTGGGACAGTTTCAGGCTCAATGGCTCTCTGATTCTGAGAGTAGGAGTCACCTGGTGTTATCTGGAGATGCATTCGGCTGTCCCTGGGGACAAAAAGGTTGGCTATGGCATCCTTTAGGCAGAAACCAGGTTTTGCTCTATGTCCCAGTGTGCACAAGATGCTCTCCTCCGGGGAACTTTTCAGCCACAACATGGATCACACCACAGACACAAACTCTTCCCCAGTGAGGAGCTCAAAACGGCTGAGAAGACACTAAGAGGCTCAGGAGTGCATAACCGCCTCCTTCTCTCTGTCCTGGTGAAGAAACCAAACTTTGCTAAGAGGAATGTAACTTTTATGTTTGTTTTGAAACAGGGTAACACTCTAGAGCCGGGTTGACCTCTGACCTATGCTCGCCTTGCCTATCTCCCTAGACCACCAAGACTGGCAAAAATCCATCTTATTCTTGCACTAGCCCGGCACCTTCTGGCTCTACCCTCTACTCTCACTGGAACAGGGGTGCCTGCTGTTGCTGTGAGGCAGCAAGTCACACCTGGCTCTCATGGCAACTCCCGTCCCAGGCTCCACTGATATTGTCTCCCTTGTGTACCAGTCGTGTCCTGCTTGCCACTCCAAGTTAAGTGGACAAATGAGTGGATGTCACTTCGTGATCTTCTTTAGACTGTGTAGAGTGAGAGGTATAGGATGACAGGAAAGCCACCCTTAGGGGAACTGTATGGTGATCCAATGTTGCTTGGCTGCCCCGAAAGCACTCTTGCTGTCCTGGAGTTTGGAGACCTGTAGCCACCAGGGTCCAGCAGACCTACTTGAGGCATATTGATCTGCAGCTCCTTGGGTAATCAAGATAGCTCTGGGGACAGGCCTGGCACAGAGGAGTGATCAGGGCCCAGACTCCAGCCTCGCCAGTAGCCAATCCCAGAAACTTCCTACCATCCTTTTGCCTCCCTGCCTGTCCCTCCAACAGTGGACCCTGCCAGACCCAAACCCTAATCTTTCTTTTTACCAGCAGTTACTTCCCTGGAGATTCTATTACCAAAGGCCACAAGTTAGTGGCATCCAGAAATGTATCCCCTTGGAGTCCAGGGTGTTAGAAATCCAATATCAAGATGTCATCAGTACTTGCTCCCTCCAAAGACTCTGAAATTAGAGGCTTTCTGTCTCTTCCAGCATCCAATGTCCCTGCTTGCAGTCCTTGCCTGGAGATCACTTCAGTCTCTGCCTCTGTAGTCACACCGTTGATATCTATCACCTACCTAATGAAGAACACTTGTGAGGGACTACACAGGCAAAGAGACCACGGAGGGGTCCTAGACGAAAAGAGCTATGACCTCCACCCAGGAACCTCGCCTCCATGTACAAGAAACAGAAGGGAGTCAGTCCCATCCAAGTTGGACCAGAAGTCTCTGCCTCACGTACATGGCGGAGCTGATGAGCAAGCTCTTAACCTTGGCTCCTGTCACCAAGGGTTCTCTGTGACTTCCACATTTGCCCTTAGATTGAAGGCCACACCACTGAACTTCCCAGGCAGGTGAGCAAGTAAGACTCCGTAAAGCTTGGAGGGTGGGGCTGGCGGAGAGTTGAGCACAGCGACCTTTAGTGGGATGGGAGATCCAAGCAGCTAAAATTCCAAATCACCAACAGATGACGAGGCCCCAAGGTTTCTTTTTGCTAAAGGGAATGTTCTAGAATTAGATTCTGGTAATGGTTGTACAATTCTGCGAATTTACTCATCACTATTGAATTACACACTTAGAATGGGCAATCTTCATGGCTTATAAACACTCTGACAGTACAGCTTTTCTTTTCTTCTTTTTTAAAATCAAGTTTGGCTACTAAAAACTGAAAAAGTCCCGAAGGAAAACCAAGGAGGTGGACTGAGGTTAAGTTCCCAGGATGAACATTTTTGGGTATCAGATGCATGCCAGGAGGGGAACTGGTCTGATGAAGCCAGTGCCACCTGTGCCTGATGACAGCTAGGGATGTATAAAGAGAGGGGTGGCTTGGAGCTAGGCATGAGCTGTGAGGTTGAAGTCCCACTCCCCTGCCTCCAGCCCATGCTGGCTGGAGTTGGCCCCGGCTCCTTGTCCCATTCCTGTGTCATTTAGCTCCTGTCACTCCAAAAGGCCCCTGTGCCATCTTGCTGTTCATTCACGTGGGCCTTCTCCAAAGCACCAGGTTCCCTCAAACCCAGGGTGTCCTCTCCCAGGCATTGCGTCTTAACATCTTATGAACTATATATCCCATGGCCCAGTTTCCCAGGGAAGAGATGATTACCAGCAGTCCCCCGAGGCAGGAGGCCACAGTCCCATCAGGCAGCACATGGCACTTTCTCAAGGGTTCTTCTGTCTGTGCTAAGTGCTCACTCCCAAGGTAAGGGCCAGAAGCCCTGGAACTTCATGAGCCCCTGTCCCCCTGACCGAAGCATGAAGACTCAGGAGGGACAGACACACAGATGCAGCTAAGCTTCAGGTTTATCCAGAAGACCACTGCCAAGCTTGTCCTCAATGCTCACACAGCCAGGACTCAGGAGTGTCTGGGAGATCAGAGCAGTGATCTACTTCAGCTACCAAGACAGAGCTTCATGCTGTATGCACCCCCAGTCACTGGTAGAGCCATGTTCCCACCAGACACATGTGGGTGACACAGAAGCATTGCCAGGAGACAGTCCCTGGCTTACTTTTCATATCCTCCTCCTCCTCCTCCTCCTCCTCCTCTTCCTCTTCTCCTTATCACCATCATCATCACCATCATCATCATCATCATTTTTTGTTGTTGTACGCATGCAGAGATAGGCTTACAGCTGAGCTACATCTCTGTCTTTAATTAACTGATTAACTGATTGACTGATTGATTGATGATTGATTGGTGCCTGTGTGACCTCCCACGACACACATGTGAAGGGCAGAGCACACACAGGAGTTGGTTCTCTCCCTCTACCAAGTTGGTCTCAGGGTCAAACTCAGCCATCAGACTTGACTGGAAGCCCTTTGCCCACTGAGTCACCTTATTAGTTCACCAGCCTTCACTTTTTGACTTTTTTCTTTTGAGACAGAGTCTCACCAAGTTTATTAGAATAGATGTGAGCTCTGCAGTCCAGGTTGGGACTTGAAATTATAATCCTTAGCCCTGGTTTTTATTTCACTATTTTCTTTCTTAAGATTTACTTATTTCACGTATATGAGTGTTTGTATGTGTGTGCATGTACCACATGCATGCCTGCTGCCCATGAAGACCAGAAGAGGGTGTTGAATCCCCTGGATTGGCGTTATAGATGGTTGTGAGCTACCATGTGGGTACTAAGAACCCAACTTGGGTCCTACAAGGACCCAGCCCTAGGTTTATCTTTCAAAGTGCACTTTGATGTTTGTTTGAGATTATAATGTAAGTGCATCTTTCTCTTTTCCCTTTCTTCCCTGCAAGCCCTTCCATTTACCCTTCATTTCTCTCTAATTCTCTTTTTTCTCAATAATTGTTACTACAAATATACACACACACAGACACACTTGAGAGCAATCACACACACACACCACACACACACACACACACACACAGACACACTCCAGAGCACACATACACAGAGACACATGCAAGAGCATGCACACACACACAGAGACACACTCGAGAGCATGCACACATACACACACAGAGAGACACACTTGAGAGCACATGCACACATACACAGACACACTCGAGAGCATGCATACACACACACACACACACACACACCCCGACACACATGTATTTAGTTTTCATTGGCTCTTTAACCAGGAGTGATGAGCACAGATTAACAATTCGGTGTGGAAAGTGTTAGCTTGGTAGCACTGGAACAGCAACACTGGTGATGAAGATAGCTGTACCCACATATAGCCTCCTCAGGACCTCTGACACACTGTAGCCCCCAGGGACATGTGTACACCCCCACAGCTCCTTTCTTCACAAGGACCAGAAGGTGCCTCCCACAAGCATTCCCAGGTCTGTGAGGAGATGCAGAAACTGCATTCCAGCCATACAGTGAAATAGCATTCAGCCACAGAGAGAAATCAAGTCTAAAACAGACAGCAACGGAAAGAAATCGCCCAGCACTGGGTGTCATGAAAGAAATCAGACACTGAGTTTGCAAATTTCGATTCTATTTGTAAAGAATGGCCAGAAGAAGAAAATCCTGGATCCAGAACCTGAACCATAGCTGTTGGGGTCTGGGAGGATGGAGAACCATTGCTCTTGACAGGGGGCCCCCTTCAGGGACTAGACTATCCAGGAACTAGGTAAGGTACTCGGCACTGGTTCCTCGGTAAATTTCTCATAGCATCCTGAAATTTCTCAAAGCCAGTGAAAACCAGACGAGTGAATCCTGCCTATATGGTGTGGTTCAAGGAGTATAGGTACTTTGCTGGGCACAGACCTACACTCTTTCCTTGGGCCTAGGAGTAGAGGCAAGCCCATCACAGATGCCTAAATAGCTCAGGATGATCTTGTGCACTGACTCAGAGAATGGACTCTATCCTTGAAAAAAAAAAAAAAAAAAAAATCAAACCAAAACAAAAAACCGAACACAGCGCTTGGGTGAAGCCATTTTTCCACTGAGAAAACTCGAAGTTGCCATTGGATAAAAAAACCATCCCTGGCAGCCAAGGCTGTGACATTGACAGGCGGGTCATGCACTCAAGACGAGGACTGCATCTGAAGCTCTTGCTTTAGCACGGAGCGAGTGGCCTTGCATCCATCGTACAGTCCTGCGCCAACGCATGGCCAGGATCAAAGCCTTCAAGGCCATCGCTGATATCTCCAGAGAAGAGGATGTTGACACGGAGTTTGCCTGAAGCCTTGAACATTCTGCAGCTGAACATGTCTATGGAAATAGCAGCAATGGAGAGGGTTTTGCTGATGAGCTCCCCGCCTCTCTCTCTGTGCTGTAGTTTATCTTTTGGTTCTGGTCTCCTGACATAGTGTACATAAAGATATGTTGACCAGTGGTGGATAAGAGGAAAGGGGCTGGGGACCTGGGGATGCGGTGAGCCATCGGAGGAATCATGGGACGTATGGACTGTAAAAAGACAGGGTTCCCATTTAGGACGGTGTTCCCACGCTGGCCTGGCTCTTCCTGGGTCTCTCAACAGTCGCATGCCCAGCTCTTTGAGACCCTTGTCCCATGGTGCTCACCTCTGTCTGAAAGAATGGTTATGGACTATATGAACCTGCGCCCCACTCCCCAGAAAATTTAGAACGAAGAGGGAAGAAACTGTGACTTTTGTTCCTTTCCTCCAGATATAATCTTGGGAGGTTAGAGGGGCAGAGAGGGCCCTTAACCTGTGGTCAAGTGGTTGTTTTTTTTTTTTTTTTCCATAAAAGGAGAGGGATGACGGGGACTCAGCTCAGTTGATAGTGTTTGCCTAGACTGCAGAAGGGCTTCATTCCCTGCATCACATAAAACTGGCTGCGGTGAGACAGACCTGTAATCATGGCGCTTGGGAGGTAGAGGTAAAGGGATCAGAAATTCCAGGGCATCCTGATCTACAGATCAAGTGAGAGGCCAGCCTGGGCTACAAGAGGCTCTGTTCTCAAAGGAAAGAAGGCAGGAAGTGGGGCCGGAAGGAGAGGGCTGTGCTTCAGAACACAAGAGCAAATTCACTCCTCGGTCTGATGATGCGTGACTCACAAGGCGGGGGATGTGCATTGACTGAGCTTGCTCAGAGGCGTGGGTGGGTTGGAGGACCCTCCCCCCTCCAAGCACTTGCTCTCTGTCTGGCTTGGAGCAGGGGCTGTGGAGAAAGGGGCACGAGGTCAGCCTCGGAGACTCCTGGCTGTAATAAAAACTCAAGTATTGGAGCAATTAAGTTCTCCGCATTTGTCTAGTCACCTCTGGGCAGGTGCGCCGGATGGAGGGCAGAGAGAGCGATCTCAGGCGCCATGGCTGACAGTCTGTATGTCATTCCTTCTCATTTCATCCCGCCAGGCTTTAGCGGGGCTTAGGAAGGAACACCAGAGCCGCCAGACGAATTAGAAAGCGGGCGAGAGAGAGACGAGAGCAAGCAAGATCAATGTTGGGCACTTCAGGCCAGCCAAGGTCTGCTCCCAAGGGGGCCTCTCAGAACTGCTGGCAGAACGGAGGAGCGAGGCCCTGTCTGCCTGCAGGCAGCTCTGTCCGCCTGCCCATGTCTTCCCTGTCTTTCACCCAGATGCACTGCATTTTGTGATATCTTCTTGCTAGCTGGCAATTTCAGGTAGAGAGGAACCACATCTGAGTGGTCCCTCAGTCCCCAGGGACTGGCTGCTAAGGTAGTGTTTGACAAGTGAACAAATGAGCAAAGGAATGAACACGGGCAGCTAAGGAAAGTTCCTTCGTCCTACCAGTCAGACACGAGTGGGGGCTTCCTATCGCTACCATAGCATTGCTGCCCAGAGCTCAACTCTGCCTACCTGTCTTTGTGTTAGAGGCTTGGGTAACAATTTCAGTCTGTTTGTTTAATCATTAATATTATGAGACATCTGTCACGGCAAATTCTTGCTCTGCTGTGTGTCCTCAGTCGGGTTGGTAAACCTCTCTTTGCCTTTGCTTACCTCTCAAAGGAGAGAGTTCAAGAATTCCTCTCTGTAAACATACTGAGCCAGTGCTTGGCTTATAGCAGGCATGAGGTCAGGATAGCTCCCTATGTTATTGACGTGACTCTGAGCTGGTTCCACCTGCAGTAGGCTACACTCCTCTCTCCAGGAGCTCCACACTGGTGCCCCAAGTACCAGGGTGGTCTGCTTGGATGTCTCTGGTTTCACGGTTCCATATAGTCTAAATAGACTGTGTCAAAAGGCATCAAAGCTGCTGTTTATGTGTATGGTTGGGGCAGTTGTGCTTTCTGAGAGTCACCGGTAGTGGGGCATCCTTACCTTGGCCACTGTCTCTGCCTAGGTCTCCCTTCCTGGGTGTCAATCATAACCACCAGCATAGCACATACCTAGGACACTGCTCTTCCTCTACAAAGGCAGCATGACAGGGGTTGTGGGTGATTGGGTTCCAGGGTTATGGGTGGATGGGTCTTGGGGCTGTGGGTGGGAGGGTCCCAGGGCTGTAGGTGGGTCTCGGGATTGTGGGTGGGAGGGTCTTGGGGCCGTGGGTGGGAGACCAGGGAGGAGAGGGTTGCAGAGGAGTGACAGAAGAGTGACGCTGTAGGAGTGAGGGAAAGAGAACTGAGAAAATGGAAGCAGGGAGACAGGGAAATGGAGAGGTGGGAGGAGGAAGGAGGAAAGAGGAGGAGGAGAGATGGGGAGGAGGCAAGACGAGATGGGGAGGAGGGAAAGAGAGAGGAGCATGGAGTTAGGGGGTGGATTGAAGCAGGCATAGGCCTCCCCAGGGCTTGGCGATGTTCTGCACACAGCTCGGGCTGGGTAAATGTTTGTAAAACAAATCAAACCAAATTGTGTCCACAGAGAGCACAGGGCACACAGCCTAGAAGCTTCCGGAGAGGCTTGTCCTTCAAGGCTCATTGCAGACAGGAGTGCTACTTGAAGACAGGTTACTGCCTATCACCCCTCAAGGAGGACCTGAGAGGAGCATCCTAGCTGCATGGGCGGGGATGGAACGCTGAGGGGAAGCCAAGGGTAGTCTGGGGAAAGGCTGCAGAAGAGGATGTGAGGGTGAGGGGGGTACCAAGGCCCCAAGTTTCCACCAGGCTACCTATGAGGCTGAGGATGGAACTTGGGGTTTAGAGAAATAAGAGGGTTTTAATTCTGCATGGGTATTTCCCAGGATGGCCAGCAGGTATCTAGGAGAGATAGCTGCAAGAGAAATGTTTGAAAGTTCCAGAAGGAAAGCATGGAAGAGGGATGTAGAAAGAGAAGGAAAGAGGTCTTTGAAAACATGCACTGTTCCTAGTAAGAAGGGATGAGCTGGCAGGGGAGTCAGCTTGGGGCTCAGGGTCCAACTGGCCAGGGACAGGCTACCTTGGAATGTCTAATGGAAGCTGAGAGACAGCCATCCATGTGGGTGGGCCTGGCTTTCTTGCTGCTGTGCCTTAAATGTCTGCTGGCATCCAACTCCTACACTGTCACAGCGAGACTCTGGAATGTTCTCCCCAGATGTTGTGCTAGGGGCTTGCTCATTCACAAGTGGCATCTTGGGAGTGGACAGGATGACAAAGGGCTTCCCCTTTCCTATTTTATATGGGTCACTATGGAGAGACTGCTGATTTCATGGGGCAACAGAAACTTAGAATGTAGACCTAGCTGAAGGGAGTGGGTCCTTCAGGATGTGTCCTTGGGGTCCAGAGTATGTCCTTGACCCCTTCCCCAAGTTCCAGGTCACCGTGAGAGAGTATTCTGCGTCACTACATCACAGAACCAGAAATGACAATATCCGGTGACTGTGAGCTGAAAATCTGAAACCATGAGCACAAGTTGCCTTCCCTCCTCTGTATTCTTGTCATAATCAGGGAAAGCCAACTGACACAGGAAATTACATTCTGTTTACAGAGATACACACCAAACGAAAAGGCAAGTTAAGGTGTGGGCTATGTGGGTAAACGTCACCGTTTTAAAGCACTAGGAAAAGATTTGCTATCCCCATGTAGGGACTCACAGCTCTGTGAGGATATTATGTAACAGTTTCTTACAAGATTGAAACATTTTGTCCTGCAGGAAGCTGCCTTGAGCAAGAAGGTAACAACTCAAGATAACTTCAGGAAGTCCCTGAAACTAACCAGATTCACTAGGTCACTCCTTGCCAGAGTAAGTGATAAAAGCTGAATGTCCCCTCACATGGAAGAAAGCTGAGTTGTGAAGTAGACCCAGAAAAGCCACCCAGCAAAGATTCTGAGATCAGATCGGCTGCCTGGAAGGAGCAGAAACCAGCTGAGCTGCCTGGAAGAGGTCTAACCCAATTGAGGCACCTGAAAAGGACACACTCATCAACCTGTTGAACTGCCTGCTGGGTGTACCATATGCTCCACATTCCCTGGTTTTTAGTAACCTGTCACCCATATTCCTACAAGTAACCCCAGTATAATTAACTGATTCAACAAGTTGAGTGTTGGTGGTATGCGTTCTTTGATCTGTTTCATGTTCTCTATCTGTGGTAAGTAGATGTATGTTGTGTCTTCCCAAGAGAAGTTTTATCACACAACTAGGGGCGGGACCTCGGCATTCAGCTATAAATTCAAGAAGTGCAAATGCCCTGGCAAATGCCACTCAATAGATATCTCATAGTCATCCACAGACACAGAGCCGTGGCTGGAGGCTAGCCACTCTTAGAAGATGGATCCTGAGAGTTCCTCATCAAGATAGCTGTGAGGTGCCTGGGAAAGAGGGGGTCCCAAAGATCCCTATCTCCAACAACAGCAGGAACAGGTCCAGGGAGGACTGAGGACTCTAACTCAAACACCCAGGGACATGGCTGCGCAGACATCATGAAAGACTGCTAGACAGAGAGCCTAGCTCAAGGAAGAGGTTCAGGCTACAGATGTAAATTCAGGGCGCGCCAGCCAGAAGTAGAATTTACAGCTACGTTCAGGGTGAGATCACCACAAGAGACCCCAGGCGCCTGTCCCTGTCTCTTCTCTGAGGCAGGGCCACTTCTTGGGTTCTCTGCACCTTGGCCCCAGCCTGGCGCCTGGCAGGCAGTGGGTTGGCCCAGCTTGGGTGATCAATGACCCACTGCAGAGACAGATGTGGAGAAGTAACTGGGTCAGAACCAGTTACAGAGAGCAATAGGGCTAGACTACTGTCTGGATCCTCTCATTACGTCTTATGGGGGTCTGTCTACCCACCAAACCCAGTGACTTTCATTGGCTTCTTTCACTGTGGAAAGGCTCTGTGGGGTGTGATTACAAAGCCCAGGGAACTCATGGCTGCTTCTGCTGCTGTTGTTGAAGATAATGCATTTTAAATAGCTCTGATTTTGAAAGGGTTCGTTTGACCCCCCATCCCTATGGCGACCATATTTCCCAAACCCTGGGCCTATGATACCGTCTGACATTTGTCTGGGCTGATGGATGGCCAGGGACAGGACAGAGTGTTTGCAGCTGGTCTGTCTCGCCTCTGCTCTTCTCTTATTCCGCCCGCGTGCCAGGCAGGATATTAAGAACTCACAGACGACTGCTATCTTCACTTGTAATGGGTTGACTCCATGAAACCTATTTGGGAGGATATTATCTCTGCCTCCTGGTGGAAGGAGGGGCCTCTGGGAAGGAAGATACTCTGAGGACTAACTTTTTCCATTTTCTGCCTATCATTGGCTGTCAGAGAGAAGCAGCTTCCCAGGGAACATCGAGGTGGCCCTAGAGCAGGCTGTGACTTCACGGCAGGTGAGCTTGTCCGGGCAGAGTGCCAGTCCCCCATAATCATCGAGGCAAGCGCTAATGGGCACTTTAAAAGTGCCAGGCCATGTGCCAGGCCTCCTTGATGAGCTACCTCATCAGGACTTTCCAAGTTTCCCAGGAAACACAGTGCATGATGTCACCCCTTTTTGTAGGAAGCCTCTCAGAGAGGCTGAGATGCTTGCCCTAAAACACACAGCCAACTCAGGAAGAACAGGGAAGTTATGGTCATCTTCCTCAGGTGTGTCCCCTAAGCCACGCCCAAGTCCCCACTTCCCATGGTTCATTTGTATATCACATTCACCTTTGAAGAAGAGGGTTCATGGGAACACTAGGGAGCTGGTGAGGCTGGGGCTGAGGCTCACTTGGTAGGTGCTTAAAGCTTGGGTTCAATACCCAGCTCTGCACAAACCAGGCAGGGCTGAAGTCTCAACACCCAAAAGTAGAGGCAGAAGGATCACAAGGTAAGTGTTGCCCTTGGCTATGTGGCAATTTGGAGGCCAGCTTGAGCTACATGGCAACCTTGTCTCAGAGAGAGAGACAGAGACAGAGACACACAGAGAGAGACAGAGACACAGAGACAGAGACAGGGAGACAGAGAGACAGAGAGAGACAGAGACAGGGAGACAGAGAGACAGAGACAGGGAGACAGAGAGACAGAGACAGAGAGAGACACACTGAGAGAGACAGAGACAGGGAGACAGAGAGGGACACACAGAGAGACAGAGACAGGGAAACAGAGAGAGACACACAGAGAGACAGAGACAGGGAAACAGAGAGAGACACAGAGACAGAGACAGGGAGACAGAGAGAGAAACAGAGAGAGACAAACAGAGAGAGAGAGGATGGTGATGATAATGTGTAGAGAGACCCATTTAGGGACATGCTATCAGGGGCAAGGCCAGCTCACTGGGTAAAATGTCTCTCATGCTATCCTGAGGATCTGAATTTAGATTCCCAACACCCATGTAAAACTCAGACATAGGGATGCATGAATGTGCAGCACCCTGGCCAGCCAGCCTAGCAGAACCTGTGAGCTCCAGATTCTGTGTGAGGCCTTGTCTTGTTGAGTTAAGACAGCAATTAAGGAAAGACACCTAGCGCCAACCTCTGGCCTTTCACACATGCACACACCCTCGTGAGCATGGGCATAAAAAGAAGCAATAAAAATTTAAAATAGTATCTGACGTTATTAGAATTCCCATGTTCTGGGGTAAACTGAGGCACAGACACCTTGGTTTCCCAAAGATATGCACTGGGTGGAAGATACTGGGCTACATAGCCTAGGAGCTTGAGTCTAGAGAGTTTTGCTCACTCTCCTTACCCCATCTTCTCTCTTTGTGGCCAAGAGTAGAGGGAAACTGTCACTTTAGGGCCCTGAGGCACCTGTCACTTTGGTGAGCTACCCAAGACACCATGAAAACAAATAAATCTTTATTTAAAAGCCAAGTGGTGCGTGCTTGTCATTCCGGTGCTCAGGAGACGAAGCTCATGGGCCACGTAGCTTATGAGAAATCTTCAGGCTGAGTAAGAGATCCCTATCTTAGGTCACAAAGTGGACAGGCAGCATCTGACAGACAGTGAGAAATGATACTGAGGTCGACCTCTGACCTTCACATAAAACACGTGCGCGCGCGCGCACACACACACACAAGTTACCAGCCCAAGCTTGAAAGACCTTGTTTCACACCTCTCTTTAATGTGGGGAGTGGTAAGACAGATTGGGAAAGCAGGCAGCTGCAAACACCCTGGACTCTAGTCTCCATTCTGCTCTTAGCAGCTGTCTGGTCTTGTGTGAATTACCTCGCCTCTCTGTGCCTCTGGATCACCCATCTGTAGCATGAGAGCCAGCTCTGTCCTTTCCACAGTGAGTCCTTGGCCTAGGGGGAACAGTACCTGCAGCCTACTGCACTTAGAGGGGAACCATGCTGGTCCTGGCTCACAGACATGTCTCCCAGGCCTGTGTCATGTGCCACTGAATGCTGCTTGCAGGATCATCCTTTGGGGACTGTCTGGCTGTTGGGCTTGTTGTCCCCAGTGCTCTGTAAATTTGATTTTCTGAGATCCAGCAGCCCCCCCCCAACCCAGTCTCCAAGTCCCATTTTGGCCACAGTTTCCCCAGGGATACATGGCAGAGGACAGTCAAAGACCTATCAGAAGCAGAGGCTGTCTGAACAGCCTTCCTAGCGGAAGGAAAATTCTAGAAGGAGAGAGCTCTATCACTTGGTTTTTTAAAGATTCCCTAAGCTTCCCACTTTTGCAGTAGAAACGGCTTACTTTCAGATTAGTCAGCCAGTGTGAGTCATCGAGGGCCTCACCGGCCCGGCTTGTGGAATATTGATGCAGTCTGCCTTGCCAAGGGGGCGGAAGGGCCTCTCGGGGGCCCAGGGCCCCTGCCTGCAGCCATTCCACCCGCTTCAAGGTTTGCTCAGCGCCATACCACGCACACAGGCGGCCCCATCCTTGTTTCCCTGGCCCAACAGCATCTGCCCCCCTCTCCAGAGACAGGGTGATTAATCCCCCCGTACCGGAGGAGCAGGGGCCAAACAGCCACATAAGTCATGCCCACGCTGACAGCAGGCAAGGTAGACGCCCAGAGCTTTGGCCTTGGTGCACGTTGGGGAGGGAGGCCCCGTTGGCCTTCTGCTCGGAAGGGGGAGAGGGGTCTGGAAAGCAGATTGCACACAGAGCAGCGTTGTCTCCAGGAGAGGGGAGAGCAGCCCACACCCTTTGAGGCGCCATAAGTCCCCACCTTCCTGGATTCATGAGCTCTCCTTCCTTCATTGCTCACAGCTATTTGCACATCATCCCCTCCCTGGGGCTCCCAATGGATTCCCATCTAGATCTAGATGGGTGGATGTGGGGTCTTATGGAGAGAGACAGCCTCCACATGAGGGGCACCAGAGTAAACAGACTGCATGAGCCTAGTGAGGCGAGGCCACCCGGCCATAGAGGGACATGCAGGCAGAACTGTAGGGAAGAGAGAAGAGTCCTCAACCGGAGCTCAGGGTTGGATCCCAAGGAAGTGGCATTCCTGGGTCATTGTCACTGTGGCGGGGACCAGAGCAAGATGTCAGAGAAGCCCATGAGGCAAAGGACATGGCCTTAACAGGGATGAGACAGAGGACAAAGGCAATAATGTATGAACCAGAGGGAGAGGTCAGCCAGTCTCTCCAGATGTCCCCAGGGCTGCATGTGGAGCCAGGATGGGGTGTCTGGGGAGTGCCTGGGGATATTCGGGGAAAGCGACTATGTAAGGTCACAGGAGGGCCAGTGGAAAATGTCTTCACCTGCCTGGCGCCTGCCTCAAGGGTGGAGAGGGACAGGAGGCTCTTCATTCCTTCTAGCTGACAGGAGCTTAGGCTTGTCTGCAGCTGACAGATTCCAGGATCTTCTACCTGTACCTCACCCTCCTCACTGTAAGCCCAACACACCCAGCCCTGACATACCTTGGCCTCCATTCTGTAGGGGGTCACCTAAGTTCTCTGAGACCATGTTTACAATGTTGCAGAGACCCGGGGCCAGATTGGATTGCCCGGCTCTCCTCCCATCATTCTGTGGGCCTCTCTTGGATTGCTGGAGATGTGGGGAAAGCCAAAGAAGCAGGATATTCCTGCTTCGTGCCCTCGGTCCATCCCTGAGCTACATACACAAAGACAATCGGCTCTCCCTTGGGGTTAATCCACTCTCCTTTCTGAGGGTCAGGTTCAAGAAGGAGGCCTCTACAGAAGTCTGGGTCCTGCTTTCCCCCAGGGTCTCAGGATGATGATAGCCCACTTAAGGTATGGAGGTCACAGTCAGTCAGGAACAATAGTCAGTCAGGATCCCAGGACCAGGAGAAGACGGCTGCCACCTGGAGGCTCTCTGGATTTAGCAAGAAGAACCCAGCATGTCCCCACTCCTGGTTAGGAAGTTTTAGAGTTTGTAGGAGCTGCAATGGGCAATCCGTGGTGCCACCAGCATGGGAGGGGTAGTGAGTGTGGAGCCCAGGACCCCAAGTAGGGCTAGGACAGCCCTTCCTTATGCTCACGGCTCCTCCTTCACTTCACTTGCCATGAGCCTTGATTTTGACAGGCCTAGAAAGGAGACTCAAGTGGAGCAGGAGACGTGGGGTTTGGTTCCCTCAAGGCTCTGGGAGGGAGGGCCTAGAAGGGATCAGAGAACACCTGGCAATCGGAAAGTGTGAGCCAGACCCACAAGTCTGAGCGTAGACTGGGTGACGCTCTTCCCTCCTTGAGCCTTTGAGACAGGGATGAACGCTTCAAGCGGTTAAGCCAATCGTGACAGAAGGGAAGAGTCGCTAGGTAGACCGACCCCCTTCTTGACACGTCGTCTACTTTGTGTTCTCTTCTCACTGAGCTGCCCTTCAGCCCACAGCGCTCACAGCTGCCGCTGGATTGGTTCCCTGCCTTTGAATCTTCTTTTGAATCTTGTCATGCCAAGTTCACTGACTGGCTATGGGAATTTCAGGTGTGCAATGCGCACACATGCACAGGCCTTGTCCCTGACAACCCTCTGCTAGCCAAATGTTGGCTCATCCTAAGTGCCCAGGAAGAGAAAGAGGTGGGGATACACCAAGTGGGAATATGGCTTCATCATGGTCAGATTTCCTTTCTCCACAGAAGGTTCTAGATCAATCCCTTAAATCATACTTCCTTACCTGTGAATTCTTATCCTGATGTGATTGAACGTGGAGGGCATTGCTCACACAGAACTGAACGTCTTGAGGTCTCATCCACACAACACTGGGGTCCCAGGGTCTTAGTTGGGTCTCATATCTCACCCGGTTTCCTGGGGTTTCACACACACTTCCTTGAATCTCTCAGGGTCTACCTTCACACAAAATTGAGTCTTCTGAGATTTAATTAAACTGTGAATCTCTCAGGGTCTCACACACTCAACAGTGAGTCTCCTGGGGTTTCAATCAACATGAAGGTTGGGGGAGGGTCTTACCCACTCAACACGGAGTTTGTGAGGGTCTCATTCACTTAACATTGAATCTCTTGGTGTCTCACTCAACACTGAGCCTTTTGGTATCTCACCCAACGTTGAGTCTCTCAGGGTCTCACCCACGCAACATTGAGTCTATGAAGATCTCTTGGGGCTTCACTCAAACACCGAGTGAGGTGTGCCTCAGATCTCACCACGAATCTCCCTGGGTTTGCAGGTTCTCGAATACAACCGAAACCTTACACACATGCTTGCCCTTCCTTGTCTCTGCTTGGTGCAATGGATCACTGTGAGTCTCAGGAATATCATTTCCTAGGGAAAAGCCAACAGAGAGAGCTTTCTAAGACCAACCCCACCTGATGACTGTATAGCCACTCTCAGGAGGCACATGCCTTGTCTAGCCAGGGTCATGTCTCAAGGACATCCCCCCCCATTGTTCCCCCTTTCTACCCCCTTTCCCAGACCAGACTTGGTGGCTCCTTGCCTGGAGCCTCAGGTTCCTCTCAGGGAGATGGCTTTTGGTGCCGTGAGGTTCAGCCCAAAACATCACACTGCCTTGCCCACCAAGCACTGTTTTTTGTTTGTTTGCTTTTCATGTACTTTTTATGTTTTATTTGGGGGAGGCTCTTTGGACCACAGCGTGCATGTAGAGGTCAGAAGACAGCTTCCAGAAAGTTCTTCTCCCTCTCCCTCTCCATCTTTTCCCTCTCCCTTCTTCTTCTCCCTCTACCTCCCCCTATGCCTCTTCCACTCTGCCCCCTCTCTCTCCTCCATGTGGTCCCAGGTGTGAACCTCCTCAAGCTTGACCACAAGCACCTCTGTCTGTCAAGCCATCTTACCAGCCCCGAGTACTGTTTTTGTTGTTTTGTTCTTTTTTTGTTTTTTAATGACATTGACCTAATAACAAAACTCACAGTGAGACGGACACGCATGATCATAATTAGGATGCCCATGGCACTTATCTAGGAGGGGCAGTAGCTGGGAGGAGCAACAGTACCCCAGAGTCAGTCTTCTGCCCCTGTTGCTCAGCTGAGGGCCAGGATCTGATCCCTTCCTCTTGTTATCTACTTTCTCTTCTAGGCTTGTCCCTCCACACCGCTAGGCACCTAGAATCACAAACTCGTGCCTGTAATCCAGAACCCTGCCCTGGAATTGGACCCAAGGCAGAGGTGCTTTGTGGTCTCCACCTTCTAGAAAATTCTACCACACAACCTTCACCCAACCACTGTCCCACTCTACCACCCGATTACTTATCCGACTGCTCTTGGTACCAGAGACTCTGATCCTCAACCCACCCTCAAGGGCTCCCTTTTACCTCTTTGGGAGACCTCCTTACCATCTCTAGACCTGAGGTTCTCACCACCCAAGTCCAGCTTGGAGAACAAGTTGGTTGGGGATGGAGGTTCAAAATGTCACTTCCTCTGAGCCTCCCTGGGTGGAGTCTGTGATGTCACTTCCCCAGTGATGTCACTTCCCCCATGATCTCCGGGAGCCTTCTAGGATTGGGATGGTTGGCTACCTCCCAGTCTGTGTTGGAAGGACTGGAAGGGTATTTAGGTGAAAGGAACAACATATACAAAGGTCTGTGTCGAGCACCAGGAGAGCTGAGTATTGTAGAGTGGGAGAGCAAGATGGAGACACCATGGCTGTTGGCTCTCTCAAGGGAGGAGACAATCTCTGTTCAGAGGGCCACAGGGAACATGGCTAGGCAGGTCTGGAGCCTTAAGAAGGATTCTGGGAAGAGGCAGGAAGTACCTTCTGGCCCAGATCGCCTGTGCTCAGCCCTCAATGCCTTCTTCCACTTTCCCACAAGGCTCCTGGCCAAGCTGTTCAGGCCACTGTGCACTTTCTAACAAGATTGGATATTTGTAAGACTTATTAGCTGCTGGAAAGTCAGGGACTGTGGGCCAGTCTATGTGGTGGTTCAGTGGTAGCAGCCTGCCCAGAGTACACTCTCATGGCCTCTGGCAATAGAAGAGGGTAGGAAGGGACCCCCCAACCACCCCCTGCTTCCCATGTAAGGTTTCTCCAAAAACATTACCCTGTGGGAAAAGGCTTCCCTGGTTTGTATCCTCACAGACAAGGGTTCAAATCCAGGTCTGCTGCTTCCAAGATACGTGTTCAGGACAAGGGTAGCAGTGTCCAAGGACTGCTTGCTTGGCCAGGCACAAAGCAGATCCCCATAGCCACGCCACCTCCCTGTGTCAGGGGAGGTGACAGCCACCTGTGTTCTAGAGTATCCCAACACATTTTTCCATTCTCATCATAGACCCTCCCCAGATGTACTCGCTCAGTGGAAAGGAATGCACAGCCGCAGAGCCCCAGAGCCCCAGAGCCCCAGAGCCCCAGAGAAGAAGGTCAACCACGCCAGGCCTTGAGTATCTCTGGAGCAGCAATACATGGGGCCCAGGCCCCCTTGCTCTGTGAGCCTAGCCAGTAATGAAGACCATGTGGAGGGCTGCGGGCTCCCTCCGCCTTCCTGGCTTAGCAGAGAGGCTCTCAGGAAGTGTGGAGGGAAAGGGGGGTCTGCTTGGCTTTCCAGCTGGAAGAATTGTGCTGAGGAGGTGAGGAGCTAGCAGGGGTCAAAGAGGCCCACTCCCCCCTGAAACTGTCTCTGCGTGCAGGACTCTGAACAGTACTGGTCTCCCTCTACCTGTTCCCCCAAACTAGGTGTCTTATCTTATTTCAGAAAGATCACTAATGCTAGAGCTCAACAGCGCAACCATTTCTTCAGGAAAGAAAAAAAAATGAATTCTTGGTGGCTTAGGGTTCAGTTAGGAGGAGTACTGCGCTCTGGCTCGAGCATGGCAGGAGTCAGCTTTTGGTGACAGCTCGGACACAGCTCTCAAAGAGGACACCAATGCACTCCAAAAAGGCCCTGAGTCTTAGTTTGGAGAAGAAAGGTTTGGAGAGTCATAGTTACCAGCTCTAGATATCCTGGGGTCCAAACTCGGCTTTCCTAGTGCGAGCCTCTTCAGAGGGCTGGGCTGCCAAGTGGTTAGTGAGCTCCCTAGTCCCAGAGGGAGTAGCTAAGTCTAATCCTTGAGTTCTGGGGGTGCCCCCACAGCCTGGGTGTGCCCTGGAGGGTTAAGTGACTGCAGGAGTTCTGTGAGGTCTCGGGCTCTCTTCTCAGCAGCCTGAACCAGAAATGCCTGGCAGTACCCACTCACTTGGACTCTGAACACACCAGAGACTGAAGGGAGAAGCTTCCCACGGCCAGAGGAGACCTAGGCCCTTCCTGAATCCTGATTTAGCTAGTGGAGGGAGACCCACCAGCCCACACTCCCAAAGGGAACATCAAGACCACGTCTGTGGCCCGTACACTGCTTTCCTGTGTAGAGTAGCCTGATCCTCCATTCACAAGTGTCTTCCCAGGCTGCCTCTTCCCTCTCAGACATTCAGGGTCTGAGGGGTACATATAAATAAGCCATCTGGCCCATCTTCTCTTGCACTGGGAGGGGGATGCCTGGTAGACACTGGTTGCATACATGAGCAAGAAGATCCCATCTACTGAGAAACATGGCCCTGTCTTAGCCACGTCCACATGAACAGCTAAGCCCCAGTCCCCAGCCCTCAACCCTGCTGTCCTGGCCCCCATCCCTGCCCAGCTGCCGGAGCTAATCCAGGCCTGTGGGAAGCACAGGGTGGGGGCGGCCTTGCTGGCCAGAGGAACCTCGATTCACCAGGATGCCTCCATGCACAGATGCGCCTCTGGGCTCCAGCTCGGGCGGATTTGATAAACTTGCTAAATTGCAATTCTCTGTGGCTTAGAGGAGCTGGGCCTTAGCCAGAACATGCATTATCCTCTGCAGCTGCAAGCTGCAGAGAGCCAAAGGGCGGAGGCCTAGTTGGGGCTTTCCCACCCTCCAGCCTGGGGCCCAGTGCTTTTGGGGGTGCTAAGCCTAGAGCCACTGTCCCAGCCAAGCAGACTCATGATATCCACACTGGATCTAGGAAATCTGGTTCAGGGCACAATCTAGGAAAGAGCCAGCAATGCATGCCCCAGAAGCTTCTAGAGCAAGGTGGAGCAGAGGCTATGCCCCTACATTTCTTAGGCAAGAAATGTTGGGGTCCTAATTGAACTAGCTCTTCTGGGCAGGGGTGCTACAAATCTCTCAAAAGCTGGCCACCTTGCCTCATGGCCCTGTTCTAAGGACAGAAACTAAGGACAGAAAAAGGTACTTCTAATGGTAGCTTAGAGGCTCAGGGGACCTGGGAGAACAGCTTGCTAACCTCCCCAGTGCCTGCATGGGGCTGGTGGGAAGGTACAGGAAAATGCTATGCACAGTGGGACTGCAGGAAGACTGGCGTCTCTAGACCCCAGGGTGAGCTGGGGTTGTTTCTGACGCCAGAGCCTAAAGCGCTGTTCTGTTCTCTAGACAATCAATTTCCGCACACGTACACACAGAGAGCCACGGCTCTGCTTCCGGCTGCCTCGTCTCCGGGAATAGCTGCTTTTTAATTACATGGAAAGGTCACCAGGAAAAAAGAATCAAGAAGTCTGAGTCTTCTTATTCTTCCTCCCAGGGCTAAGAATGTTAAAACTAAGTAGCTGAGGGGTAAAGCTGGGGGTGGGTAGGAAGCTAGGTAAGGGCTTAGGGGCTAGTGCCTCAGTTTCCCCAGCTGCAGAGTAGAGTAACAGGTTTGCAGAATGACAAAGCTTTCCTGCAACCCAGCCACCCAGCACCTCAGTACACCTGCTACTCAGCACAGCACTTCTGCAACCCAACCACCCAGCACCTCAATATTCCTATTACTCAGCACAGCACTTCTGCAACCCAACCACCCAGCACCTCAGTACTCCTGCTACTCAGCACAGCACTTCTGCAACACAGTCACCCAGCACCTCAGTACTCCTGCTACTCAGCACAGCACTTCTGCAACCAAGCCACCCAGCACCTCAGTACTCCTGCTACTCAGCACAGCACTTCTGCAGCCAAGCCACCCAGCACCTCAGTACTCCTGCTAGTCAGCACAGCACTTCTGCAACCCAACCACCCAGCACCTCAGTACTCCTGCTACTCAGCACAGCACTTCTGCAACCAAGCCACCCAGCACCTCGGTACTCCTGCTAGTCAGCACAGCACTTCTGCAACCCAACCACCCAGCACCTCGGTACACCTGCTACTCAGCACAGCACTTCTGCAACCAAGCCACCCAGCACCTCAGTACTCCTGCTACTCAGCACAGCACTTCTGCAACCCAACCACCCAGCACCTCAGTACTCCTGCTACTCAGCACAGCACTTCTACAACCAAGCCACCAGCACCTCAGTACTCCTACTACTCAACACAGCACTTCTGCAACCCAACCACCCGGCACCTCAGTATTCCTGCTACTCAGCACAGCACTTCTGTAACCAAGCCACCTGGCACCTCAGTACTCCTGCTACTCAGCACAGCACTTCTGCAACCAAGCCACCTGGCACCTCAGTACTCCTGCTACTCAGCACAGCACTTCTGCAACCAAGCCACCCAGCACCTCAGTACTCCTGCTACTCAGCACAGCACTTCTGCAACCCAACCACCCAGCACCTCAGTACTCCTGCTACTCAGCACAGCACTTCTGCAACCAAGCCACCAGAACCTCAGTACTCCTGCTAGTCAACACAGCACTTCTGCAACCCAACCACCCGGCACCTCAGTATTCCTGCTACTCAGCACAGCACTTCTGCAACCAAGCCACCTGGCACCTCAGTACTCCTGCTAGTCAGCACAGCACTTCTGCAACCAAGCCACCCAGCACCTCAGTACTCCTGCTAGTCAGCACAGCACTTCTGCAACCAAGCCACCCAGCACCTCAGTACTCCTGCTACTCAGCACAGCACTTCTGCAACCCAACCACCCGGCACCTCAGTACTCCTGCTAGTCAGCACAGCACTTCTGCAACCCAACCACCCAGCACCTCAGTACTCCTGCTACTCAGCACAGCACTTCTGCAACCCAACCACCCAGCACCTCAGTACTCCTGCTACTCAGCACAGCACTTCTGCAACCAAGCCACCAGAACCTCAGTACTCCTGCTAGTCAACACAGCACTTCTGCAACCCAACCACCCGGCACCTCAGTATTCCTGCTACTCAGCACAGCACTTCTGCAACCAAGCCACCTGGCACCTCAGTACTCCTGCTAGTCAGCACAGCACTTCTGCAACCAAGCCACCCAGCACCTCAGTACTCCTGCTAGTCAGCACAGCACTTCTGCAACCAAGCCACCCAGCACCTCAGTACTCCTGCTACTCAGCACAGCACTTCTGCAACCCAACCACCTGGCACCTCAGTACTCCTGCTAGTCAGCACAGCACTTCTGCAACCCAACCACTCAGCACCTCAGTACTCCTACTACTCAGCACAGTACTTCTGCAACCCAGGCACCCAGTACCTCTGTTACCCAGACATGTGTACACTAAACAAAATGGCTCTGCTCCCAGGAGGCTTAGAATCTAGTGGATGGAGACAGAAAAAGAAAAGTCACTTGGTTCTGGTATCCCACTACATGAGCTCTGTCTGAAGTGGGGAGTTAAGTCAGTCAGAGAAATCACAGAAGGTTTCCTGGAAGAAACAGCCCTGAGCTTAGAGCTCAGACAGGCAGTGGTCAGCAAGAAGTCTTCCCAGCTGCTGGCCTCTGGCCTCTGGTGGAACCTCTTCACTTTCTGACTCCCACCGTTGTACCCAGAATGCCTTTCCAGAGCAGTCTTTGCTGGCTTTTTAAGCTGTGAACAAACAGTTAGAAGAGACTGTCCTTCCACCTACTTTACCCGTGCCCCCCCAACCCCAGAGACCCTCAGGCAGCACCGCAGGATTGTGTGAACTGGAACGAGGAGGCCAGCCCCCCACCCACATACCTTGGGCTGCTGCACTGTGTAGGGTTTGGGGGTTATGTCAATCACTGTTTTAAGTGAGGGAAGACATTCCCCCCACCCCCGCTACCCCCGCAAAGGGAATTAAAAAATTGGATTTAGTGGTCAAATTAATGAAATGCATGCATCCTCAGGCACCCAGCCCTTGGGATGCTTCCTTTACTGACAAACAAATCTTTAGAATACAGTCAGCTATCCCCACAATATAAACGCAGCCCCAGCAAATGTGTTCTTCCCACCCCCGGGAGGGACTGCCAAACGTCCCTAGAGTCCTGGAGGGAGGAGGGACACTGAAGGGGTTTTAATTTTCTTCTTTCCACTGACTCCAGCTTACTCTGCTGTCAACAGCATCTTTTTATGATCAGGAACAAAGATAGCATTTTTAATAAAAGAACAATGCATCGATATTACTAATTACAGTTTTGATTTCTCCAAAGCTCCCCACCCCAATCCCCTCATGTCCCCATAGGGTAAGTGGCTGGCTCCCCGGGTGGCCAAACAAAGATTCTGCCCAGGGTCCCCGGCTTCATTCCCTTTATGCAAGCAGCAGGCAGCTCTCCATCATTATGGTGGCTAAGGCTGCCTCCCACTCCCTGGATCGCCTACCCACCCACCTAACCCACTCCCTCAACCCCCTCCCAGCCTGCCTGCTCCCCGCTTAGCCTGGTGTAAAACAGGGAGTGTCGTGGTGGCTGCAGAGCTAGAAGTGATGGATGTCTCACTCAAAGTACAGCCTTATTAATCCTGTCTGGTCTGGAAACCTCTGCATCCAGGACCCAGGCCAGGAGGTCTTTTGCAGCCTTTCACCTCTAAACTTCTGGGGGTACCTCAGGTCTGTGGGTACCCTCAGCGCTGGATCTCACTTTCCCCATCTGGTGCTGTTGTGGTTTTCATTGAACCCCATGTGAGGACTTTCCAGCATTATTCTGTGGCAGATGTGACCAAGTCGCATCTGATCAGCCCCTGTCTGTTCATCTGTGAACTGAGGGCTGCTTGTGCCTTCCAAATGGGTCTCCTGCCCTCCAACAGTCCCAGTAGTGAGGGCTGGCAGGATGGACAGACAGAGCCCGAGCCAGGCTGCATGACAGACATGCTGAATCCTGGGGGGGGGGGGGAGCAAGGGAGGCTGAGGTGAGTGGTGACAGGTGGCTAGGGTTGGCTCACAAGAACCTGTCGTCAAATTCTGTAGAGGTTCAGACTCAGAGCCCACGTGGTACCTGAGCAGTCCAGACAAACTGCAACAAGGGTTCTGGACCTCCGTGGGAAGGCCTCGCTGTGGAAGGTAGAGTTAATAACAACCTCCAATCAAAGGCAGGATCTTGGTGACTATCAAGATGGCCACTGGCTTAGTCAGACAGTGATGAAGAGATGAAGACTTAGAGCATCTCCAAGCAGTCCGGTTGGGAAGCAGCACTCAGTCCTGCCTGCCACGCATTAGCCGGGGAACAAATATTACCTTAGCAGTTCAGGAGTGCTGCTGTGGATATCACTGAATGAGTGCATTGGTGTTACTAACCTCAGGGCCTTTGCACATGCTGTTACCTCGCTACCAGAATGTTTCTCCCATAGCTGCCTGTGTCAGGTACCTTCCTGTCTTTCATGCTCTGCTTGGATTTCAGATAGACCTCTGATGATAACCTCAGAGCATTATTCTCCCCTCCCCTCTCCCTACTCCCTATATGGTCACCACGGAGTGTGAATCTACTTGAATTTTCTTCAAAGGCCCCATCTTCCCCATAGTGGCCTCATTCACTCTTAGGTTTATCCTGTGTTTCTCCTATGAAGATACTCAGGAGTCCAACAACCCCCTGTCTAGCGAGGTGTGCCTGAAACACGTGTGGCACACAGTAGGGCTTCAGGTGTGGGCAAACAAGGTACACATAGTAGGTACTCAACAAAAGGACTCAACAATGGTGGCATGACTAATCTTTCTAGGCTACCCATTGTCTTAAGGGTGACTATAATCAGAGACGGTCAGGAACGTGGAAGGTCACATAGCACCCCATGGCAAGGAAAGATGGAGAACTCCTCTCCTTCATTTCATACGGCAGCTCTTACCCCTTGCTTGTTCCCCAACAGTAGCTCAGGCCCTTGGAGAGTCAGTCTCAGGTTCTCCAATAATAAAGGTAAAAGTTATGGCTTTCCTATTCTTCGGAAAGAATTAATTCTGCTGCCAGGCGTTTGTCCCCAAAGCTCTCAGATCTGGGGATCAAATCATGGCCCTGTCTGCACCAACGTCGCACTTCAATGTTTCAAAGCCGGATTCCTGGGTAAAATATTGCTGTCCCCAAGGCCCTCACGCACAACTAGCGTCCCTAGTAATCTCTCCCGACACAATACAAATAGGATACAGTGTTGCCCGTCCTGGCTTTAAATGAGAAAGTTAGAAAAACAAAACGCAGAGGTAGAAAGCTACTCTGATCGCAGGAGCCCAGAGTAATTGCCTTCCAGCAGAGAGCCAGGCTGCGTCAGGGGGCTGCATGGAGGGGGGCCGTCCCCACTTGGACTTTGAATATTAAGTGAAGTTTTATTTACGGTTCTTCTTGAGAGCTCACGATTCTCAGGCGAGGCAGGGATTGTAAGGAACCCTCTCGCATGAAAGTCAGGCTATAAAAAAATAATTAAGGAAAAATTTCCCCACAGTCCCAGCAGCCCAGAGGGTCCCTTTGCAAACATGTGACATGGAAGTACTGGAGACGGTGACTTTCATAGAAACAGGCCCTGGGGAGGTAGTGCCACCAGCATTCTGAGGAAGGTAGCTTCCTTTAATGGAGGGTGGTGTGTGATGTTTGTCTGGGAGTACTTGCCTTTTTCCCTGTGTGGGGAGACTGAATCTGGTTAGATGAGAAGGTTCAGAGGAGCCTATGGCCTCCAATGACAAGATCAGGCTACCTAGTCCTGTGGGTCAACTGTGGAGCCAATCTGTCTGAAGACAAAAGACCTGATTTCTTAAGGTGGCAAGCCAGCCTCTCAGAAGCAGATGTTCATCTCAGAACAGAGTTCAAGGTCACTCTCAGTTATGGAGTGAGTTTAAGGCCAGCCAGAGGTACATGGGACCTTATCTAAAATAAAAAGAAAGAAAGAGAAAAGAAGAGATGGTGGGTCATGTAGTCTGGCAGTGGGGACAAGGTACTGGGAAAAGGACCTGGGTTCACCACCAGGTAAGCTTTGCACAGCACCCAGCACAAGGCTGATGGTGAGCAGGAATGGGTGCAAGAGGAAACCATAAGGTCACATGATCCAAACATCTGTTATCCCTTAGGAGGGATACCATTGTCTCCCAGAGCCTCTGCACCCGCCTGGGCCTCCTTATGCAAGTTCCAAGGCAGGCCTCGTGGCCTCCACCTGGCCCTCCAGGGCCTGACATGAGCTATAGCTGGTTTCTGAGGCAGACTGGAATCCCAGGAACAGGGCAGAGGGGTCACCTGTGAGGAATGAAGAGTGAGCTGAGAGAGGAAGGGGTCATGAGCAGGTCACAGGCCCCTCCGCCCCTCCCTATCTCTTCCACCCCCTCCTGACCCCAGCACAGTCAGCTTTGTGGCAAGTCCTTGCCCTCATTATGCCACCATGTCCTTACCTATGGAGGACGGGGAGGTATCTATCTAGGCCCTGCAGAGACACCCATGTGCTCAGTCTGCATGTGAATGGATGCCTTCAGAAAGAGGTAGGGAGAGAGAGTTGGGTCTCACAGGGACCACTGGATGCTCTGTAGTTAGGACAGCTCCCCTCCCCTCCTGATGACAGTTTCTCTGAGGGGACAGAACCTGAGGCCTCTTGCACCCCAGGGTAAGTGGGCACCAGGGATCAGGGGACTGTGATCCTAGAGACTTGATGGACACTTACTAAGTCAACCATAAGAAGCCAGGTACACTTTGCCAGGAGGTCTATCTCATATCTGAGTGGACAGCTCTAGCCTCTGGCAGCTTTGGACACAAGACCTGTGTACATATGAAGGCAGGAAGGAGGTGTGTGAAACATACCAGTGAAAACACATGTGTGTGCTAAAGGGTAGGTAGGTGTCTTCAACAGGATCTCCAGAGAACCTAAATTCTCTCCTGCTCCTATTCCAGGGACCTGGGGCTACCTCTGCTCCTCCTGACACTTAATTTAGCTCTTCTCCATGCTCGTCATCTCTGCCTTGCTCACCCTCAGGCCCCCACCTTCTGGAGACCCTCAGTTCTCTTCCCCCTTGAGCCTCTATTAGGAGGCCACAAGCCCCTGGGGATCCCTCCCATGCCCCTACCCCAGGCCAGCTTCTGAGCTTACCCCTTCCCAGCCAGGCTTGGGACAGGTGAACCATTTCCCAGAAGTGAGCCTGGCAGGTCGGGTGGTCTGGCAGGCCAGAAGGGTCATGGGAAGATCCGGTTGCAGCTGTTCGGGGGTCCTCTGTGCCAAGGAGCCCCCTCTCTGGGAGCACAGCTGCCTGGCACTACCAGAGGGCACATCTGCAAGGTGACAGCCGGTGGCAGGATTCGAGAACAAGAGAGTCCTAATCCCCATGTCCGGCAGCACAAGAACATTTGATCTGTTGGCGAGGAACATGGGGTCGCTTCCTGCTCTGGGCAGTCCAAAGATACTGCAACTGCGCCGTGGCTAATGGGTGACCCCACAAGATAGGCAACATCTGGACCTGGTGCCTTCCCTCCCCCTTCTGCTCCATTATCCCCAACCCCTGTTCCCTGGAACAGGACTGTGAGAGAGGTCATTTCAGGCAGGGTGCCCCCAGTCACCCCTTAACAACATGGATGCAGGTGTCCAGTCCAGGAGCTGCTACCCAGGGAGGTTATCAGTGCTCATAGGTCCCCTCCTGCCTCAGTCTTCAACCTGCAAACAACGTTCTCTCACAGGTTCCAAATCTCCAACATGGACCCGAGTGGTTCTGGGAGGCCCGAGACCATATGGTTGACAGGGATAGCTTGGGGCCTACGTAGGTACAAGAGCCCATGCTCCTGTCCTGGCTGTAGATGAGACAGTAAAACTCAATCCTACTCATCTGAGGCATAAGGACGGCATCTTCTACCTGCCGAGCAGTGATACAATTGTCACCTCACAGGCTTGTCCTCAGCTCCACGTTGGCAGCTATTCTTTGGTGTTAGGCACTTGACCTCCCTAACCTTCCCTGAAGGTACGTGCTGTTCAGATGTTGCATATTGCTATGGACAGAGGAGCTGGGAGAAGTAGAACCAAGGGGTGGAGGCTGAGGGAGGATGATGGCTACAGAACTCAAGCCAAGGTGGGACCTGTCGGCATAATCCAACTTAGAATGATGAGGGGGGCACTTTGACCTTAAGCTCTTCTCTCTCCTCCATCAATAAAGTAAAGAGGGCACCAGTCTGTCTGACCTCGGAATCCATCACTACAACATCTTCATGGTTGACTGCCGCCCTTCACCCCAAAGTCAGGCCTGGTAAGATAACAGGGCCATTAAAGAGAAGAAATGTATCGTGTCTCTGCAGCAGGAGGCTGGCTGTGTCTCAGGACCGTGGGGAGGTGCTGGGAAGACCACACTCCTCCCCACTGGGCTGTGCAGTGGAGACCCCTGACCATGATGACCTGCCTTTAACCCCAGCGAGGCCAGGGAAATGGCCATATTGGGTCTTTGCTTCCCCCATCACTAAAGCCCATATGTGCAATCATTTCCAAGATGGATGGTCCACACTGGTGACCCCGTCCTCACATCAGAGTCCCAGAAGCGGCTTATTCCAAACACTGGGGGCAGGCTCTGCTCCTCCTGAACCAGCCCTCAGGAACTGGACTTTTTCAGTTTTCCAAATGAGCTTTCTCGCCATCGACGAGCCCAGGACACAGATGTCCACACACTCTTGGGATACCTGACAAGGACTGACAGACAATGCCCTTCATTAGGCTGGTAGGACCTGGACAAGACAGGGTTGCCCCAGAACCCATTATCAGGCTCCCAACCTGCTTTCAAGAGCTGGTTCAGGAGCGCCCTCTTTGGAGCTGTGACAGTTGACTTTTCTCTTGTCCCCCCTCTACTGCTCAAACACTGAGTGACTGACCACTGTCCCACACCGCACCTCATTTATTTCTTGATGCAGGCAGAGACACCTTTGATCAGATCACTTGCCCAGTGAACAAACTGAGCCTTCACAGAGGTCCGACCTGGCAGACCGCCCTCAGCTCCCCAAATTCCAAGGCTGTTCTGGCCCCCACTTCCCTACCCTCCTCCCACATACAGTTGTTCAAAGATGACTGCATGCCAGGCATTGTACTGCATGTCCGGATGTTAAGATGGGGGTCGGGGGGCTGGGTGCCAGGAGAGACAGGTGCTATGGCAGATGTTTGAAGGGCAGGGACAGGAGTTGGCTACGTAGCCCCCTTTGAGACCAACTCAGAACCCGGGACCACCAGAGGGGGACAGGCGATGCTGACACTAAAGACTGAGAGACGCCACTGAAAGGCTTCGTTTCCTGAGCTGTCCCCTCTACCAGCCCCCACGCAGGCAGCAGGCACTGCTCAAACCCCAGAGGACCTTGCAAGAATCACAGTACGTCCTTCACTCATCTGGGGGTCCCATTGGAACTCCGTAGTCTTGCAATCGCAGTGGCACACATCTGTTTATGTGCTATTGAAAGCCGCGTTGACAATATATTTGTTTAATTTCCAGGAAGAGAGGGGCGATTTGTCAGGGTCAGGGATACGTCTTGCATAAAACATTTCGATTAAACTCTGTTGGCCAGAGAATTACTTCCCCGTCATACTTAGGAACATCTAGCTATTCCCTAATTGAAGGCACTGCCTCGCCATGTAATGTTGCTGATGTGTAATCCTCCCCAGAAGAGAACTCAAGGTGTCTTGGGAGAGGCGTTAGCTCGTACAGGCCGCGAACACTGCTATGTACTCAGCTGGAGACCAGCCAGCTTCCCATAAGGGAACAGAAGTTATTAACAAACATAGGAGGGTCAGCCATGTGTCACTGTGCCATCAACCACCCGAAAGGTATGGAGGCCCCACGTGCATCCTGTTCACACGGCACCGTTGTGCTCTTGTGCAGAAGACCGAGCCAACTTTGGCCTTGCAAGAAGAGGCCGGCTGAGGGGTCCCGCAGCTAGCGAGCAAGCCGGAGGCCTCCCTCGGCCTTGATCCAGTCATGCGCAGTAGGTTGTATCTGTCTCCTGAGAGAGAGTCGGGCCAGAACAGACTCTGTTCCTGGAGTAGAGGGGGAAATTTGAGGGAGGGCGGGGGGGAACACTGGGGTGACAGCAAGAAGAATGAGAGATGCTGCTTCCTGTCCCTACTGTGTGCCTCTTTCTGACAATCAGCGGTTTCACTAAGTAGGGCCTCACACTTACTGTCTCTGGGTTTGGAAAACAGAAACACACAGAAGCAAAAATGGCTCATCTAGACTCAGAGAGGCACAGGAAATGGCCGCATGACCCAGGATTTGTGACACATGATGCCAGCCCAGTAAAGACACTAGAACTCCAGGAAAGACTAGGCTGAAAGAACTTGTCAACCCAGGTACGTACCCATGGGACCATAGAGCCTTGTTCAATGCCAGGTACAATTCCCTTTCAGTCCACCATGTCAGGGGACAGGCCTGTGCCTTTCTTCCTGTCATGTGTGGAGGAAGGTAGGGCTAGTCAGTACTGGCATGCCTCCTCAGAGAACCCAGATAAAGCCTCAGAGCCCTTCTAAGTCCTGGCCTCCAGCACCCAAGGCCATGACCAGGCAAACCATGGTATCATTAGAGCTTAGTTCTTTACTTTTGTAGATTCTAGGACATCACTGTCTGACTCTGTAGTCACGAGTTTGTGTGTGACTGTTGAACACACAATGTACTTAATCTGTCGAGATTTAAATAAACATAGCATGCTGGATTTCCAAAGCAGAGCCTGTCATGAAAGAATCTGAGTCCTTGTACATAAATTTTATGCTGATTTTATGTCAGAATGCTACGTTTGGGGGTAGAGCAGGTTAAATAAAACATAAAACCAACGTCACCAGTTTTTTTCCTCTTATGAAACATGGATCTTGTTTTTCTCTTCGCCCACTGGGTTCCAAGGCTGAGGTTGTCTGCCACAGCGCCTCCGGTGGCTGGAACAGGTAAGTTCACACCACTGCGGACCTGGGGCCAGAGGAAGGTACCTAATGGACCCTGCACCTTGTTTTGTTCGTCTGTGAAATGAATGTGCTGACAGTTCCTTCTCCTAGGGTTGGAGCTGGGGAACATGTTAATCGATGTTAATCTAAGCATGTTGACTCTAAGGGTGTTCTGGCTACCTGAGTATCTTGTAGCCTGGGAGGTGGGCCCAGCCCCTTTGTTTCTGTGGACTTCCCAAACTCAAGTTCACCTTAGAATAGTCTTCTTTCCTCAGAGAGACATGAATGACTTGCTGCACGGGTTGTTCTGGGTCCTGGCTGAAAGCAAAGAGCTTCCTGTCGTGTACCGAAAAGGCTCCCGTGCTGGACCAGAACCATGCTGGAAAACTTCCTCATGATCCTCATATCCTGTCAGCCATCCCCCTGTGCTCTTGAGCCTTGAACCCGGAACGTCATCCCCCCCTCAAAACCTCCCTCTTTCATTTTCTTGCTCTTGCTTGACAGTCTCTTCAGGGTGCTCGATTAGCCTGTGTGCGGCCAGCAAGTTTCAAAGGCTCAGTCATAATACTTCCCTGTGCCTTTTTGTGTATCAAGCAAGGCTAGCTTTGAGGTCACTGCAAAATTTAGGAAATTATGAACAAAAGTGGGTGGGACTCTTTGTAATCTCACCACTAAGGGGTGGCCTCTGATTAGCATTCCCTTCCAGAAAAATACAGTCCCGAAGAATTAAAAGGCAAATCACAAGAAGGCACTTGAAATGTTTTAAAAAAGTAAAATGAACAGATGTAATCGTTTTAACAACATATTTCATTCATTGAAGGCAAACTATCCCCATCTCAATACACAAACAGTATGAATGCGAAATGTGATCGAGACAGCTTACATCCTTCACTGCTTGTACCTCTGAACTCCCGTGTGTGGCTGACACAGTGCATTTCATTTCGAACCAACTACGCTTCAGGCGCATCATAGCCCTGTGTGAATCACGGCCATCATGTTGGGCAGTGTTTTGCCTCACAGGCTTTAAACATTTTTACTACATTTATTTATTTAATTTGTGTGTGAGGGTGGGGTATTGCCACAGCACAGATGTGGAGTTCAGAGACTAACCTTTCAGAAGTCAGTTCTCTCCCTCTACCATGTAGATCCGGTCTGGAACTCAAGTCACAAAGTTTGGAAGCAAGAAACTACCCACTGAGCCATCTCACCAGACCTCACCAACTTTTGAAAGACACCGGGGCAGTTTTGACGATTGGAGGCTGGCATGGCCTATGCCTTGAACCCACCGACTAGGAAAGCTTTTGCTTTCTTGGGACCGGCACTGGCACAAGCATAGAACCCACACATTTCTCCCACAGAACCCCATATATTAATCCTTAGATAATTGAATTCCAGTAGAAAGAAATGGGAAATGTCTCCATCATGGTCAGGGCATACAGTAGTGACCAGGTTTCCCAGAATCCCCCAAGTGAGACATAGGGAGTCTGTGGAGCCCCTCCACAGCCCCCATTAGACTCCAACAGCTCCACTCGTAGCACTTGCTCCTGTTTCCACGGATTTGTACTCTAAGCAGAAGCTGGGAGAACCCTAGCACTCCACACTTGACATCCCGCCAACTTGGGCTCTGCACAACGGGCTCCCCGAACCGCGTGTCTCTCCGAGATGAAAGATTGCAAAAGGAGATAAAAATAGTCCCTTGGAAAGGGACTGCTTCAGCTGTCCCGGTTTGCGGAGTCCCCGTTTCACCGCAGATGTGAATAATTCATCACGAAAAGTACTGCTGTGAAGTAAGGGGCGTCATTACTGCATTTTCTTTGATGAGGCCCTTAAAAAAAACCATAAACACCCATCACATTAGGAGGGAACCCAAGGAGCATCATTTAAAGTTGGGTTTGGGGGGGGGCTAGAAAGCAGCACCCACGATCCGTGCAACCCGCTCATAACCCAAGACGATGAATCAAAGCTGCGTTGGGTATGCCTGTGTTCCCAGGAGGTGGTCCTGGGAAAGAAGCATTTGGAACGCAGATCCTGTCACTGACTTTTCACTGGCCTCTTATCTTTACTTCCTCCTGGAAAGAGACAGAATGACTCCGGAAGACACAAATATTCTGCGGAATCTGCAGATGTGAATAGTAGAGGCCAGAGCTGCTTTGTATGAGTCAAGAACGCCCCACACTGGGGCCAGGCCCCCACTCACTGAAGCTGCTCCGTGCACTCCCTGAGATTCTGCAGACATCCTTTTTTATCAGTAGGGCTCTCTGAGGCATGAGGCAGGGTGGGTCACTCCCAACGCTGTCTGCTCTCCAGAGGCCCCACGGTGAGAATGGAGGCTGCTTCAGCTTTGGCAGGTCTCTGAGCATTTCCTGAGGGAGTTGAGCATAAGAGCTAGTCTGCAAAACCAACAAAACTACAAAAACAAACAACAAAAGGTAGCTCTGAAACCAGCCATTTTCTACAAAGTTAGATCACCTTTCTGTGGGAAGCTCATGAGGGCTTAGGTAATGCTGCTATCTGTGGATATTAGGCACAGTGTCCCCCTTTCCCCGTCTCTCTCCAAGTTATGGGATTTTTTGAATATAGAAAATTCCTTAAAAAAATATAGCATCTCACGTAACCCAGGCTGGTCTCCAATTCTACGTGTTGTCAAGGATGACTTTGATCTTCTGTTCCTCTTACCTCTACCTCCCAAGGTGTCACCACCCCAAGTTTATGCAATAACGCTGAGGGTTGAACCCAGGGTTTTGCACATACTAGGTCAGTCCTCTACCAACTGAGCTACACACCCAACCTAAATTCCAGAAAATTCTTGTCTAGAAGCTCAACCTGTAGAATGGGTTTTCTGGAATCAACCTAGTTGAGGTTGGAAGGATACAGGGAACTTCCCCCAACCCCGACCCAGAACAGTCCACGTCGTCACTCTGGGCCCATGATAACCATTTCTCTGGGCAGAAACAGGTTGGTAAACTGAGTCTCTGGGAAGACCATCAGGGCTGAAGATGCTGTACAAGTTATGTGAGTTATGTGTCAAAATTCTCAGTGCTACTTCTCTGTCAGTGGTATCCCAGGCTCCCTCAGTTACAGCCCAGAACCAGACCCCATTTCTATCCCCACCAGCTAATCATCTTGATCCTCTTGGTATCCCTATAAGATGAATCTGCCCTCTTTAACCCTACTGACAACTGATGGCTTTCAGACTTTGGATCTCACAGCTCAGTTTGCCTTCTTGCATGGAAAATCCAGTCTGTCATTAGCTTGGGGTTGGTGAATGCCCACTGGGTACCCCTTGACCTTGGGGACTCCTTCCCAGTACAGTAGAGCCTGGTACAGGGAGACCCGGTGGGAACAAGGCTTGGCAGGGCCATCAGTGAGGGAGCCAGCATGGCAGCTGCCCCCCAGCTGCAGCCCAGTGACAGATGTAGGGCCTATTCAGGACCTGTGGGAAGAGACTGAGAATAATTCTCCTTGCCTTGAGGAATTCCTACCCTGGCATGAGCTCACTGTATCCCATTCCTGGGAAAACAGAGGGGTTAGCTTCTTGCCTTGGAGGGAGCAGGGGCCTGGGTTGTGGCCAAGATCCCTGGATTCCTGTCCTGGCCACGAGCATTCTCCCCTACATTCCTACCGTCTTCCAAGTCTCCTGGGACTCATCAGCATGGATCAGTGGCCCCTGCTAAAAAATCTGACGGAATTTGCTGTCATTCAGCTTGAGGGCACCATGGAGACCAACTCCAAGTATCACACAACTGGAAGCCTGAACTTTCCCGGGGCGGCGGGGGGGGGAAGTTCTTGGGCTGCTCCTTTATTTTGTCAATCTCCCAGGGAGCCATTGGGGTGGGCAGAGAAGGACACACATCACATATGGCCTGACCCAAAGTTTGCAAGTGTCTACTGTGCCCTTGGAGACCTTGGGCCTCTTGGGAATATCCTTACCCTGAGAGTCCCCTCCCTCCTCAGAGTGCTGTGTTTGTGTGGAGCAAGACCCCCACCATGGGGTGAGTACATGCTCATGCTCCTGCTCCCTGACGGCTGTCTAGAGACAACAATCTGCTTTTGTAGAGCCTGCGAGGGAGGGAAAGAGGACTGAAGAGAAAGGGGTGGGGAGGAGGGCAAGCAGGAAGCATAACTAGGGCTGTCCCCTCCAGCAGTTTTATATGCCCTCTTGCCAACCTGTCTGCTCCATTCCCTGGCCACGAGCCGTCTCCTCTTTGCCTCTGCTTGTAGCCTCTGCTTCCCATTCCTCACAGCCTAGGCAGGCCCTCATGGCCGCAGCTCCTCTCATCGCCTACCTCAGGTTCTTCAAAGGTTCCTCAAAGCCATGTAGTCAATCTCTGCTCCTTCACCAGGATACAACTAGACATCTTATGACCCCTGCCCCGTCCCCAGCCTTGGCCGTACCATGACCCCTCAGCCACTGACTCAGGGACTCAGGGTACTCCCTGCTCTCTTCAAGTCAGAAGGTTCTTGTTGTCTGCCTGCTGCACACTGCCCGGGATGTGTCTCAGAAGTCTCTCTCTATCCCTCCCTACCTCCATCCCTCCTCATTTCATCATTGCCCCATGGTCCATGTTCCTCTCCTGCTGCCCAAACAAGAGTCCACCTTAAAGGAAACCCCCAAAGCCCACAGCAGAACACTCCACTCTAGGCCCTGAGCCCTCCTTGCTTTCAACTCTTCCCGGGAGCAATGAGAGGTGAAACCCACCTGAGCGAGTCTCACTTGTGCCCCTGAGACCCACCTTTGCAGCAACCGTCCTGAAGCACTTCGCAATGGTTTAGTCTCCTCTAACCCTCAGTAGGAGGTGCTGCCTGCCTCCTGGCAGGACCTCTAGGCTCCCTGTGTCTAGTTTCCCTAGCCTCACACATCATCCTGGAGGCTGCTGTTTGTAGTAATCCTTAGAAAAATGACAATTATGCCAAGTCCTTTGTTCTTGCCACCCTTTGGCGCTCAGGACAACGTCATCCTCCCCATAGGGGGAGGCCTCTTTTACACAGGCCACTGTCATATGTTCCCCGCCCCCCCGCCGCTGTCCTTCACATCGCATAACTCCCTAGAGCTTTTATCTGCCTGGGGGAATGTCCCTCAAGGCCCCATAGAGTACAAGAAGCATATCTCAGTATACTGAATATGGCTGCTTCATCCTCGGTCTGACGGGAGCTCTCGGGTCTCGGACACGCCGGCATTTGTAACACTGCTCAGGCTTGTGTCATGGCGTCCCTGTGCATGCATAACTTCTCCATTTCTTACCTCAGGGAGGAACCATCTGTGTGTCAGTGGGTCTTCCTGATTATGAGGTAGCATTCCTTAGCGGATGGCCCTGGAGGGAGTCACCTGCTCCCATATACCCGTGTCTACCTCAGAGTATAGGGAGGACTAAGGTACACTAAGAAGTGTCCTTGTCTCCCAGAGGTAGCTCACAGAGAACATAGTTCAATTCCCAACACCAGATCGGGAGGCACAACAGCTCGTAGCTCCATCTCTGGGGATCTGATGCCTCTAGTCCCCTCAGGCACCACACTCACGCATGCCTCCCTTCACACATATACAACAACTCTCTTTTTAAAAAAGATCTCTACAAATAAATTAATAAGTGAACTCCATGTTCCATGAGCATCCGGGTTATGGCACGCCCACTTTTTCGTGTTATTTTGATTCCCACGGCAAACACCCATAGGGGTTTTCCCAAAGAACCAGACAAAGGCATCAGCAAGTGAGGTAGATCTGAAACGTGGGCAGCTCTCCTTCCCTTAGCAGTTTGTAGTCAGTGAAGAGCCTGGTGAGCCCGGTGGTCAGCTCTGGGTGTACTAGGGTACCCTAGGCCCCATGGAGTACCTCTACACCCCACAGTAGGGCAACACTGGATCCTCAGACTCCACAAGTGGGTGGGAATACAGCTTCCTCCATGCCTGCTGCTGATTCACAGGCACACTGCTTTGATTTTTGTGGGTTTGTTTATTTTTGAAACAAAGCTTCATTTTAGCCCAGGCTAGCCTTGAACACACTGTGTAGCTAAGAACGACCTTGAATTCTGGATTCTCCCACCTCCATCTCCCAAGCGCTGAGGTTACAAAAGCATCCTTTTGTGGTGCTGTGACTCGAACCCAGAGCCTCACAAATCCTAGAACCCAGAGCCTCATGCACCCTAAGCAAGCACTCTACAAGCAGAGCCACATCCCCAGACCGACACTGACTTTTATTTGGCACCGTGGTACTCCCAAAGATGGATAGACATGTCACTTGCCCACTAGTGGCTTCTTGGCAGTGGTGTAGCATAGGGCCCACCTTTGTGTCCCTCAAAGCCTCTTCCGGCTTTCCCAGGCCACCTGTGATTGATGGCTGTCCTGTTGTAACAGGAGGCCTTAACTGGATGGCTTTGATTCTCCCATCTTTAGTCTGCCCTGTGCTGGTGGATGACACATCTCAGCGTCTGAGGCGGGGGATGGACAGCCCTCCGAGACACCATCAGCCCACCTCTTGTCTGTCTTAGCCCCATCCTCAGTGAGACGAGGATGTCGGTAGTGCTGGGTGCTTTCTGGGCTCTTCTGAACAATGTACCCCCCCCACTCCCCACCTCATTGTTCATCACAGACCCCTACCCATAACCTGGAGACAATGGCACATGTTCCAGCCGCAGAAGGTCAGTCTCCAGCACGCCATCATTAGAGTGTAACCAGGGACACATCACACTGGTATTTAAAGAGAGAGAAGGGAAGGACATCTGAAGACCAGCTTGCTGCCTTGGAGCGGGAGGCGCGTGGCTCATTGCTCTCAGCCCCTGGGGCTATAATTAAGCCAGGCAGACTCCGAGCATGTCTGCGGCTCAGCTCAGTCCCAGTACAATATTCCAACCCACGGTTAAATGAGGATAAATAAAGGCAGCCCCTGACAACAAGGACGGTGCCTCTGATTGCTGTCTGCAGACAGAGAGCACAGTGATGGGCCACAGGAGTGGCCTCAGGATGGCTGGAACACGCAGGGTCCCTGGATAAACATTCGGGTCTCACTCAAGTCTTCAGAATCTCTTATTTGCAATATAGGGGAGCAGAAGAGTCCTGTCCCCTGTCCCCTGTCCCCTTACAGTCTGAAACCTTCAGTTCACTCTCAGTTTTTAGCTTTTCACACTAATCTCCTGAAAGAGATACTCAGAGGATATTGACAGTGTGGATTCTACAGGGTGCTGCTCCCCCTGCCCCATCAAATCATATGTGGGGGGTCACCTGCGCTGTGACTTGGAGGGGAGAGCTAGTGGTCCTCAATTCTGGGATCCCTGTCAGAGCCTTGCTGTGGCTGTGGTGGCCTTCTCAAAGCTCCCTGAGAGAGGAGACCTCCAGTGGAGCCTGAGGTAGCCATACTGCCCTCTGTGCCTGGGGGTGAGTGGCTGCGTGGTGCCCTCAGGCCACCAGGGGGCAGAGGCGGTCAGGCGAGGCCGCTTCCTTCGCTCCGGTGAGTAGGGCTGGGCAGTCAGCAGCGGGATGTCCGCTGAGGAGGCCTGCAGCTGGCTCTGAGAGGGACAGGCAGAAGGCTCTTCTGTAGTCTAGAGGGTCTGAGATGTACAGTTCTCTGCTCTCACTCCTCCGAAAAGCTTATGAGAATGTTGTCTAGGCTTTCTGGGTGCTATTTAGGACTGGGGACCAGGAGACTCAGAGACTCAGGCTTTGAACCAACCCTGAGATGCTGAGGGTTGATCAGTATAGTTCAGACCTTGTCTTTACTCGCCCCATTTCATAAGAGGGAGAAACAGGCTGAGCAGATCAGGTCTTGGGGCTCAGACTACCTTCTTTCTCTCCATCTTCTACCAGCTGGGGCAACTTTACCATTGTTATGGGAAAATGCTGTGAGACTTAATTCCCCATCTAGACAAGACAGGTTGTGCTTGGCGAAGAAATCGTTATTCAAAAATTACAGACTCTGGTTGTTTCTATGGAAACATTTTTCACCTCATGCAAATGAAGCAAGAGGCACGAAAACAACGCCTTCCCTACCCTCCCTTCTTTTTGGAACCTTAAGAAGAGGTTTCTGGAAGTTTAAACCAGCACAGCACACTAGGACAGCCTGTGGCCTGCACATAGGTCACCCAGTGTCTAGCAGGGTAACTTTCGAGCCTCTCTTGTTCCTCAGACCCAGCCTGGTTGACTCAGCTTCCTCTAAGGGCAGGTAGGTGAGCTGTAGGCTCCAAATGGAGCTCCTGAATCCCTCTCAAAGGGACAGCTTCTGCCCGTTCAGTCTTCATAGTCAGTGTCTCCATATCCAGCCAGACCAGCCAGCTCACTCTGACAATCCTCCGTCTCTTTGCTGGCTCTTCCATAGGTAGCCAAGGGACAGAACTCAGGGCACCTTTCCTCTTATGTTAACTTAAACCCCACTGTCTGACTCCAATTGTATGACCTTAGATAGGTCTCTGCCTTTCTGATCAGGGGGACTGTGAGGGTGACAAGCAGCCACCTTTAGCATTTAATATGTGACTGGGACTCCAGCCAGCATGGAAAGAAAAGCAAAAGGGGACAAGCTTGCAGGTGGGGGATGTCAGTGACTTGGGAACTTTACCTTGAGTCACCATGGAAGCCTGACCTAGGTGGCCAGATGCACCAGGAGCTGAGGACTTGGGCCGGCACTACCTGTATAGGAGCTGAGATCTAGGCTCAGTGTTAAAATCAGAGATGTCCTTATCTCAGGGTACTGGATATCTTGTCCTCTCCCCAGACCTCAGTTTCCCCAATCATGGGGAACCAACACATCTCTTGTCAACCTCACAACATGGTCCCTGGACATAGCTGCCTCAAGTCTCCTTCCTTGCTGAACCCTGCCTTCCCATTCTGGGTGCCAGCCTCAATCCAATTGTCATGGCTTAGAGTGCAAGTCCTGGCTTGGGGACACCTGGGTCACTGTCTTAGTTAGGGTCTTACTGTTACTCTGGAGAGACACCATATCCAAAGGAGCTCTCATAAGGACAACGTTTAATTGGGGCTGGCTTACAGGTTCAGAGGTTTAGTCCATTATCATCAAGGCAGGAACATGGCAGCATCCAGGCAGGCATAGTGCAGGCAGAGCTGAGAGTTCTACATCTTCATCTGAAGGCTACTAGGAGACTTCCAGGCAGCTAGGATGAGGGTCTTAAAGCCCACTCCCACAGTGACACACCTACTCCAACAAGGCCACATCTCCTAATAGTGCCACTCCCTGGGCCAAGCATATACGAACCACCACAATCATGGTGGGTTGCTATTTCCCTCTTCTGGTTTCTCAAGACCCTCTCCACGACTCAGCCCCAAGTGTGCAGCACAGAGTAAGCACCCCTACTTGCATGTGTAGCCGACATATGTCACATTGGGGTAACTAAGCCCAAGGTGGGGAATTATTATCCCTAATAAACAGATGTGGAAAATCAAGGCACAAAGGGATTAAACAATTGCTTGAGGTCCCCCAGCTAGCAAGTGGTGGCCAGAATGAGAAGCACCTGGTTGGTCTCTAGAGGCCACATGCTGACTACCACACTATCTTGATCCAGTTTGCGTTTGGCCATCTAAAGCACAGGACGCTGTGAGAGTGGAAAGAGATGGTTGGAAATGGCTCTGCCCTCAGAATCAGACCTGAGCCCTCAAAGCTGAGGAACCTAGCCGGAAGTCTCCCAGATGCAGCCCTACACCCTGAGTCCAGTATGGTCTCCTATGCTAGCCCAGCCAAACCAAGAAGTAAAAGACACCGACTCTACCTTCCCTATGACAATACCATGGACTTTATAGACCAAAACAGAAAGAAGAAGTTCCCTATGTGCCCCTGGTGGCTGCTCAGCCTGGAATATGTTCCTGTAAGCCAGCAGGGGTACTCCTGGAAGGGTGAGGGGAATCCAGGGGAGTTGGGCAAAGGGCAGAGTCAGGGAATAGGAGCAGACTGACACCCACTACTTACTGAAGGTATTGAGTTGCTGGGCCAGGACTTCCACTCTAGGCTTAGAGCACTCACTAGCTCCTAACTGGGCCTTCCAGACTGGAAGATGTCAGGCACCAGAATTTCAAGAGGCAACCCAGAGATAAGGAGCATCAACCCCGAAGTGAGGCTGCCACAGTCCAGATCCTGTTCCCTCCTCAGATCTCAAGCTAGGAAGGGAAGGGAGACTCGGAAGAAGGAAGACACAAGCTTGAGAACAGCTGCTCCCTGAGAGGGCACAGTGGTAAATTCCCTGATTGCACGGTCATTTCCTTGTCATTAGTAAGCCATGGCCTCTGGCTCCTGCAATCTCTAAAGCTCATCTAGGGCTGCTGTGCACCGTTGCCCTTTCTGGGTTCCTCCACATCTCTTGTGTTTATCCCTAGTCAGTCACTGTGACCTCGCCTCTCCAGTTACAGTGAGCCACGCTAAACATTATTAGGTGGTCTATCCTGTGTAATTCTCCTTTCCTGATTGGGTCCCAGCTGATGTACCTTGGTACTAGGACTGGGATTTCAATTGGATTTGAGAACTGCTCACACCCATCTGTGACCCACACACAGGTGTGGCAGAGGGAACAGTCACCATCCATACCAGTAATGATATCACCACCAATCCATCAACTGTCATCCGCGGTTGACTATGGTAGACCATCTTGAACTTGACGGTTCTGGCAGGATGGATACTTTCAGAACTCTGTGGAGGCATGGATTCTTATGAGTACATTGAAGCACGTGGGGAGGGAAACTGGTCAGTCCATGTATGTAGTCCACTCACGCCGGGCTCTGAAAATCGGCCAAATTCTGCTACCGCTCCTACAAGTTCCAGCTTCTTACAGCTACAGGGCTGGTGGTACAGAGTAGAGTCCACACACAGTCTAAGCAGGCAGGATGCTCAACTGTAGCAATTGGCTTCCCAGGCTCAACAGGTCTCTCCTGTGAAAGTGAGGGTAATTGATTGGACAAGAACAGAGTCCTGGGACTTGGCGTGGAAACACCTGATGATCATATCAACAAGGCAATTGATCTGGAGGCTCTAAGTCCCACTGAGCCTCCCTTGGCTGTAGCAGGAGCTTGGCTCGAATGTCAGAAGCAACTAGCTTTTCCTAACCTCCAATGCCTGAGATACACTCATGGGGCAGATGCTGTGAAAACGGATTCACTACCCTCTGTGCCCCACGCCCGTTAAACCACAGCTGCGGCTCAGCTGAACATGCTGTAGGGGATGGCACATGCTCTCATCACCAAGATCTAACCATCTGAAGAATCACATGCGCATGTGTGAGTGAGACAGAGAGAGACCTGGGGACAAGGTACATGAGCAGAAAGATCAAGATGGGAGAGATAGAACATAGATTAGGGCAAATGTTTTGGCATAGATGCACTTACTAGAAAGCTTCAATTTAATGTGTTGGCTGTACAATTATTGTCATGTTATCAATAACCACGAACACAAAGGCTACACACACACACACACACACACACACACACACACTTCTGACAGTCAGGAACCTGAACATATCTTAGCTGGGCACTCTATCTCACAAGGTGAGTGAGAGTGTCATACGTGACTTTACTGGGGAACATGCACCCCCCAGTCATGAAATGGCAGTATAGCTCCACATCCTACAGGCTAGTGGGCAGAGGGCCCGCTACTAGTTGGCATTACTTGAAGACTGCTCTCAGGAATCCCGATATCGAAAAATACAAGTGCCTATAGGCTGAGAAGACAAAGGAAGGAAAGGTCTGCTAGCAAGGCAGGAGACACCACCTTATATAAATTAGCCACAGAAGTGACTGCTTATTACCTGTTGTCACAGCCTGTGCTTAGAAGCACGTTTCAGAACCCACCCATAACCAAAGGAAGGATATTAGGAATTACACCAAGAGCCAAGGGCCATTGAAAACCAGCACAAGCTGGGCCCCACCACCAGCCAAAAGTGGATCCAATATCTTCATAGGGGAACATGCTAGAACTTAGTGGTGACCTAGAGCAGTTCTCTATGTTCTCAACCTTCCTAATGCTGTGACCCTTTAATATACTTCTAATGTAGCGGTCACCCCCCCCCCAGCCATAAATGACTTTGTTGCTACTTCACGACTGTAATTTTGCTACAGTTACTGATCATAATGTAAACATCTGTGATTTCCAGTGGTCTTAGGTGACCCCTGCGAAAGGGGTCATGACCCACATGGTGAGAATCACTGGTTGAGAGTTAACAAAGATGAACTGTCAGAGCTCTTCTGGGATGCCCACAGACAGCTTTTCTGGGTGGGAAAGTTGGACAGATGTATCATGTGAAAGTGCACACACACACAACTGTGCTCTGCGGGAAGGTTCCTGCTACGGTTACCATCTGCCTTTCCACCCATTCATTCATGTCCAGTGACAGAGATGAGGGGTGGAGTTTCAAGAGGCATGTCCTAGTGGAAAGCAATTAGGTCACTGCAGGGATTAGTGTAGATCATAAGAGACTGGCCCCTGAATCCCTGACTTCCTGTTTTCACATCCACCCTGAGGAACCCAACAGAGCTGAGCAGAATCTACCACCACTGCCACCGCCGCTCTTGAGCTTTCAGAACTTCGAGCTAAATAAACCTCTTTTCTTTATACCTCATCCCCATGTCTTGCTTATATCACCAGAAAATAGACCAAGACAGTTCCAAAGACAGTCCCCTCCCAAAGGAGTTAAAAGCTATTCCAGTGCACAAAACATCCGTCCCTTTGAAAATCTCTCCAGATGCTCTACATTTAGCCCAGGCCTGGCCAAAGGAGACACTGCTGCTGGTATAGAAGGGGCCCGATGTCAGAAGGAATGACCGGGTCTCAGAGTAGCAGGAGCCAAGTGACATCACTTCCTGTTGAAGACCAAATGATCATATCCAGTGGGAATCCCGTAGAGAAAGACATGGAGTCCAAGTGCTTTGGCTACAGAGACTCGTGAAGCTGCTTAGACTGATGTACCTAGGAACGAGCAAAGGACACAGGTAACGTGACCCTGCCCCACTTTCAGTAGGAAATACAAGAGCAAAAACTCAGCTGAAATTTTAAGTCTGACTTGAGTCCTCACAGCCTCCTCCCTGTTTCCCTTATTCAAACAAAGTCAACCGAGACCCAGAGTCATGTGACTGAAAGGCAAGCGTTTCAGTGGGAAAGAGCAGGCTTCCTCAAAGGTACCTGTGACCGTGAAGAACAGTGGGTGTGAGGAGTGTGCAGCGGTGGAATCAGAAGGCCTAGGCTTTGGATGGTTGCTGGATAATTGTTCTGCGTTCATGGTAGTTCCCAAGGACTCGAAGAGCTCCTGTGCTCCCCATCAGAATAGAGGCTGGGCATGCTTGTGAAAGGTTTCCTTAGTTGGATTTGCTGACCCAGGAAGACCCACCCTGAATGTGAGAGGTTATCCCGAATGTTTATTCATGGACTGAATAAACAGAAGAGGATAAGCGGAACCATGGGAACCATGAATCCAGTAATTCTCAACCTGTGGGTCGGAAACCCCGTGGGGACTGCCTACCAGATATCCTGAGTATTAGATATTTACATTATGATTCATAACAGTAGCAAAGTTGCAGTTATAAGGTAGCAATAAGGATAATTTGGGGGGTCACCACGACACGAGGAACTTCCAGCATCAGGAAGGTTGAGAACCGCTGCCGTAATCCATTGTGTCCTGCTTTTGACTATAAATGTGCTGGGACCCACGCAAGCTCTTCCCACTATGATTTCTCTGCCATGATGATCTCTAACTATGGGCTAAATAAGCTCTTTTTCCACAAACTGTACTTCTGTCACAGTGTTTTAGCACAAAAGGAAACAGCATGGAGGCTGTTTGGTAAGTGATAGAGGAGTATGGGTTTATGTCTGATTCACAGTGGGCCAGGGTGGTCCATGGACCAACCCTGGGCACTTTCTCCAGTTTTTAACATACAATTAAACGAGCCATACTGAGAAAGAGTCAGAGTGGTCCCCACGTTGGCTCTCCGACCTGGGGATGAAATAGAACTGCTGCCAGCCAGGAGTACTGTACAGATGGCAAGGCTATCTCTTAATGTCAATGCAGAAATAAGGACTTTCGAAGTTATACCTGAACAGAGACAACTCATGGCCACTCTACTACATGGGGAAGACAGTTACAAGAACCCCATACAAAGAAAGAAGGAAGACAGTCATCCAAACTTAGGAAAGAATGGATTTATTAAACGCATGAACAAAGGAAAACTAGAAAAAAAAAAAACAAACAACAAAAAAAAACATGCCCAGTTCAGTAATTCAGCAAACAGATAAACCAGGGAGAAATAAGAGAAAAAAATAGCATTTGAACCAACCAGATAAAAGAACAAACAAAATCCCAGGAATCAGCCAGTCCTCCTCCATAATAGACACAAATACAAACAGTCATAAAGCTCCAATTTAGTGGTGCAGGCTAGCTGGCTGGATTTTTAAAATGAGGACCAGTTGCTTGTCTGTGATAAACACACATCACTGGAGAAACAATAGAGAGAGAGTAAAAGTGAAAGGCTAGAAAACGTTAAACCAAGTAAGAGGAAGCCAAAGCAAACACCAGAAGCCATACACACATCTGATAAGGTGGATTTCAGGTCAATGTTATTTAGAAGAGATGAAGAAAGTCAGAATACTTTCACAAATGAAATAACCCATCAAGAAAATACAATGGTAAATATGTGCCCACAGAATGTCGGTGTGTTCAATTTTGTAAACAAACATACAAGGACGGAGAGCTTCAGATCCAATATGAGGCTGAGTGATTCCGATGCCCTATTCCTATCAACGGATAGGTTATCTGGATGTAAAAAAAAAAATTAAAAGTTAAAAGATAAACTTTAGAGTTAAATGGCTCTACAGATCTGATGAATTAAATAGACATCTACAGGTGATTCCATTAAGCAGGTACAGAATACACTTCTTTTCAACAATCTGTTGTTTTAAAGACAATCTTGAACATTTGATCTTCCTAGTAAAGGCTCAGGAGCCAGATGCTGGGGTGAAAGTCTGCTAGCTCAGAGAGGCAGAGAAAGCACCCAGCTCACCCTCCTTCTCAGCTGTCTTCCCAAGAGGAAAAGCAAGCCCTCCTTCTCCACACTGTCTCCAAAAACCTTCCAATTCAATGTTCCTCCTTTCCACTTCCTGTGTGTGTCTCTCTCCATCCTCCTGACTTCCTCCCACTCTATGGCCTTTTCCTATATTCGCTCCCTGTCGACTGGTTGCTTGCTCTATCTCTTGACCTAAGGTCGACTTTATTTAATCCTGTTTACAACAAACAGAAAGCTCTTGGATTAAAGGTGTGTGCTAGGGCTCAGCCACACCACAACTAGAAACAGGTTGTTCCTGTAAATAACATAATCTCTGGGTTCACAGTGTAATCAAATGTCCTGCAAGTGAGTGCAATGTCCTCTAAAACAGATCACATCTTCAGCCATAAATGAAGCATGAACAAATACAAAAAAAAAAAATATTGAAATAGTTTCTGTGTGACTTATCAAAATTAATTAAAGTGGAATTAAATGGGATCAAATTAAGTGGAAATCAGCTGCAAGAAAAACTACAGAAATTATACACAAACACATGGACATTAAACAGTACACTTGTGGATGATCAGTCAGCTATTGAAGAAGCCAGAGGGGAAATTTTAATTCCTAGAATAAAATGAAAATGAAAACTTACCTTACCACCACCTTTGGGACATGGCAAAGGCAACCCTAAAAAGGAAGTTTTTACTTAGGAATGCCTACATCGAGACATTATAGAAAACTCAAAAAAATTAACACAAGATAGATCTCAAAGTAGTTGGCAGGGAATAGAATAACCCAAACACAAAACAAGGACATGGAAATGTGTAATAAGATCCAGGTGGAAATTGTTGATTTAAAGACTAAAAGAATAATACAAAGGTCATTGGAAAGAAGGTTGCTCTTTGAAAAAGATAACAGACTAACCATATAAAGAGAGAAGATTCAGATTAATAAAATCAGAAGTGGAAAAAAGGACATGAAGCAGACACCAGTCAGGTCCAGAGGATGGCCAGAGAACATCTTAAAACCTTGTATTCCAACAAACTGGTGACCCTGGAAGAAATGGATGAATCCTAAGACACTATGACTTACCCAATCAAGCCAATATAAACAGTTTAAATAGATATAAAATTAACACTAAAGAGGACATCTAACCGGGAGCCACAGCGGGACAATGTGCAGATAGGAGAGACCTTGGAACACTGAGTCTTAAATAGAATGTTTCCTTCAAACTGTCCCCTCAAGGGTCAGAGAGCTATGAGGAAGAGGAGGTGGAGAGGTTGTCAGAGCCAGGGGGAGGGAAGACACCAAGCCAACAAGGTATTTCAGACACAATAGGATTGAAGCATGCAATGAACACACAGAGACTGGCAGCATACACAGGATCTGCACAGCTTCAAGCTAGACGGGGTCCCAGTGCTGAGATGGGGAAATATACCCAGGTTCCCACCCTAACCAAGAAACTATCCCCAACTAACAGATGCTTGCAAAGGAAAAATTAGTTTTCTTGAATGGAGTCTCACAGGGTATGTAAACCACACTTAAGGGTATGGCCCAAGGCCAGCAGTGGATGGTCAACACAAAATGAACTCAATGGTATTTTCAGAGACTTTTTGTCTCAGATTGCTTTTTTTTTTTTTTTGTCTTACTGGTCTCGTGTGTGTGTGTGTGTGTGTGTGTGTGTGTGTGTGTGTGTGTTTCTTTTGCTTTTTCTTTGTTATTTTTTTCTTTAAATTTTTTGTTTTTCTGATTTCAACAGCGAGAGAGAGAGAGAAAGCATAAAGTTGGGTGTGTGGGAAGGTGGAGAAACTGGGAAGAGCTGGGGAAACTGTGATCAGAATATATTGTTTTCAACAAAAATAAAAAATAAAGTAAAAAAATAAAATCAGCATGATATTGAAACAGCAGCAGTCCCCCCACAGAGCAGAGCTCAGGACTGGATGAATTCACTGCTACGTTCTACCAGACCTCCAAGGAAGAGCTAATACCATTGTCCCCAAGCTACCAAGCTATTTCATAAAGTAGAAAGGGAAGAAAAAAATACTACTAAACTCAATTTACAAAACAGTATTCCTTCAATACCAAGAAAGGTACCGAAAAGCAATCTCATTCACAATAACCTTTTAAAATACACATGGATAAGTACAAATAAAAGACCAAAGACCTCTAGAGTGAAGACTTCAAAATAATGCAGAGAAATATGGAGATGTCTCAGCTGGTAAAGGTACCTACTGCCAAGCCTGGTAACCCCAGTTCAACCCATAGGACCCTGGGAATAACAGAATCAACTCCTGCAAGTTGTCTTCTGACATGGTGGCACACACATACATGCACATACACTCACACACATACAAACACACACACACATGTACACCTTCATGCACATGCACACACAAGCACGCACCCCAAACAAATATCATTTATTTAAAGACCTAAAGAGAGAGCTGAAGAGGTGACTTGGGGGCCATGAGGCCTTTTTGCTCTTAAAGAGGACTGGAGTTTAGTTCCTAGAACCTATATGGCCCATAACTGCCTGTAACTCCAATTCCAGAGAGTCTGACATTCTCCTCTGGACACCTACATGCACACACACACACAAGTAAAATTTAGATAAATGTTTTTTTTAAAGACATTTAAAGAAAGAAGTTGAAGGACACATTAGAAGGTGTGAAGATCTCTTGTGTTTATGGATTGTTGGAATTAATATTGGGGAAATGGTCATATTACTGAAACCGATACACAGATTCTATAAAGTTCCCATAAAGATTCCAGTGATGTTCTTCACAGAAATAAGGGAGGAACTAAATCTTACAAAAGACCCATAAAATCTCAAGAAAGACCCTGAAAAGCCAAAGCAATCCAAGAGAAGAGGGCAAAAGCTGGAAGCATCACAATATCTGACCCCTAAATGATAGCATAAAACCATAGTAATAAAATTAGCATGGTGCCGGTACAAAATCAGACAGGCAGATCAATGGAATGGAACATAGGACCTGAAAGAAGCTCATTCTACAACAGCCAACTGATTTTGGACAAAGGTATAGAAACGTTGGAGAGGGGGCAGCCTCTTCAGCAGTCAGTACGGGGAAACCTGGATATCCACACTCAGAAGGAAAGTAGATCTCAGGTCCTCGCCTTTTACAGGAATAAAAATACAAAGGTCATCATGTAGAACCGGAAGCTGTGAAATATTGGATAAAAACAGAGACATAAGCAAGGACTTTGTAAAAAAAAAAAAAAAAAGTCCTTCACCAGCCCAGGGAGTAATAGCAAGAGGTCCCAAACGGGATCAAATCAAATTAAGAAGCTCCGGTACAGTAAAGCCAACAGTTGACGGAATGGACAAGCATCTGACAGAGTTCAGAGAACCTCCATCTAGGGCATTAATATCCGGAGTCTGCAAAGAATTTTTTAAAAATTACCCAAACTAAATAATTCAATCAACAGATGGTTAAATGAACTGGGCAGTTCTCCAAAGCAGAAATACATATGGCCAAAAATGGTATGGAAACAACTCAACATTCTTGGCCATCAGGGATATGTAACCTCAGACTTCATACAGATTCCATCTCACTCCAGGAGAATGCTAAAACCAAGAAAATAACATTCTCTTCCTGCTGCCTAGGAGCCCGGATGTAGCTGTGGGTTACTTCTTCAGCACCATGTCTGCCTGTGTGCTTCCATACTCCCTGCCATGATGGTATTGGCTCACCTCTGAAACTGGACTGACCACCTCCCTTCTGGAGAAAGGAAAGATGGTTGAAAGCTCAGAGGTGCCATAGTCCATGTTTTCAGTCGTCCCTTTGCTCCATTAGCACACCATCTGGATGTTCTGAACTGGATGGACTTGGACCAATCTGCCTGATTTCCTGCACAGATGTGGAATTACTCTCCATCAGCTTCCCTGAAGCATAAAGAGCCTTTAAAGGCAATAGTGAGATGACAGACCTTCACTTAAGAGTATCTGGGCTGAGGCTGCGCTGATGTCCAATGGCTGTACTGGCCCTGCCCCTTGTTGGGGAGCCCCAGAGTCCCTCACTGGTTTTGGCACTTGGAAGAGCTGGCTCTGCACCTCACCTGGGCAGCACAGTAGAGCTGACCCTGGTGGTCTTGGCCCAGGAAAGTCAGCCTGAGGGCATGAGAATGGGAGAGCTGTTTATGCCCCTTAAGGGCTGTGATATTTGATGAGCTAGCTGGGGCAGTGCTGGAGAGCTGGTGCTGAGTGTGTGGGATAGCTTGGAGACTGACCAACTCAGCTACCACTGAGGCCCAGATCTAGGGCTCTGAATTAACCCATCCCAACATCTTACCCCATCTATGAACTGCTGGAGCACAGGAAGGGGCTGGTCCTGTAGATGCAAACCTGCAGAGTCTCCATGACACAGGGCAACAAGATATCCAAAAGGAGTCCCTATGAGGATCCAGTATTAATAGTATAGCAGAAGCCAGAGGCCTTGAAATGGACCAATGAACATTTGCAAGTAAGGATGTGTGGACACAAGGCTATACTGTGTGACACACTACAGCTTCCACAAAGACATGTTTTTTTGTTTGTTTGTTTGTTTGTTTCTCTTCTTAATTTATTTTTTATTTTTTAATTTTCTTTTGCAGGGGGAGATTGCAAGGGGAAATGGTGGAAATGAAGGGATGGGAAGAAGCATGGGATTAGGGTACATGATGTGAAATTCACAAAGAATCAATAAAAAGTTTTTTTAAATCCGTAGAGAACAACAAATGCTGTCAAGGATTTGGGAGGAAAATATATCACATATACTATTGTTGGGAATATACGTCATTTCAGACATTGTAGAAATCAGTTCTTCACAGAATAAAAATAAAACAACCATATGATGTAGTTACAGCATTTTGAAAAACCTTTTTATTGGTATAAGCTTAGGTTTCTCAGAACCTACTTTAATAAGGGTTCTTATATGCTCTAGCCTCCACTCTAGCCCACCACCCACCAGAGGCAGTGGAAAGGAAAGGTTAATGGGGCAAAGGAGGATGTGGGCCTGTTTAGGAATAGTTCTTTGGGGCAATTCCAATCTTTGTTGCCAGGATATCAGCAGTTCAGTTGACACAAATCAGCAGCAGTAGTTCAATCCACTCACAATACCACTCATGAATCAGCAACCAACATACGATCCAGAAGAAACCACAGAGCTCTGCCAATTGTCCCCAGTCCTCGCAGAAGTGGCAAGAAGTCACTGGAATATCACGAGAAGTTCTTTGGTGCCTTTCCTCCAGCGAAGTAGGAAAGGTGAACAAATGCCACGGTGCCATCATGAAGATCATTATCAGCAAAGCCCAATAAAGACCAGCAAAGAGTGGCAAGGCAAACCAATGCCACATGATATTGTCCACTGTCTGTTGGGTTATCCTTACATCCTTTCCAAACATCACATGTCCTCTAAAATGTCCACTCTAGCAAAATATCATATACCCCTTTATATCCTCTCATAAGACAGTTTCCAGGAAAACATCACATGACACAACTGAGTCTCCAAAGAAACCAGAAATTCCCACTTCATACTGGTTCTTTGTGAATTTCACAGCACACACCCCAATCCCACACGTCTCTTTGTCCCTCCATATCTGTTCCTTGCCCTTGCAACCTCCCCCATCAAAAGAAAACAAAAAATGTTTTGACATGAGAGCTGTGGTGTGTCACAGTGTGCCACATGTATATACTTTTGCCCAAACAGTTTTCCTTGCAAATTCATTTCAACGAGCATTGGTCTGGTTAGACTCCTGGCTTCTGTGGCACTATTAATACTGGATCCAAATGGATATCCTATTGTTGCCCTGTGTCATGGAGAGCCTGCAGCTTTGAATCTGTAGGACCAGCCCCTTTACACACTCTAGCAGTTCATTAGATACAGCTTGAGCACAGGAGACCTGGGGAGCTTAACTATCATCCAGGCCCAGATCCAGGGCTTCAAGCTGGCCCATCCCAATATCTATGGTTCTTTTGACAATATCTAGAACAATCAAAATCAATTTACTCTAGAGATACATCCATGCTATCATGACACTTGCACATCCATGCTATCATGACACTTTATACGGATGTCAAACTATGGAATCAGCCTAGATGTTTGTTAATCAATAGACAAATGGGTTAAAAGGTGTATATGTATACACAACAGAGTTTTGTTTGGCCACAATGAAGAGGGAAATTATGTAATATGCTCGAAAATAGATGTAACCAGAGAGCATCATGTGAGGCAAAATGGCTGGGCTCAAAGACAAATATCACAATTGTGCACCATGTGTGTGGTGGTTTGAATAGGTTTGACCCCCATAGATTCATGTGTTTGAAATGCTTGGCCATAGGGAGTGGCACTATTAGAAGGTGTGGCCTCATTGGAGGAGGCGTGGCCTTGTTGGAGGAAGTGTGTCACTGTGTGGGTGGGCTTTGAAGTCTCCTATGCTTAGGATCACCCAGTACAGAAGATAGTCACCTCCTGGTTACCTTCAGATCAAGATGTAGAACTCTAGGCTCCTCCAGCACCATGTCTGCCTACACGCTGCCTTGCTTCCTGCCATGATGATAATGGACTTAACCTCTGAAACTGTAAGCCAGCCCCAATTAGATGTTTTCCTTTATAAGAGCTGCCTTGGCCATGGTGTCTCTTCACAGCAATAAAACCCTAACTAAGATACACAGTATAGATTTTAAAATTTTAACTTTCTTTTATTTTTCAGATTATAAAATAATTTCATCATTTCCTGATTTTTTTTTCCTTCCAAACCTTCCCATGCTACCTCTCCTTCTTCTCTTTCAAATCCATGGTCTTTTCCAGTAATTGTTGTTACATTCATGTATGTGGATATTGTGTATGTATGTACATGAATATGTACTCATAAATACAACCTGCTCAGTCTGCGTAATGTTACTCATCTGTATATATGTTTTCAGAGATTATCACTTGGTATTGGGTAACCAATAGTATGGTGCCTCTTCCCCGAGGAAGATTGTTTCCTTGATAGCCTACAGTTCCTTGTGTAGGGTTGAAGGTTGGTGGTCTTTCCCTTGTCTACTTGGGCATGTTTCTTGTCCATGTTCGGCCGTGTTTGTGAGATAGAGTATAGACTTTAAAATGTAACATACAGAAGTAGAATAGTGACTATTTGGGAAGAGCAAAATGACCAGTCAGGGCCTGGATGGGAATGAAGGTAACAGGACAATGGGAACACCGTGTAGTCAAGTTCAATACAGAATAGTCATGTATTAAAACATCATAATGAAACCTGTGTCTTTGTACAATGAATGTATGCTAACAAGGGGAGGGAAGGAGAGTGGAGGAGAAAGGGAGGGGAAGAAAAGGGAGAGTGGGAGGGAGGAGGCCTCTTCTTCTGGCTGGTGTGGTTGGCTGATCCTGATTGACAATGGGAACGGGTGACCAATTCATGACAGTACAGACATTCTCAGGGCTATGGAAGATTGTCCGTGAAGCTTCATAGCATTTCCACAACCAATGATGAAGGTGTATTAGTCTGCTCAAGGTGCTATAACAAAATACCATGAACTGATGACCTTAACCTATCGTGTGGAAGCCGGAAGTCTAAGGCTGATGCAGATGGATCTGGTGGGTATTACCTTTCTCACGGATGGAATTTCTCAGTCTTCAGCTGGCGGGGAGCACACCATTCTGAGTTCTCTTTGTATAGCTTTTTTGGGGACATTCTCAGGTACTCAGGAAGCTGAGGCAGGAGACTGCCTTGAATGGAAGCATATGCTTCTTAGTAGGGGCTGTACCACTCAAGAGAAATTGCTGCCATTCCACAGCAGCCATTAACTGCTAGTAGCTCCTTAGCTAGGTGTGGAGCCTCATGAGACCTTCTCCTACCCATGCTGGGATGTTGGTGAACTCTAACTTGTGCAGATTTTGTGCAAATAATTACCACAGTGACGAAGAGTTCATAAGTTCAGGAGTCATGTTGGAAAAGGCATTTCACAGCTTGCGTCGTAATTCTCTGGTTCTTGTTTTCTTTTTGTTCCTTCTTCTGCAGTGTCTCCTGAACCTTAGTTTGTGTGTATGTGTTGTGTGTGTGTGTGTGTTGTGTGTATGTGTGTGTTGTATGTGTGTGTGTATGTGTATGTGCGTGTTGTGTGTGTGTGTGATATGTGTATTATGTATGTTGTGTGTGTGTATGTGTGGGTGTTATGTGTGTGTATGTGTGTGTTATGTGTGTATGTGTGTGTTGTATGTGTGTATTATATGTGTGTATGTGTGTGTGTTGTGTGTGTTATGTGTGTGTTGTATGTGTGTGTTGTGTGTATGTGTGTGTTATGTGTGTGTTGTATGTGTATGTGTGTGTTGTGTGTATGTGTGTGTTATGTGTGTATGTGTGTGTTATATGTGTGTGTTATGTGTGTGTTGTGTATGTATGTGTGTTATATGTGTGTATGTGTGTGTGTGTGTTGTGTGTGTTATGTGTGTGCTATATGTGTATGTATGTGTTGTGTGTATGTGTGTGTTGTGTGTGTTATGTGTGTCATCAGTGTCTGCAGGCAAAAAGTTTCTATGATCAAAGCTGATGGTGGTGCTAAGCTGCATGTATAAATATTTAGAAGACAGCGTGACAATTGTCCATCAAGCAAAACAACAGTAGTAGGTTTCCCCATGGAGATTATAACCTCCGCAGCCAAGGGATCCAATTAGAAAGCAATTAATGACCCCATAACAAGGCATACCTCAACTGTCCTGTGGACACATCTTGCCTAGAAGCTTGGTACTATAGCACACAGACTCCACCACTAGATAACACTCTTGATGAGTTCTCTTCCTTGGTAGCTTGAAACATGAGGCCAAAAGTGAGATTTAATGAAGGACATGGTAGGAGACATTGCCCATGCATCACCCATTCATCTTTCAAGTCCTTAATGGTGGCACTAAGTTCTGTAATCCCTTGAGAGATGCAATAGTAGTTCACTATTTTCCCTGGTACAGGCAACTCCAATGGCTTGAGTTTGGCCTTCCAACCACAGTAGCCCCACTTCTGCAGGTCAGGAGACCAAAAGTCTGCCAACTTCTTAGGATGCCTATCGCAGTTATGATTTCTGGAGCTAGGGGAACAACCACAGCATGAATTTAGTGACACTCTGGGTGAACTGTGAGTTGAACTTGGCCTAAATTCATCACTCACTGACTTACAGTAGCCCTAACTTTAACTGGGGGCTTTTACACTTTAACAGTGTTTTGTGGTTTCAACATCAATTCAGATACAGACTCTCGTATGCTCCCCTAAGGTCTGATTGTTTATTTTCTTCTCTCCAGCGTGCAGGGCCATAGGCATCTTTGGAGAAGGATAGGAGAAAGACCCACAGCAAACTGTGACTGTAGTGAAGTCCCCCCTGCTTTAACCTGAGGAATTCTGCACATCAATGAGCTGCCTCAAGCCTGGGAATCAGTTGAGGGGGTCTGTGGTTCTCTGTTGGTCTCATTCGAGATCTTTTTTTCATTCGATACCTCAGGAATTTATCTTGCAAGAATGTAACGGGCTGCCTGTCCATTTCACTTCCGGGTGCGGTGTGATTAATTAGCTGGTGTCAAGGGTTTACAGGAGTCAGGCTGCTATGAGCATAGTTTTGTCTACGTGGTCCACTACTGGAAGTTCGATCACCTTGCCTTTGGTGATTCCATGCTGCCCCTTGGCCTCTGCTTCTCTGGGGTCCAATTATACCCATTGCCTTAAAGTTGCCCAGATGAGCGGCAGCATCTCCCAAGGTAAGATCTGGCACACAGAGAGGGGCTTTGACAGAGCTCTTCAGATCAGTTCTCTCCTCTCACCAATCAGTGCCTACGGCTGGAGCAAAGGGCACGTCTCCCGGAGCTTCTCACTGTGCAGAACTTGGTTTTAAACAGAAAATCCACTGAGCATTGCAGTTTGTCTGAGCCTTTGAATCCCACCGTCAACACTAAGCCGAGGAATGTTAGCCATCTCTGCCTCTTTCACAGTAGGCCATTTTTGACCCACACCTCAGTCAACCAATCTGATAAGCTCTTGGCACTTGTAACTGTGCAAGCTACAATATTAAGCCCCGAAACTGTTCATTTTCCCATACCCTTAAAATCCATGTCCACAATATTACCCAGGCTTTGGTTCTGTGAAAGAGAAAACTCAAGTTCTCAAGCTACGACCTGCCTTCACTGCCTGATTTTGCTCCCCTTTTCCCGAGGGTGGCCTGTTCTTACCCTGCATCTATCTAGCCATGCAGATCCTCTCGAAATAGGTCACACAGCTGCCCATCACAAGCTCCGAGGTCACTGTGCATGTTCTTAGGTACTAACGTCAGCAGCTCCCTGTTCCCATCAGCACCAATCCTAAGTCTCCATCACTCCTGGTTCTTATAACGAAATTTCATAAACTGAGTGGCTGACAGATAACAGTGTGTGGGAGTGGAAATTTCAAGGCTAACATTGGCAGATTCAGGGTCTGCTGCAGGCCTATTCCTCACAGACAGCAGCTTCCTGCCCTGCAGGTGGAATAAACAGGCTCTCTGAGTCTCCTTTAGAAAGGCCACCAAGCCACAAGGTTTCAGTTTTATAACCCGATCACCTCCCCAACACTCCATGCCCGTGACACCATCACCTCCCCAAGGCTCAGTCTCCATGACAGAATCGCCTCTTATTGTTTAGGGGTTGAAGATTTCAACCTGTGAGTTTGATATTGAGGAGGTGGAAACACATACAGCAGATGCTTAGTAGGACATGTATTATTGACTTCTAAACTATGGCTCAGCGTGTCCATTTCGTGTGTGTAAGGCCCTAGGTATGAGGCAGGCAAGCACAGGAAAGATTTTGTAACCCGGATCTGTATTTGGACTGAGTTTTGCACAGCCCTCCTCTTGCAATAAGCACTTGACAGCCTTAGTTCCTTTACCTGCACACGCTCTGCACACGCACCCATTTCCAAACAATGCGCCTAGCAATACCAGCACCCCCCCACCTGCATTAAGCTATGCCCTCCCATCTCCGAACAATAGTATAGATTTCTTCACCCCTGGTAACAATCAAATCTAGACAGTTTCTATTCAAGTGTATTCCCAATGTATCTGGGTAAGAAGAATACAAGGGCCAATCCAGCCTGAACTGGTTTCTGGATGCATGCGCAATAAGGCAAACTGTGTCCTTCCAGTGAACTTTTAAGGAAAATCCCCTATTTACCATCATATGCCTATGCATAATTAGGTGTGCCTGTGATTAAGTGATCAGATGCATTCTGGGATGGGGTACGTGCCGTGGAAGAAAATGAATACATCATTTAGCCTGTCAATCAAAATGGAGAACCACCCTTTAGTCACCAGATCCTTTTTCCTTTAGACTCCATATTGAGGCAGCAGGCTGTGGCCCAGGCTCCTCTTGCTCTTGTGGCCTGGGGTCCTCTCGCTCTTGTGACCTGTTGTCAATCTTGACACTGTATCCCTTTATGGTCTGATCTGTCACTTCACCCTGAAAAAAGTCATGTTTCTTTTGCAAACCTCTGTGAGCCCTTAAATTCAGTTATCTAGATAAGAAGCCAAGAATCTGTGAGCACCAGGCCAGTTTCACACACACACACACACACACACACACACACACACACACACATACACACGCACACGACACAGGCAGGTTAGATCCTTCACATCCAAGAAGAAAGGTACAGATTCCCCCCTACTAGTCAGAGATCAGGTGAGCAGGATATAGACAGGGGACTTGCACAACTGGTCATGGCTGACAGGGCTCATAGGGGCCAGCTAGAACCTTTGGATTACATCACAGAAGTGCATTCTGCAGTAGCTTGGTCCCCTCTCTGTTTATTTGCTATATAAGAATAGGAATAATATAGGCATATGGAGTACATGTATGCTTACCTGGAAGTGTGTGTTTGTATGTGCACAAATGTGAAGCCACAGGTGTCAGAAATCCCTGCTGTGGGAGTTGCAGGTAGTTGTGAGCCCCCAGGTGTGGGTGCCAGGAACTGAACTCTTGTCTTATGAGAGAGTGATATGTATTCATAACTGCTGAGGAACGCCCCAATCCTGAGCTGTTCTATTTCAAACAGTCGCCATTGGATTTCACCTTCCATGTAGCGTGTAGGCAACAGACTGTTGTGTGGGACCCCAGCGAGCTTGAGGGGGAGGGAAGTCACCACGCAGAAGACATGGTGGTCATGGGAACCGAGTGCTTCATTGTGTAGGAGAAGGACAAGATGTGTGCCTTGTGTAAGGTACCCAGCAGTCCTGACACACGAGTTAAAAAGTCCAGCTGCTGCATGGGAGCTGAGGTTGGGGACAGAAAGGAGAATTATGCCCATTGCCAATGTGTCACTTCTCAGCTCCAAATGAGCCCTTCCTCATCTGCTGTGTGGAAAGCTAACTGGGACTGCAGCTTGTTCCCTTTGTGTTCAGGCACAATGTTGAGCTTTGTCAGCAGACGGGGCAAGCACAGGGCTTCCTTCCTGGCTCTGGGGGATGGCTTATTCCGCACCCAGCACCACCAGTGTGGAAGTCAGCAGTACATCCTAGCCAGCATCTCCCTTTGCTTCCTCTAGGTGAGCCCTTATCTAGTTACCCTCAAAAGATACCTTCCTCTGAGGGACCTCCCCCAACTCAAAATGATGGATTTGCAGAAAATTCTCTTGCCCCAGCCCAGAGCAATATCCACCAAGATCCAGCCAGCCACTGTGAGCCTTTGTGTGAGGGAAGCCTTCCTAAGGCTCTGTTTAGGGTTGCCATATTGTCCTTTCCTGTCACTATCCCTTCTTATCTTCCTCCCACACTATCCAACCAGCTGGCCTTGACTTGTCCTTGTTCCAGTGACTGTAGGGCTCTCTCCTGCCAAGACTTTGGCTGCCGCAGTGGACTAAACCCATCAAGAAGTCAGAGCAGCAAGGGGCCAGCCATTGCTCTCCTCAGCAGAGCTGGTCTCTGCCCAGAGGCCTCAACAAAGAGCACAGGTCAGAATTACTTTCAGACTAGAATGAAGCCAGATCTTGTTAAGGGCTGTGTATGAAAAGCCTGGCTTCAATGACCTTGGGGTGGGGATAGCTTGAAAGACAAGGCAGGTGTGTAATGAGAAGAAGCCTGCCAGAAACGGAATAAGCTCAAGGAAAGATGGGGTGAGGAGAGATCATTCCCATGCTACACAAAGAGAAGCAATGTGGTGTTTCTCTGTTGCAAGAAAGCCAGAGGAAGATGCAGGGAAAGGGAGATTGGTTACTGAGGGGGCCTGGCAGGGCCACGGGTATCACTTGAAGTCAGCTGGAAGTCGCTGGAGGGAGATGATCAAAGACCATAGGAAAAACAACTTAAAAAAAAAAACCCATCGACTGGTGTGCGCTGCTCAGTTGGTAGAGTGTGGGTCTAGCATGCACAAAGCTCTGGGTTTGATGCACAGTTTTACACAAAATCAGGCATGACAGAACAGTTTTACCATTCCAGTGATGGGACCAGAGCAGAGCCAGGAGAATCAGAAATTCAGGGACATTCTCAACCTCGGTTACTTTGTAACGAGCTCCAGATCAGCCTGGAATACACCAGACCCTGTCTAAAAAAACAACAAAAACTCTAAGCCCCTTAGTAACACGGTCACATGGATTTGGTTACTTCAGTAACAACTGGTCAGCTGTTTTCAGTCTCAGGCCCTTTCCTCTGCACCTTTACCCCAGCCAGGGTAACTGGTACTCATTCAGTGAGCTAGGTGGCTGTCCCTGACCAGTGTCTGTCCATCTTGCTTTCTCTACTGGGTACTACCGCTAAGTGAAGACAGGCTCATCTGGGCTCTCAGAGGTGGTGACAGCGAAATGAGCCCAGCTGGTGCCAAGCATTGTATGTGGAGAAAATAGACGTGTTCATTTGGAACAGCAAAGATACACTCCCAGAGAAAGTCCAGGCAGAATAATAAGACCAAGGAGGCCCAGAGAGGCATAGATACTTGCTTAGGGGTCACACAGTACACCCTTGTTAAGATCCAGGTTCAGTGCCACCTCTGTTGGGGTAAAAGGATGGGAACCAAGCCACGGCTCCTCTACTGGTGTATTTGGGGAAGTGGGGTCAAGTTCTGGGTCACCCACAAGAATTGTGCGCCTTCTGCACTGGGGTTGGTGTGACTAAGAATGACCACATTCATGGCTGAAATGCCAGGGTGAAGGGGCAGCCTGACTGCTTCCCACCGAAGGGATGTAAGGGCTAAGAAATCATTACAGGAAGATGAATTATTCAGGCATGGCCGACCTCCTCAGGCCCTGACAACAAGAGCTCCATGATCAGGCCAGCGCATCTTATTACCCTTATGTAATGGCCGCTTCTTTTTCTCAGTCTCAGAAGAAAGCCATTCAGTACCATCAAATATTAATGTGGGGCGGCTGGCTTAGTAGACAGCTCCAGGCCCACAGTCACAGATGACATCAACCAGGAATTCGAAACAGGACTGCTGGCCATACTTGGCTTCCAGACCCTCAATCCCAGGATGCAGAGCAGCCTCAGGCCTCAGTGGTACCTCTCAATGCTGTTTGCTTGGTAATTTTTTTTTTTAATTTCTTTCCATTTATTTATTTGTGTGCATGTTTCCATGTGTGTGTGTGTGTGTGTGTGTGTGTGCAACTGTAAGCAAATGTCCTGGATGTCTGTGGCTGTCCACAGATATCTTGGGGTACTAGATTCTCTCTCTCTCTTCTCTCTCTTCTCTCTCTCTCTCTCTCCTCCCTCTCTCTCTCTTCCTCCATGTGATGGGTCTGAAGATGGAACTCAGGTGGTCAGGCCTGGTAATAGATGCCTTCACCTGCTAAGCTGTCTCATTAATCCTTGCTTGAAGTGGATTGAGGGATTGACTGTACCTAGTACTCATGATCTCAGAGACTGGGGGTCTCTGGGACATATCCTATCGGGGGACTTTGGGGTCCATCTTAGGTCCCTGGAGTTACCATGACAGGTCATCATAGACTGGTGGCTTGAACAGAAGTTATTGCTCTTGCAATTCTGGAGGGTGAAGCCCGGGGTGAAGGTGCTGGCAGGTCCTCCCCACATCTGTGAATGGAAGTTCCAAGAGAGAAGTGGCATCTTCAAACCAGAGCCTTTCGAAATCCCTATTAGCACATGAGAACATCGGTGGCAATGGATGGGAGGTTGGAATGTTACAAGTCTACAGCCTAATTACAATGTATCTTGGGCCATCTTTCTTCTCATATACAACCATTCCTTGCCCACTTCTGTGTCAGACCTGCTGTCTTGTGACTAACAGATAAAAATCTTTCTTGTGTGCCGTCTGCCCTGGGGTTTGTTTTTCATTTCTGCATTGGCACTGCCCATTGCAGAGAGAACGTATTAACTTTACAACACCCTAGTTTCTACCAACCCAAAGCCCTAGAGTCACCAGACAGCATCCAATGCCTCTCTGAATTTGGGATTCTCTTGTTTGCTTTTCTCTTTCTACAAAACTTCATCAAAGTGCTTCCCAAGGGAACACAGAGTTCAAGATCTCCTAAATCTGTGCTCTCAGACTGTGCTTCAGAATAAATCATCTCTTATCCCCTTTTGGGTGAGGGCTTGTTATTTTTTGTGTAGACGAGTCTCCGGCATAGATTCCCTCCTGTGTGTTCCAGCCTTGTGTGGCTCTGCCCTTGATTGTCTGGCAGATATTGCCTTCCAGTGCCTGCCCCCTTTTCCCTAGGGCTTCTTTCAAGTGTGCCTCCATGTGCCTTTTGTTACCATCTGTGGCTTTATACTCTGTCGACCAGGATGGTATCGAACTCAGAGATCTGCCTGCCTCTGCATCCCAGGTGCTGGGATTAAAGGTGAGCACCCTCTCCCCCCATACATATATTAATGAACACATGGTTGTCCATTCTTATGGGACACACTGTGATATTTCAATGCAGAGCATGCAATGGTCAGGTCAAGGTCACTGGCACGTCCATCACCACAGACCTTTGTGCTGGGAATGTTCAGAGTATTTCCATTGGCTATTGCAGGCCTTTGTCAAGCCTGGCCACCCTACAAGTGTACAGAATATCAGAAGCCAGTTCAACACTTCTCTGCTAAGTTTCTTTCTCTCTCCAGCCCCCGCCCTCACTTTCCTAGCTTCTATATCTTTCTTCTTCTTCCTTGTTCTGATTAGCTATTTATTACAGACTAGGTAGTAAGGGTTTTAGGCAGCTTGAATTATATGAAGTGTGTGAGGCATCAACTTTCCAATTTTAGAACTAAGGAACTGGAGCCTTGCTACGCTTGTGTACCCACTCAAGAGCTCAGGGCTCAGATGTGGTCGAGTGAGGATGGGTTTCAAAACTTAAATTTCCAAGCTCCTTCCTACCAATCTCTATTTATTTATTTATTTAACCACACTCCCTTTACTTATTCATAGACAATTTTGTATATCTTGATCACATCTCCCAACTCCCTATTCCCAACCTCCCCCCCTTCCTGCCTTCCCCAGTGATTCCAATTAGCGCTTCCTGTTAGAATATTAACTGATCTTCTTGACTTGATCTTGCGCAGGTTACCATAGCTACAGAGAGTTCGTGAGTGCAACAGCCGTATCATGTCCAGAAGACGGCATTTTTCCAGTACCCCCCCCTTCTCGTCCTCATGCTCCTTAGGCCCTGGTGTGTGTGTGTGTGTGTGTGTGTGTGTGTGTGTGTGTGTGTGTGTCTAGGTACAGTGGTTCTGTTTTGGGCTGAGTATTCCACAGTCACTTCCTCCCCCACCCCCCAGCATTTTGAATAGTTTTTTTTCATTTCTGCATTGGCACTGCCCATTGCAGAGAGAAGCTTCTCTGTCCAAAGTTGAGGGCAGCGCTGATCTATATGCATAAATACAAATATGTAGAAGGCAGTTTAAACATGTCTATTTAATGAGACGGCAGTAGTAGTAGTCCTCCCTAGAGCCAATCACTTCCCAAGCTACAGCTTTTGTTCGTGTTTGCAGTACCAGGTATGAAGCCTCAAATCCATCTCCAAGGTGGTTTCTTACCTCCCCCCCGCCCCCCAAAAAATGTCTTGCCTGCTGCTATTGCACCAGTGAGCCTGGCTGTTCAGTACTGGAGCCTGCAGGCTCCCTTTTGTGTCATACCATTAATAACTTCCCCCCCAGTGGTCTGCTGTAGTGGTTTGAATAAGAATGGCCCCCATAGGTTCCTATACTTGAATGCTGAGTCATCAGGGAGTGGCACTGTTTGAGAAGGATTAGGAGGTGTGGCCTTGTTGGAGGCAGTGTGTCACTGGTGGAGGCTCTGAGGTTTCAAAGGCCCTCATGAGGCCCAGTGTTTCTGTGTCTCTCTGTCTCTGTCTCTTTCTGTATCTCTGCCTTTCTGTGTGTCTCTGTGTGTTTCTAGTCTGTCTCTGTCTGTCTGTCTCTCTCTCTCTGTGCATCAGGATATAGAACACTCAGCTACTTTTCTACAGGATCATCTCTCTCTCTTCTCTCTCTCTCTCTCTCTCCTCTCTCTCTCTCTCTCTCTCTCTCTCTCCTCTCTCTCTCTCTTCTCTCTCTCTCTCTCTCTCTCTCTCTCTCTCGCATCAGATTGAACACTCAGCTACTTTTCTACAGGACCATGTCTGTCTGCATGTCACCATGCTCTCTTTCATGCTAACGGACTAAACTTCTGAAACTGTAAGCCTGCTGCCAATTAAAAATTGCCTTGGTCATAGTGTCTCTTCACAGCAATAGAAGACTGTCAAGACACCTACATGGCTCTTTTTAGTACAGTGAAAGCTAGTCAGCAGGGATAGTTTTCAGGTCCATTCCTGCTTGGTTTCTCTATGTCCTGCAATCAAAGTGTGTAGTACTTTCAGCAATCAGATTACACCAGCTAGTTCTGGTGGGCAACCACGAGTAATGGCAGTGGCCTTTGTTGTTTTGGGGACCTCTGGGACTGACACACACCCAGGGTATCAGTGTTCAAACTCCTTTTAAAATCTAGTCTACAAAGTAGTGGCTTTCTCGTACTTCCTTGGTTGTGGTTAACTGACTCTAACCTCTGCTCTCCCTTGTCCTTTTGGCCCCATTCCTACTTAAACCTTTGACCTTAAACCTTTGACCCCAGTGCCCACACTCTATTTTCACATCCACACATTCTCATACACCTTCACCTCTTAAGACCTTCTCCTCCTCTTACGGGCTCTTTCTCATTCTCTGAGCTCTACAAACACTACAAATTAAACACATAAATCTAAGAATTCAAAGCTAGGATTCACATATAAGTAAAAGCATGTGGCGTTTATCCTGCTAAGCCTGGGTTACCTTATAGTTTACTATTGTTCAGTTCTACCCCTTTTTGTATGTGAAAATTTCATAATTTCAGTTTTCTTTAGAGCTGAGTAAAACCCCACTGGGTGTACCTAGCATGTTTTCACGATCCATTCATTAGCTGATGAATATCTAAGCTGATTGACTTTCCTAGTTATTGTAAATAGAGCAGTAATGAAAACAGATGAGCCCCTTTGTCTACCGGAGGGCATGCAGTCCTTTGAGTATGTGCCCAGGAGCGGTATGAAGAAATCATAGGGTAGTTCTATTTTCAGGTTTCTGACTTCTGCTGCAGATGTACCAATACACACTCCCACCAACAATGGTCGAGCACCCCCTGCTCCCCTCCCTCAACAGCAGTCGTTATCATTTGTCATCCCAGCCTCTGCCATTCAGATTGGGGTGAAGTGGAATCTCAAGTAGTTTGAATCTTCATTTCCCTGATGGTCAGTGACGCTGAGCACTTAAAAATGCATATTAGCTGTCAAATTTCTTCTGTGAAGAATGTTCTCTTCCAGCCCATGGACAGTGTTTTAATTGGTTGGTTGTTTTTTATTGTTTGTGGTGTTTTTTTTTTTGTTTGTTTTTGTTTTTTTATATTCAGGTGATGGCAGGAACTAATCCAGGACAGATCTATAGCCCACAAAAATTTAGTCCCATCCCATAGTTTGTTTCTTATTTGATTGACAGTCTCCTTTGCTGTACAAAAATTCCACTTGTTGAATTACTGGTTTTATTTCTTGACTAATTCAGAAAAGTTCTTTTTTATGCTGAGAAGGTAAGATTTTTTTTTTTCCCCTCTAGTGATTTGAGAATTTAGGAGTCTTTGAGGTTCTTAAACCATTTTGAGTTGAAGTTTTTCCCCCTGTGGGGTATGAGATAAGGATTTAGTGTTATTCTTCTATGAATAGGGTTCCCAATTTTCCAAGCACTACCAGTGAAAGATGGTGTGTTTATAAAAAGATAAAGAGAATTAGAATATGTTCTATGGGTGTGTGGTGAGGTAAGGATGACTCAGTGGGCCCATGCCAAGGCATCTCTTCCCCTGAGGAACCAGCCACACGATGGTATAGTATAGAGTAGAGTTTATTCAGGGCATGGGGAGGGGAGTTAAGAGGGTAGTAGAGGCAGAGAGAGAGAGAGAGAGAGAGAGAGAGAGAGAGAGAAAGAAGGAGGAGAGAGGAGGAGGAGGAGGAGAGAAGGAGGAGGAGGAGAAGGAAGAGGAGGAGGAGGACAGAGGGGGAAGGGAGAAGCAAGAGGCAAGAAGATCAAAAAAGCAAGAGTGCAAGAGAGCAAGAGAGAGAGGAGGGGGCAAGCAGCCCCTTTTATAGTAGGCCAGGCCTACCTGACTATTGCCAGGTAACTGTGGGGAGGAGCATAACTGGCTGTTGCCATGTAACTGTGGGGGTGGAGTTTAGACAGAATGCTAACAGAAGATACTATCTTCTTTCCAGTGTATTTTTGGCATCTTTATTGAAAATCAGGTGCCTATAATTGTGTGTCCTTGTAGTTGGGTCCTCTCTTCTACTCCATTGACCTATGAGTCTGTTTCTGGGTTAGTGAAGTGATTTTTTTTTTTTAATGGTTCTGTGATATTAGGGGTAAATCAGGTATGGTGATTCCCCTGCAGTATGTTTTAGGCTATCCAGGGCCTCTTGTGCTTACAGATGGATTATAAGGGTGTTTGTTGTTGTTGCTGTTTCTTTGTTTGTTTTCTATTTCTATGAAGACTTCCTCTAGAATTTTGATTGAACTTGCATTGAATCTGTAGATTGCCGTTGATAGGATGATAATATTGATCCTTCCGATCTGTGAGCACAGGAAGCCTTTTCATCTGCTAGCATCATTCTCTTCAGTGCTTAAAGTTTTCACGATAGAAGTCTTGTATTTTTTTTGGGGGGGGGGAGCTTATTCAAAAGTATTTTTGAGGCTACTATGAATGGGATGGTTTCCCCAATTTCTTGTTTGGTATGTGTCTTAGTCAGTGTTCTCGCACTCTGAGAGCCCCCTTGACCATGACAACTCTTATAAAGGAAAAGAGTTTAATTGGGGCTTGCTTAAAGTTTCAGAGGTTTCGTCCATTGTCAGAATGGCAGGGAGCCTGACAGCATGCAGGCACACATGGTAGCTGAGATTTCTATATCCACATCCAAAGGCAGCAGAAAAGAGAAGGAGGCAGTGAACCTGGTTTGGGCTTTTGGAACATCAAAGCTCACTCCCAGTGACACATTTCTTCCAACAAGGCCACACCTACATCTCCATCAAAGACACACCCCTAATCCTTCTTAATTAGTTCCACTCCATGATGACCAAGCACTCAAATACATAAATCTATGGGACTATCCTTATTCAAACCACCACATTCTACTCCCTGGCCCATAGGCTTGTATCCATATCATAATGCAAAATGCATTTAGTCCACTCTTCAAAAGTCCCCACAGTCTTTCTGTCTTAAGACTTTCAAAGTTCAAAGTCTATTCTGAGACTCACGGCAATCTCTTAACTGTAACCCCCTGTAAAATCAAAATTAAAAGCAGATCACATACTTCCAATAGACAGTGACATCGAATATACATTATCTTTCCAAAAGGCAGGAAAGGGAACACAGTGAGGAGAGATGGGAACCAATGCAAAATAAAGACCAGCTGAGCAGATTCCAAACTCAGCATTTCCATGTCTGATCTCAAAGTGGTCATCACATCTCCAATCCTTCCAGTTTTGTTGGACTTCTCTTTATTGGGTGGTTCTACACCCAATCTGTGGCTTTCCTTAGCAGGTATCTCACAGTTTGGGAATCACTAGCATTTTGAGATCTCCAACACAATCCAGGTTTCACCTTCACAGATTTACACAATGGCGTCTCTAGGCCTCCATGCAGAGACACACCCTTGACACATGCCTAGCCTCAGAGGTTTTCCTTAGACACAGAGGGGAGACACCACAACCCCTTTCTTGTACTCTTGACTTTAAAGCTAGAACCACGTGGCTGAAGCTGCCAAATTCTTCTTCTTTCTGGGGCTGGAACTTGACCCCTTAGTTCAAATATATTTCCACCGGTTTTCTGTTTTCAATGTTTTCCTTCACTGCCTAGACTTTAATTCCATTTCACAAGCTGGAAGCCTAGGTGGGTGGGATAGTGCTAAGGTCACTGCTCCCTTTATTCCATGTAGTAATGGGTTGTTCTTCAAACATTTTCTCTCCTTGAGCACAGGTCTCAGCGACATCACACTTCCTGGTGCCCTTTTCTCCTTGAACTGCACATGTTGTATCTTTCCTTGCCCAGCTTGCTCTTTTTCATTATAGATCTGCATAAGAGTGGCCACTACTCACCATGTAATACAGTCAGTACTAGGTTGTTGAAATCTCTGCTGCCAATTCCATTAATCCCAAACTCTTCAATTTAGCCTCAGTCAGATTCTTTAGACAAAGGCAGCCACATTCTTTGCCAAAATATCACAAAATAGACAAAAGAACAGTCTCTAGGCCACTTACTAATATTCTTCTCCTCAGAAACCTCTGGAGCAGGGAATGTCATAATCTACATTTCGACAGCACCACTGTCTCCCACGCTCCTACTAGTATGGCCTAGTAAGGCACATTAAAGCATTCAACTGCGTTTCTAGTCCAAAGTCCAAAGGCCTATCAGAGAAGCACCCACTCCTGTCACCAACTTCTGTCTTAGTGTTTTATTGCTGTGAAGAGACACCATGTGAGGCATGGCAACTATTATAAGAGAAATCTGTTAATTGGGGCTTGCTTGTATCTCAGAGGTTTAGGCAACTGTCAGAATGCTGGGGAGCACAGTGGGAGCATGGTGGGAGCATGGTAGCATGCAGGAAGACATGATGCTGAAGAGATAGATGAGAGTTCTACATCCAGATCCACAGGGGTGGGAGAGAGAGAGAGAGAGAGAGAGAGAGAGAGAGAGAGAGAGAGAGAGACGAGAGAAGAGAGACAGAGACAGAGACAGAGACAGAGACAGAGACAGAAATACTAGGCCTGATTTGAGATTTTGAAACCTGGAATCACACCCCCAGTGACATACTTCTTCCAGCAATGTCAGATCTATTCCAACAAGGCCACACCTCCTAATCCTTCACAAGTAGGATGACTCAAGGATGACCAAAAATTCAGATATATGAGCCTATGAAGGCCTAGTTCAAACCAATACAGTATGTTTGTCATCAGTAGTCAGAAAGACTAATAACGTTTGTACATTGGTTCTGTCTCCTGCCACTTTGCTTAAGTTGTATATCAGTTCCAAAAGTTGTCTGATAGAGTCTTTAGGATCTAACACATGAAGAATTGTGTCATTTTTAAACACAGAGAATTGACTTCTTACCTTTCCATTTGTGTCACTATCTTTCTCCCTCTTAATACTCTAGCTGAGATTTTCAGTACTACATGGAATGATGGGTGTGAATTGAGTACTTTTTTTATTTTCCTTAGTGAAAATGCTTTGGGTTTTTCTTCATTTAATATAATGTTGGTTATATTATATAAGGGCTGTTGGATTTTGTTAAAAGCTTTTTCTGCATCTATCCAGATGACCATGTGGATAGATTCTTTCCTTGAGTCCATTTATGCAATTTATGAGATTTATTGATATATATTTTTTTCCATCTCTTCATCTCTGAAATAAATACAATGTGATTGTGCTGAAGATTTATGATATTTTATTAATTAGGGTCATAAAAGTATATTGTTGAAATATTTGCCTCTGGGCTCATCAGGGAGATTGGTCTGTGATTTCTGTGTGTCTGTGTGTGTTTATCTGCTTTTGATATCAGAGTAGCTGTTAGCATTCTATCTAAACTCCACCCCCACAGTTACCTGGCAATAGCCAGGTAGGCCTGGCCCACTATAAAAGGGGCTACTTGCCCCCTCCCCTCTCTCTTTCACTCTTGCTCTCTTGATCTCCTGCTCTCTTGCCTCTTGCTTCTCTCTTGCCCTCTTGGGCTCTTCTCCTCTGCCCCCCAGCCTCTGCTTCTCTTCTCTCTTCTCTTCTCTTTCTCTTCTCTCTTCTCTTCTCTTCTCTTTCTTTCTCTTCTCTTCCTTCTTTCTCTGTCTCTCTGCCTCTCTCTGTCTCTACTACCCTCTTAACTCCCCTCCCCATGCCCTGAATAAACTCTACTCTATACTATACCATCATGTGGCTGGTTCCTCAGGGGGAAGGGATGCCTCAGCATGGGCCCGATGAGACATCCCTTCCCCCATACTGCACCACACACCCATAGAACATATTCTCTTTCTCTTTTCATAAACACATCAGTATCTTTATAAAAAGATATTGGCAGTGTTCCTTTCTTTTATATTTTATGGAATGTTTTGAGAAGCATTGGTGTTCTTCTTCAAAGGTTTGGTAATTTACCAGTAAATCTCTCCAGGCCAGGACTTCTTTTACTTGGGAGATTTCTTTCTTTAGTTGCTGCTTCAATCTTGCTGCTTGCTATAGGTTTCTTTAAAATGTTTATCTCATCTTGGTTTAATTTTGGTATTTAATTTTGCATCTAGGAATTCATCTTTTAGACTTTACAATTTAGTGGGATATATACTATCAAGATAAAACTTGATGTTTTGAACTTCATTGGCGTCTGTTATAATGGTTCCCTTTTCATTTCTAGTTTTATTAATTTGAGTCTTTTTTCTCTTGTCCTGGTAAGAGTTTGTCAAATTTCTTTTTTAATCTTTTCCTGGAGCCAGCTCTGTTCAGTTTACCCTTTGTACTTTTGTAGTTGCTGCTTACATTTCATTACATTTTTTTTCTGATTTTAGTGACTTCTTTCCATCTACTTAACATGAGGTCACGTGTTCTTCTCTCTGGAGCTTTACAGTGTATGATTAGGTTATTTATTTGAGATCTCTGACTTCTTTCTTTCTCTTTCTTTCTTTCTTTTATTATTTTATTTATTTACATTCCAATTGTTGTCCCCCTTCTTGGTCCTCCCTCCTTGAGTTCTTCACCACCTCCCTTCTGCCCACCTCTGAGAGGGTGCTCCCCCAATCTGGCTACCCACCTCCACTTCACCCCAAACCAGCATCCCTCTGATCTCTGATTTCTTAATGAAAAGACTTAGAGATATATAGCATGTAGTTTCTACTACCCTGCTTTAAGCTCCAGGCAGATCACTCTACCACCACAGCTCTGGTTCCCTTGAGTCATGGATGAACCAACACACACACACACCACACACACACACTACTCCACACTTCTTAATATGCATTTTAGCTCAATGGGTAGACACTTCTAAGCCTCCTATGGTTAACATGCCCTTATCTTCACTCCCAGCTCAACACTCAGAATCATCTGTCAGACCTTTCGTAAAGCAGGAATCTGAAGGACTGGCTTGCCTTGTTCTAGCAGAGGTTAGTAGTCGAATATCCTCCACCTCTGTTTGTCCTTATGGACCATATATTGTCTGTAGACAATAAAGCAATTTCTGTCTCATGGCTACCTTACCACAATAAGCAACTTTACCTGGAGGTAAAAATGCTCAATTCTTCTTTGAAGGAAATGAGGAAGCTGTCAGGAGCAGACATGTCTCATGGTCAAAAAATCCTTAATAATAAAATAACATTAAGTGTCACATTTTGTGGATTTCTGATGGTTTTTGAAGACTGAGTTAAGTGCCTATGAACTGTTAAACTTTAACTATTGTTAGCTGTTTTTAATTTGAGTAAACTGAAAATCACTTTATGTTAATTATATCAGAATCTAACTTAATCATGGTTGCTATCTAGCCCTTAACTTTTGTTACTTAATTATCTTAAACAGTTTGTAATAGCAATTATTAAGGACTGGGTGTAAGCCTTGTATTCTTCAATGAGTTGCATAGGCACAATGCCTATCTAAGAGTAAAACTATTAATCTTAAATTTTGTACCAATGTAGAAATTTATACAAATAAAAACCTTAAATCTGTGTCAACATAAATTCTGTACCAATGTAAGAAGTTATAACTTCAATTTGTATCAATTATAAAGATTTCTATCAATTAACATTATGGCTACACATGCTTTGTTCAAGAATAAAATTAGTAATCCATCTCATCTATTTTTTCCTGTTCAAAATTATGACCATTTCCAAATTATCCCTTTAAATGACAACCTATCTATAATTTGTAAAATAACCATTACCAGACACCCAAACACAGGGAATTAGGCTGATGGCTCTCTACAGTTTCTTCCTGCTGAATAGGGGCAATGAGAAGTTCTCTAACGGGGTGAGGAGGGGTAGGAAAATTAGAAAGACTGGTTAGACTTAAGAAAGCTAGCTTTGCAATTTTATGAAGTCCCATTGTCAATTCTTGATCTTAGAGCATAAGCCATTGGTGTTCTGTTCAGGAACTTTTCCCCTGTGCCTAGGTATTCGAGGGTCTTCCCCACTTTCTCTTCTATTAGTTTCAGTGTGTCTGGTTTTATGTGAAGGTCCTTTATCCACTTGGACTTGAGCTTTGTACAAGGAGATAGGAATGGATCGATTTGCATTCTTCTGCATGCTGTCCTCCAGTTGAACCAGCACCATTTGTTGAAAATGCTGTCCTTGTTCCACTGGATGTTTTTAGCTCCTTTGTCAAAGATTAAATGACCATAGTTGTGTGGGTTCATTTCTGGGTCTTCAACTCTATTCCACTGATCTTCCTGCCTGTCTCTGTACCAATACCAGGCCGTTTTATCACTATTGCTCTGTAGTACAGTTGAGGTCAGGGATGGCGATTCCTCCAGAAGTTCTTTTATTGTTGAGAATGGTTTTCGCTATCCTGGGTTTTTTGTTGTTCCAAATAAATTTCAGAATTTCTCTTTCTAGTTCTGTAAAAATTGAGTTGGTATTTTAATGGGGATTGCATTGAATCTGTAGATTGCTTTTGGCAAGATGGCCATTTTTACTATATTAATCCTGCCAATCCATGAGCATGGGAGATCTTTCCATTTCCTGAGATCTTCTTCAATTTCTTTCTTCAGAGACTTGAAGTTCTTGTCATACAGATCTTTCACTTGCTTGGTTAGATTCACCCCGAGGTATTTTATAGTATGTGTGACTATTGTGAAGGGTGTCATTTCCCTAATTTCTTTTTCAGCCTGTTTATCTTTCATGTAGAGGAAGGCTACTGATTTGTTCGAGTTGATTTTATAACCTGACACCTTGCTGAAGTTGTTTATCAGGTTTAGGAGTTCTCTGGTGGAGTTTTTGGGGTCACTTAAGTATACTATCATATCATCTGCAAATAGTGATATTTTGACTTCTTCCTTTCCTATTTGTATTCCTTTGACTTCTTTTTGTTGTCTAATTGCTCTGGCTAGGACTTCCAACACTATATTGAATAGGTTAGGGAGAGAGTGGGCAGCCTTGTCTAGTCCCTGATCTTAGTGAGAATGCTTCAAGTTTCTCTCCATTTAGTTTGATGTTGGCTATTGGTTTGCTGTATATTGCTTTTACTATGTTTAGATATGGGCCTTGAATTCCTGAGTTTCTGTAAGGCAAAGGACACTGTCAATAGGACAAAACGGCAACCAACAGATTGGGAAAAGATCTTTACCAATCCCACATCCGATAGAGGACTAATATCCAATATATACAAAGAACTCAAGAAATTAGACTCTAGACAACCAAATAACCCTATTAAAAAATGGAGTAAGGAGCTAAACAAAGAATTCTCAACTGAGGAAATGCAATGGCCGAGAAGCACCTAAAGAAATGTTCAGCATCCTTGGTCATCAGGGAAATGCAAATCAAAACAACCCTGAGATTCCACTCACACTTAGTCAGAATGGCTAAGATCAAAAACTCAGGTGATAGTAGATGCTGGCGAGGATGTGGAGAAAGAGGAACACTCCTCCATTGTTGGTGGGATTGCAAGATGGTGCAACCACTATGGAAAACAGTCTGGCGGTTCCTCAGAAAATTGGACATATCACTACCTGAGGACCCAGCTATACCACTCCTGGGTATATATCCAGAAGATGCTCTAACACATAACAAGGACATATGCTCCACTATGTTCATACCAGCCTTATTTATAATAGCCAGAAACTGGAAAGAACCCAGATGCCCTTCAACAGAGGAATGGATACAAAAAATGTGGTACATTTATACAATGGAATATTACTCAGCTATTAAAAACAATGAATTTGATACATTCTTATATAAATGGATGGAACTAGAAAATATCATCCTGAGTGAAGTAACCCAATCACAAAAGAACATACATGGTATTCACTCACTGATTATTGGATTTTAGCCCAGAAGCCTGAAATACCCAAGATTCAACTCACAGACCACATAAAGCTCATGAAGAATGATGATCAAGTAGGGGGGGCTTCCGTCCTTCTTAGAAGGAGTAACAAAATACTCAAGGGTGCAAATATGGAGACACAGTGCAGGACAGAAACTGAAGGAGGAACCGTCTACAGACCATTCCACCTGGATATCCTCCTATGTGCAGTCACCAAAGGTAGAGGTTGATGTGGATGTCAGGATGTACATGCTGACAGGAGCCTGATATAGCTGTCTCCTTAGAAGTCTGCAAGAGTCTGACATACTCAGAGGCAGATGCTCACAGCTAACCATTAAACTGATCATGGGGTTCCCAATGGAGAAGACAGAGTGAAGGCTGAAGGAGTTGAGAGGATTCGCGACACCATGAGGAAAGCAACAATCCCAACCAACCAGAGCTCCCAGGGTCTAAACCACCAGCCTGGGAGCGCTTAGGGAGGGATCCATGGCTCCAGCTATATATGCAAGGGAGCTATATATAAGGGGGAGAAGAGATCCTTGGTCCCTTGAAGGCTGGACGTCATGGGGGGGTATTCGAGGGTGGGGAGGTGAGGTACAAGGGAGGGTGGGGAGGGGTACACCAACGTGGAGGCAGGAGGAGGGGGGAAGGGATAGTGAGTTCCTGGGAGGGAGGGGGGGAAATGGGGGTAAGGAGAGAACATCTGAAATGTAAAAAAAAATTTCAAAAAAATTTCCAATAAAAAAAAAGAAAGAAAGAAAGAAAGAAGAAGAAAGAAAAAGAAGAAGCTAGCTTTAGCATCTGTTACCTGGTCTCTACATATTTGGGAGGTTCAGAACCTGACTGAAGTTCTGACTGGTCTGTCTAAAAGGTTGGATGAAGCATAAATCCTAAGGCCATTCTGGAAGCAAGTCTCTGGATAGCATCAGGAAGCAGGGGGCTGGAACAGCAGATCAGTTCAGTGTCCCAGCAGATTAATCTTATTAGAGCTGTACATTCTGCAATATATGAATCTCACAACCAAAATGTTAGTACCATTAAGATTTTTGTATGGATTATGCAGGGTGCACAGATAGTTAAGGATGAAATTTCCTTCTTATTTGAGCAAGTGAAAGACAATTGTCTTTTTTATGAGTTAATTTTACCAATAATCAAATGTAATAAACCTTCATTCATGCCATATGAAAGAGGGCACAAAGAATCTTAGGGATTCCATAACCAATAAGATTTATTGTCTCATTTTACCTGAAGTTTGGGCTAGAGACACTTTTATGTCTAAGCCAGTTACTGGGCTTTTCCCATGTCAAGGAATCAGCAGATCAATTTACTTGTCTTGTTAGATTTCTCAAAATTTTCGAGATCTTTAGGGGGGTCTTCTCCTATCATATTGGATCCATGTGACTCTGGAAGGGGTCCATAGCCAATTCTCCTTTCCTGTCAACACAAATACAGAGCCTTTCTCCCCAAATAGCATGTCCTTGGTCCAGTAACTGGAATTCATTAAAGGTGTAGCTTGACCTCTCTCCCAAGGGAACTTTAACATATCCACCAAACTCATAACCACACTCATTTTGATAATCAAAACAATTCAAGGCAAGCTAAACAAATATTAACCGTTGAGACAGTACTTCTCCTGTCTCCTGGCCTGACCTACATGAGATTAAGGCCTAAATTATTTATATAATGTAAACTTAAATTCCCTTCTGCTTACTGTATAAGCCTATTTCTAGGCTCTCTCTTTTCTGTGGAGCATAATATCTGTATATTTAAGAACATTTAGTCCATTACTATTACACTCCCTACGAATCTTAAAAACAGTCAAATCAAATGTTACAAATCAAATGTTTTGCTGACTGGAGACAGACAGCTTTATTGTTTGTTTCTCACTGCTGCCCTCCTACTATTCAGGGAACTAGTTAGCCTGTCTGCACACCAGGAGTTCCAGCTTCTTGACTTAAGCTTTCTGTACCAATTTCGAACCATGGGGAGAAATCCCCAGGTGGCTCAGGCAAAATCTGTATATTCTCTTCTATCCTTAAAAACAATTAAATCAGATTTATTACTCTCTATCCTTTATTTATCTGGTGGCTGGAGGCAGGCAGCTCTATTGTCTGCTCATTGCCTCAATTCTAGCACTCAGGGAACCAGCTAGCCTGTTTGCACAGCAGGAGTTCCCAGCATCTCTAAACTGAGGCTCTCTCAAGCAGTGGCTGTGTTTCTTTGTTTTAGTTCCATGTGCTGGAGCCAGGTGACTCTGCTCCGAAGAGAAACCAGCCCCCCCCCCCATTAAACTATATCATTGTGTGCATGTAATCCATCTGAGACTTTCTTAAATTAATAGTGGATTCCTGCCTTCCACGTGGCACGCCATCTGTAGTGTGTAGTTTCTACTAACCGGCTCTAAAGCTCCAGATGGACCACTCTACCAGCCACAGCCCTGGTTCCCTTGGCTCCTCGGATGAAACACAGAACCACCACACAGACACACACACAGACACACACACCACACGTTTATTTTTAATATGCTTTTTAGCTCAATGATTGGGTACTTCTAAACCTCCCATGGCTAGTGTGCCCTTACCTTCACTCCCAGCTCAACGCTCTAATTCTGCCCCTTGCTCAGCATTCTAAATTTGCCCTCAGCTTAGTTACATTTCTAATCTCCCACCTGCTACCCCAGCCCAGTCGGGGAAGAGACCAATGGCCACTCCACCCAAGATCTCACATGACTTGTGGTTCTTTCTCCCTCTGAAGCATTGTGAATCCCCTTTTCCTCCTCCTGCGTCTGTTACCCTGCCTGCAGGAACTTGAAAGTCCCTCCTCTTCCACCCAGCCATTGGCTGCCAGCATCTTTATTGATTGCTCAAGAACCAGTTGGGAACAGGACACATGCAGATTCCTGATCCGAGCATCAGAACCACTCCCCTTCAGAGATACAAACTTCCTTCTTAGGACAGCATTCATAGTACCCATAGGTTTTGCCACGTTGGATTTTTATTTTCATTTGATAGTACGAAATTTTAGATTGCCTTCTTGATTTCTGAAATGAGACACTCATTTCAGTCATTCATTGTTCAATAGGGTGTTCTTACTTTCTATGAGTCTGGATGTACTCTGGAATTGGTCTTGCTGTTGATGTTTAGTCTGTCCCATTGTGATCAGATGGGATAAAAGGAATGATTTCAACTTTCCTGTATTTGCTGAAACTTGTTTTGCGTCCTGATATATGATCAAGTTTAGAGAAATTTTTATGAACTTTCAAGAAGAAGGTGCATTCAGTCATGCTTTGTGAAATATTCTGCAAATGTCTATAAAGTCAATCTGAAATTTTTCTCTCACTTTTCATTAGTTCTTTAAGAATGCAAGGTATTTTGATCATATTTCCCTTTCCCCATCTCTTTCAAGAACCCAACCCATCTTTGTGATCTATTTTTTTAAACCCCAAAGTACAGTTGGTGCTACCCATATAATCTTGGATGTGTGGCCTTCCACTGGAGTCAGGTCAATTGACCAGCACCCACATCCTAAGGACAATGAACTTTTTTTCCAGCAGCTATCAATTGCCAATACCTCCTAGTTAGAGATTATATGCACAAATATAAAAATAATTTAAATGGAGTTACCCTTTAATGGGGCAACAAAACCCCTAAACGATTCTGGAGGATGAGAAATAAAAAGCCTAGTGCTAGGATTGGGTTACCTCAGAATTGTAAGCCAATGAGGTTCTCTTGGTCTCTCAACATTAAAGGCTGCTGCTGCTGCTCTTGGTTCCCTCCAAAACTTGACAGTAGGATCCTATTCCTGAAGACACTATGTTATTAGGTTATAGAATATAGAGAATTAGGCAGATAGTCACCTGAAAACTTCATCCCTACAAGCTGGCTGGCTTTCATGGTGCTGGAAGGTGCTATGCATGCTACTAGAGGAGAAAAGTAATTACTAATCTTACCCTACTGGAAACTCTGCAATCTACAACAATGACCAGCCTGGAGAGGCATTCTTTCTAGTACGATAGTGACATAAATGTCATGAGAGTAACCAACCACTTCTGACTGGATAAATACAATAAGGCCTGCTCTACAAGGTAAAACTCATGCCTGGCACTGATATCAGAGCCACGAACCTATGGCTGGGTAAGCCATAGGCCCCAGTGGAGAATCTACTGCCATTACTCTGGTAAATGGGCATAGAATTAAACTAACTCCTAATGACTTATCATCTCAACTGCAATCAGAGAAGCTTCTCATTTGCAGTAGCTGGTGATTAATACAGTGACCAACAACCAGTCAAGGTGTAGAGAGTAAGAGACTATGGAATTCTCAGCCTTAAATGGAACACCTATGTTACATCCTTCCCTATAAGGGTCATAGCAGAAGACGGGGCAGAAAGATTGTAGGAGCCACAGACGGTGAATGACTACAAGGAAACAGTGTTTTCAGAGTCAGTAGAACAGCTACACATTTGAATTCACAGCAGTTGAAATCTTATATGCAACACCTGTACAAGCCACACAGAATAACAGCAGGGAAGGCAGGTGGGCACCAAGTTCCACCCCTACTCTAACTGAGGAACTATTAAGTCCATTGATCTGTGACATCAAATAACTCAGTTATCTCTGTTCCTTTTTCATCAGGATCATCTGTCAGTTGGTGAGAGTGGGGCCCCCGAAGTGTCTTAGGGCTATCATATTGGGGTTAATATGTTAATTTGTTTGCTTTAGTAGTGCTTGCTTTATGCAAGCGGATGAATCTGTGTTTGGGACATATATGTTTAGAGTAGTAATGTCCTCTTGGAGGATTGTTCTCCTAATGAATATGAAATGACCATATTTGTACTTTTCTCACTAGTTTTCTTTGAAGTCTGACTTGTCAGGTATCAGAACAGAGACACTTAATTGTTTTCTGGTCCATTTGCTTGTGATAACTCTTCCCATCCTTTAACCATAGATACCACCTCTAATTTGTGATGAAGTATATTTTTGATAACAGCAAAGAGATGGATCCTGGTTTTTGCTTTTTTTTTTTTTTTTTATTCAATTTACCAGAGTTTTTTGATAGAGGAAATTTGGACCATCAGTTCTCAGAGTTTTTTTTTTTTTTTTTTTGCAAAAGTTGTGTATAAATACTTGACATTTTGTTGATTTTATAGTGGTTAGTTTCTTCTATCTCCCCTCTGAGCTTAGTGTTATTCTAACATGGTTTATTCTTTCCTATGGCCCCCTGGATGGATCTGTTTCTCTCTTTAGAGTGAAGTGTTCCTTTAAGTACCTTCTGTAGAGGTGGCTTATGGATCATAAATCCCTTTAGTCTATTTAACCGTGGAAAGTTTTTATTTTTCCTTCAATTGTTAACAGACAGCTTTGCTGGGTATAGTAGTCTGGGTTGACAGTTACCTTTGAGAAGTACATCGTTCTAAGCCCTTACACCGTTTAAATTTCCAGTTGAAGGATCTGGTATTGTGGACACTGCCTTTTACATTTGACTCAGTGTTATCTCTTGGTGCTTTCCTGTCTTTGTTACAAATATTTGCTGGTCTAATGTCACAAAAGAGATTCTCTTTCAGTCTTGTCTGTTTGGTGTCCTTAATGCCCCTGTGTTTGGATTGGAGTCTCTTTCCCTAGTTCTGAGAAAGTTTCTGTTTTGATTCTTTTTTAAAAAGATTCTCTATGCCTTCACAACAATATTCTTCTCCTTCTGTGCTTACAATCTATAAATTTTTAGGATGCCTCATAAATCTTGGGATGCTCACTGGGACCTACAGTCTCTGTGTCCCTGTTGGATTATCCCAGTCCCACCACCTTATTTTTAAACTCCAGATATTCTAACCTCTCCCTGGCCAATTTTTTTTTTTTTTGAGACATGTCTCTATGTAGCTGTGGATGGCCTGAAACTCTCTTTGTAGACCGGCTGGTCTACAGAGACCAGAAATCTATCTGCCTCTGCCTCCTGAGTGCTGGGAATGAAAGCAACCTTGGTCCATTCTATTGCTGAGACTTTATACAGAGTTTTTTATTTGGCTTACTATGTGTTTTATTTCAACATCTCAGACTGGGTTGCCGGTGCTCCCCTCCCCCAGAGCTTTTCAATCTCGGCTGAATTCCTTTCATATCATCCATCACCTTCCTTATGTCACTCAGCTGGTCGTGGCTTCAAAGATACTCAAAATCATTGTTCTGTGCTCCGAGATATATAGCTCATTCTCACTAGATGCCATTGCAGGAGAGTTAATAAATTCTGCTGTTAATAATTTCCATAGAGTTAATAAGTTATGTTGTCTTGGTTTTTCATGTTCCTTGTGTTACTGCACTGGGATTTGACTTATTTTTATCAGCTGTATTCTTTCGGCTGAAGTGTTTGCCATGTTCACACGAGACTTGGAAGAAGTAGCATTGAGTGTGGAGATCAGAAAATAACTCCTCAGGCCAGGAGCTCTGTGTGCCCAGTAAGCTCTATATTATTCCTCAAATGAAATATTAACTGCCAGAGAACCCACGGATGTTTGATATTGCCACTACACAAAGTCAGTAGCAGCCAATTAGTAGTAACAATGGCCCTTTGGCTTCAGTACCTGTTGGAGAATAAACAATAAAAAGAGTATAAAAGAACACTCAAAATTTAGTTAATAAAATTAGGAGTGGGAGGAAAGTGGTTCAAGTAAGGATAAAGATTAAATATTATATTGATTTTTGTGAAGAAAATTCAAGGTGGATAAAGTGACCAGAAAAGTATAGCTTAAAAACTGTTAGGGTCCATAGATTTGGAAGATTTAAGGCTTTGGAAGGTTTTAATTAGAGGTAAAAAGGGGAAAGGAGAAGGGTGAGAGAAGAAGACAGGAATGAAAAGGAGAGTAAATGGGTAGATACCTAACACGGACCATAAAGGCTACCAGTGTGGGTGGAGACAGGGCTTAAAATCACTCAGTGACTTGCCAGACCTGTGTTCAATTCCCAGCACCCACATGGCAGCTCAAAACTGTAACTCCAGTTCCAAGGAATAAAATTACTTCTGGCTTCCAAGGGCATTGGATGCACGCCTTTGTAAGTGTCCAGACACACACACACACACACACACACACACACACACACACACACAAAGAGAGAGAGAAAGAGAGAGACAGAGAGACAGAGAGACAGAGAGGAAGCACCCATACATATAAAATAAAACAAACAAATCTTTTTTTTTTTTTCTAAAAAGAATGCCTTAAATCATTGGTTCTTGACCTTTCTAATGCTGTGACCCTTTAATTCTTCGTGTCGTGGTGACCCCCAGCCATAATTTTTTTTTTTTGCTATTTCATAACTGTAATTTTGCTACTGTTATGAATCACAACGCAAATATCTGATATGCAGGATATCTGACATGTGATGCTGAAGGGGTCACAGCCCTCAGGTTAGAACCACCTCCCTGGAGCTGACGAGGTGGAGAAGCATTGCAGTACTAAGACCTAACTGTACAAACAGCAGCAAACCCATCAGGACATGCATGCCAGGGGAGGAATTAAAAAAAAAACAGAAAATAAGAGATAAAACAGAATGCTTGTGGAGTGAATGACTGGCACAGCGCTGCTGAGTTGAAAAGTGAAGTTTTTGGGTCCCTCTGGCTCTGGCAGGCTTTCCATGGTACCGTGTGCAGAATGAGAGTCGGCCTTTGCAGAACCCACAGTTCCTGAGGATTCTGGTGTGTAGGGAAGGGGAAACAAGTCCTTGCTCCATAGTTCTGTTGTTCCCTGCACTGCACAGTGAACCCCCTGTCCCCGTAGACCTGGCAAGTGTTGAAGCACAACGTCTACTGTTTCCAATGCTCTTCTCTGGCAGCTTTGTTTAGCAGGCAGCTGGCTGATGTGGTGTCAGTTGGAAAGTTCTACTGAGTCCTGACTCCCACCTCTCCTGCTTATAGTAGCTGCATTTGTAAGGAGCTTCCGTGGCATACAGTGAAAACATGCAGTGTTTGTCTTTCTGAGACTGACTTATTTCATTTAATAAACTGTTCTCCAGTGCCCTCTCCCACCAGCAGGAGGGTATTATTTTTTGTGTGTGTGTGGATGAATAACATCCCCTGAGAGTGTTGTATTTTTTGTGCCATTGTTCATATGTCCGTGAACACCTAGGTTGATTACCATAAATACTGCTATAGCAATGATCATGTAATCTCAGATGTCCTTCCATGCTCTGACATCTGTCTCTGCGGATACACCTGGTAGTGGAATTTGTTGACTCAAAGGATGGGTCTACTGATACTTTCTAGAGGAGCCTACACACCTCTCCCACCACAATGGTTGCTACAGTTCCACCAACACCAAGTGATAATTTTTCTCCACATTTATTTTCTCAGTATTGCAAATTCATTGTGCACAGTGCTGGCTTTCAAAAGATAATTTCCTTCAAGTATATCATGTATTTTGACTGTTCTCAGCCCCCGTACCCTTCTTTTCCTTTCTGTCTTCTTCCTCACCTCCTTCTGCTAGTTTTCTTCCTTGTTCCAATCTTCTGCTTTCATTCAGTAATAAATACATACACACATACAGCAGCTTAAGTATGTACATACAATCTAGGATCCACCAAGGAAGGAAAACATGTGGTATCTATCTGAATTGTTCTGTTTGCTTGTTTAAAAATAGATTTTTTTCCATATAATATAGTCTGACGATGTTCCCTTACTCAACTCCTCCCAGATCCTCCACACCCCCTACACACCCAAGTATCATTTCTCTTTCATTAAAAAACAAAACCAAGATTTCTGTGTATGCAAACACTCATACTGCCTTCCAGCTTCACTCCCTTCAGGGCAGGCCATCAGCTTGTCTGCCCTTCTGAATACCACACAGTCTGAAGGCCTCCTGGGAGATCTGCTACAGCCAGGGCCACAGGTCTCCCAGGAGACCTCCAGCAACCCAGGGACACAGGATGCAGGCTCCAGACAGAGACACCCAGGCCAGTTAACACCGGAGATAAAACAAGAGGCAAGCACAAGACCATAAGCAACAGAAGTCAATATACTTTGGCACCATAGAACTCAGTTTTTCCACCACAGCAAACCTTGGATACCCCAACACACCTGAAAACCATGATGCTGAACTAAAATCCTATCTCATGAAAACAATAGAGTCTTTAAGGAGGATATAAATAATTCACTGAAAGAAATATAGGAAAAAACAGGTGACCAGGTAGAAGCCCTTAAAGAGGAAACAAATAAATCCCTTAAAGAAATGCAGGAAAACACAATCAAACAGGTGAAGGAATTGAACAAAGTGGTCCAAGACCTAAAAATGGAAGTAGAAACAATAAAGAAAACACAAATGGAAGCGGCCCTAGAAATGGAAAACCTAGGAAAAGGTCAGGAGCTACAGATGCAAGCATCAACAACAGAGTACAAGAGATAGAAGAGAAAATCTTAGGTGTAGAAGATATTGATACAATGGTCAAAGAAAATACAAAACATAGAAAAACTCCTAACACAATCCAGGACACAATGAAAAGATCAAGCCTAAGAATAATAGGAATAGAAGAGAGTGAAGACTCCCAGCTCAAAGGACCAGAAAATGTTTTCAACAAAATCATAGAGGAAAACTTACCCAACCTAAAGAAAGAGACTAGACTTCTCAACAGACACCCTAAAAGCCAGAAGAGCCTGGAAATAGGTCAAGCAGACCCTAAGAGAACACAAATGCCAGCCCAGGCCACTATACCCTGTAAAACTCTCAATCATAGATGGAGAAACCAAAATATTCCATGAAAAACCAAATTTAAACAATATCTAACTACCAATCCTGTCCTACAGAGGGTTCCACAAGGAAAACTCCAACACAAGGAGGGTACCTACACCAAAAGAAAAAACAGGAAATTATTCATCTCACAATAAAACCAGAAGGAGAGAATCACATACAAATAATGCCACCTATAACAACAAACATAACAGGATCTAACAATCATCTGTCTTTAGAATCTCTCAATATCAATGGACTCAATCCACCAATAAAAAGACATAAGCTAACAGATTGGATATGCAAACAGGATCCAGCATTTTGCTGCACACAAAAAACCACCCCAATGATAAAGACCAAATAAAAGGCTGGACAAAAGTCTTCCAAGCAAATGGTCTCAAGAAACAAGTGGGAGTTACCATTCAATGTCCAATAAATTGGCTTTCAACCAAAAGTTATCAAGGGAGATGGGGAGGGACACTTCATATTCATCAAAGGAAAAGTCCACCAAGAGAAAGTCTGAATTATGAACATCTATGCCCCAAATGCAAGAGCACCCACATTCATAAAAGAAACTTTGCTAAAACTCAAAACACATTGAACCACACACAATAATAGTGGGAGACTTAACACCCTACTCTCAGCAATGGACAGGACATTGAAACAGAAACTAAACAGAGAGACAGTGAAACTAATAGAGGTTATGAATCAAATGGATTTAACAGATATCTACAGAACATTTCACCCTAAAACAAAAGAATATACCTTCTTCTCAGCACCTTATGGTACTTTCTTCAAAATTGACCATATAAAAGGTCACAAAACAAGTCTTAACAGATACAAGAAGATTGAAAAAATCTCATGCATCTTATCAGATCACCATGGACTAAGGCTAGACTTCAATAACAACAAAAACAACAGAAAACCTACATATCCATGGAAACTGAACAACTCTTTACTCAATGATAACTTGGTCAGGAAAGAAATAAAAAGGAAATTAAAGACTTTCTAGAATTCAATGAAAATGATGACACAGCATGCCCAAACTTATAGGACACAATGAAAGCAGTGCTAAGAGGAAAATTCATAGCACTAAGTGCCCTTGTAAAGAAATTGGAGAGATCCTACACAAGCAACTTATCAGCATACCTGAGAGCTCTAGAACAAAAAGAAGCAAACACACCCAAGAGGAGTAGAAGGCAGGAAATAGTTAAACTCGAGGCCGAAATCAACCAAATAGAAACAGAGAATAATACAAAGAATCAATAAAACCAAAAGCTGGTTCTTTGAGTAAATTAACAAGAGAGATAAACCCCTAGCCAAACTAACTAAAGGGCCCAGAGACAGTATCCAAATGAACAAAATCAGAAGTGAAAAAGGAGATATAACAACAGAAACTGAGCAAATTAAAAAAATGAAAATCATCAGAGTCTACTACAAAAGCCTATACTCAACAAAACTAGAAAATCTAGATGGAATGGATGATTTTCTAGACAGATACTGCGTACCAAAGTTAAATCAAGAACAGTTAAATTATCTAAACAGGCCCCTATCCTCTAAGGAAATAGAAGAAGTCATTAAAAACCTCCTAACCAAAGCCAAAACAAAAATCAAAACCCCCAAACCCAGGGCTAGATGGCTTTCGTGAAGAATTCTACCAAACCTTCAAAGAAGAGCTAATATCAACACTTCTCGAAATATTCCATAAAACAGAAACAGAGGGAACTCCTAATTCATTCTATGAAGGCACAATTACTCTGATACCTAAACCACACAAAGACCAAACAAAGGAGAACTTTAGACTAATTTCGCTTATGAATATTGATGCAAAAATACTCAATAAAATCCAAGCAAATTGAATCTAAGAACATATCAAAACCATCATTCACCATGATCAAGAAGTCTTCATTCCAGGGATGCAAGGTTGGCTCAATATATGAAAATCCACTAACATAATCAACTATATAAACAAACGTAAAGGAAAAAAACACATGATCATCTCATTAGAAGCTAAAAAGGCATTTGACAAAATACAACACTGCTTCATGTTAAAAGTATTGGAGAGATCAGGAATTCAAGGCCCATGCCTCAACATAATAAAACAATATGCAACAAACCAACAGCCAATGTCAAATTAAATGGAGAGATACTTGAAGAAATCCCACTAAAATCAGGGGTAAGACAAGGCTGCCCATTCTCCTCCTTTCTATTCAATATAGTACTCAAAGCTCTAGCTAGAGCAACTAGACAACAAAAGGAGATAAAGGGGATACAAACTGGCAAAGAAGAAGTAAAGGTATCACTATTTGCAGATGATATGATAGTATTCATAAAGTGACCCCAAAAATTCTACCAGAGAACCTCTATACCTGATAAACAACATCAGCAAAGTGACTAGATATAAAAATTAACTCGAAAAAATCAGTAGCTTTCTTTTATACAAATGATAAATGGGTCAAGAAAGAAAATAGGAAAACAACACCCTTGACAATAGTCACAAATAATATAAAATATCCTAGGTAACTCTAACCAAACCAATGAAAGATCTGTGGGACAAGAAACTCAAGTTTATCAAGAAAAATTTAAGAAAACTTCAGAAAATGGAGAGATAGTCCATGTTCATGGTTTGGTAGGATTAACATAGTAAAAATGGTCATGCCCCCAAAAGCAATCTACAGATTCAATGAAATCCTCATCAAAATTCCAACTCAATTCTTAGTAGACATGGAAAGAACAATTCTCAAATTCATTTGTAATAACAAAAACCCAGGATATGGAAAACAATTCTTTTTTTTTAATTGAATATTTTATTTATTTACATTTTAGATATTATCTCCTCCCCCATTCTCCAGCCCCCTCCTTCTGCTTCTATGAGGTTGTGTCCTCACCCATCTACCCTTCCCATCTCTCTGTCCTCAAGTTTCCCCACACTGGGACATGCAGCCTTCACAGGACCAAGGACCCTTTCTCCCACTGATGCCCGACAAGGCCACCTTCCACTACATATACAGCTGGAGCCATGTTCCATTTGTGTTCCCAGACTGGCGGTTTAGACCCTGGGAGATCTGGTTGATTGGTATTGTCACTTTCCCCATGGGGCTGCAAACCCCTTCAGTCCTTCAGTCCTTTCTCTAACTCCTCCATTGGAAACCCCATGATCAGATCAATGGTTAGCTGCAAGCATCCACCTCTGTATATATGTCAGGCTCTGGCAGATCCTCTCAGGAGACAGCTGTATCAGGCTCCTGTCAGCATGCACTTCCTGGCATCCACAACAGTGTCTTCATTTGTTGATTGTACATGGGATGGATCCCCAGGTGGGGCAGTCTCCAGACAGTCTTTGCTCCACACTTTGTCTCCATATTTGCTCCTGTGAATATTTTGTTATTCCTTCTAAGAATGACCAAAGCACCCACACTTTGGTCTTCCCTCTTCATGAGCTTCCTGTGGTCTGTGAGTTGTATCTTGGGTATTGTGAGGTTTTGGGCTAATATCCACTTATTAGTGTTTGCATGCCACGTGTATTCTTTTGTGATTGGGTTACCTCACTCAGGATGATATTTTCTAGTTCCATCCATTTGCCTAAGAATTTCATGAATTCATTGATTTTAATAGCTGAGTAGTTCTCCATTGTATAAATGTACCACATTTTCTATATCCATTCTTCTGTTGAAGGACATCCAGGTTGTTTCCAGTTTCTGGTTATTATAAACATGGCTGCTTTGAACATAATGGAGCATGTGTCCTTATGACATATTGGAGTATCTTCTGGGTATATGCCTAGGAGTGGTATAGCTGGGTCCTCGGGTAATACTATGTCCAGTTTTCTGAGAAACTGCCAGACTGAATTATAGAGTGGTTGTACCAGCTTGAAATCCCACCAACAATGGAGGAGTGTTCCTCTTTCTCCACATCCTTGCCAGCATCTGCTATCACCTGAGTTTCTGATCTCAGCCATTCTGTCTGGTGTGAGGTGGAATCTCAGGGTTGTTTTAATTTGCATTTCTCTAATGACTCTGGATGTTGATTATCCTTAGGTTTGTCTTCTCTTTGTGTCCTGGATTTCCTGGATGCTTTGAGTTAGGAGCTTTTTGCATTTTGCATTTTCTTTAACAGTTTTGTCAATGTTTTCTATGGTGTCTTCTGCACATGAGATTCTCTCTTCTATCTCTTGTATTCTGTTGGTGATGCTTGCATCTGTGACTCCTGATCTCTTTCCTAGGTTTTTTATCTTGAGGGTTGTCTCCCTTTGTGATTTCTTTATTGTTTCTACTTCCATTTTTTTAGATCCTGGATGGTTTTGTTCAATTCCTTCACCTATTTGGTTGTGTTTTCTTGTAATTCTTTAAGTGATTTTTGTTTTCCTCTTTAAGGGCTTCTACCTGTTTACTTGTGTTCTCCTGTATTTTTTAAGGGATTTATTTATGTCCTTCTTAAAGTCCTCTATCATCATCATGAGAAGTGATTTTAATTTAGAACTTTGCTTTTCCACTGTGATGGGGTATTCAGGACTTGCTACGGTGGGAGAACTGGGTTCTGATAATGCCAAGTAACCTTGGTTGCTGTTACTTATATTCTTGCACTTGCCTTTCATCATCTGGTTGTCTATAGTGCTACCTGCACTCATTGTCTCTGACTGGAGCCTGTCTCTCCTGTTATCTTGGTTGTGTTAGAACTACTCAGACTCCTTCTATCTGTGATCCTGTGATCCTGAGATCCTGAGTGTAAGAGCTCCTGGGACTCAGTCTGCCTTTGGGATCCTGAAATCCTATGATCCTGGGCATGTTAGAGCTCCTGGGAGTCCAGCTTCCTCTGGGTGTCATGGGATAGGCTGTAGATCTAGCACCCAAGGTCTGCTCAGGGCACCAGCTCAGACCAGAAGGAACTCTTGCCAATAGGTCAGATATGGTATTCTTCTCGGATGCAGACCAGTTAAGAGTCTGCCCCAGCAAGAAGGACCAGGCAGAAAGGGCAGAGGGGAGTGGTATTTAGGAGGGTGGGGTTTTGGTGGGTGATGGGTCCTAAGTGTGCCGGGCTGCCATCTGAAGCTCTGGGACTTCGGGTTGTGGGGGAGGGTTCTTATCAACTGCTCTGAGTACCGCGGATCCTCTAGGATGGATCAGGATATGATGTCTTCACTGAAGCAGACCAGCTAGGAGTCTACCAAAAACAATTCTTAACAATAAAAGAACTTCTGGAGGAGTCATTATCCCTGACCTCAAACTGTATTTCAGAGCAATAGTGATAAAAATGCATGGTATTGATATAGAGACAGATAGGTTGATTAATGAGATAGAATGAAGACCCACACACCTATGGTCACTTGATCTTTGACAAAGAAGCCAAAAATATACAATGGAAAAAAGAAAGCATCTTCAATAAATGGTGCTGGTCTAACTGGCAGTTGGTATGTAGAAAAATGAAAATAGATCCATATTTGTCACTTTGCACAAAACTCAAGTCCAAGTGGATCAAGGACCTCATATAAAACCAGATACACGGAATCTAATAGAAGACAAAGTTGGAAACAGCTTTGAACTGATTGGCATGGGGGGGGGGGGAAATTTCCTAAACAGAACTCCAATGGCTTAGGCTCTAAGATCAAGAATTGATAAACCTCATGAAACTGAAAAGCTTCTGTAAGGCAAAGGACATAGTCAATAGGACAATGGGCAACCTATAGTTTGAGAAAAAATATTCACTAACCCCACATCCAATATAGGGCTAATATCCAAAATAAATAAAGAATCCAAGAAGCTAACCAACCAAAAAACAAACAACCCAGTCAAAAAATGGGGTATAGTGTAAACAGACAATTCATAACAGAGGAATCTCGAATGGCTGAGAAGCACTTAAAGAAATGTTCCAAGTCCTTAGTGATCAGGGAAATGCAAATCAAAACAACCCTGAGATTCTACCTTATACCAATTAGAATGGCTAAGATCAAAATCTCAGCTGACAGCACATGTTGGTGGGGATGTGGAGAAAGAGAAGCACTCCTCCATTGCTGGTGGGATTGCAAACTGGTATAACCACTCTGGAAATCAATCTTGAGGTTCCTTAGAAAATTGGAAATAGATCTACCTGAAAACCCAGCTATATCACTCTTTGGCCTAAAACCAAAAGATGCCCCTCCATACCACAGGGGCATGTGCTCCACTATGTTAATATCTGCCTTATCTGTGATATCCTGAAGCTGGAAACTACCAAGATGTTGGAGAGGGAACTCATAGGGTCCACCTCCAGTAGAAAGACAGTGAATCAGTTGGAGGATGGGGTTGTCATCCTACAGTCAAAAACTCTGACCCAGAATTGTTCCTGTCTAAAAGAACTGCATGAACAAAAATGGGAAAGAGACTAAGTGAAAGGCAGTCCAGTGACAGGCCCAACATGGGATCCATCTCAAGGGGAGGTTCCAAGACCTGACACTATTATTGATGCTATGTGCTTACAGACAGGAGCTTAGCTTGGCTGTCCTCTGAGAGGTCCAACAAGCAGCCGACTGAGACAAACACAGATACTTACACACAACTATTGGACTGAAGTCAGAGACTTCTGTGGTTGAATTAGGAAAAGACTGGAAGAAACTGAAGAGAAGGGTGACCCATAGAAAGACCAACAGTCTCAAAAACCTGGACACCTGAGATCTCTCAGACACTGAGCTACCAACCAGGCAGCATAGACAAGCTGATCTGAGGCCCCAACACATATACAGCAGAGGACTGCCTGGTCTGGCCTCAGTAGGAGAAGATGTGCCTAACCCTCAAGAGACTTGAGGCTCCAGGGAGTTGGGAGGCCTGGCAGGATTGGAGGGACATCCTCTTAGAGACTTGGGGGGGGGGAGAAATGGGATGAGGAACTGTGGGAGGGAAGACTGGGAGGGGGTTAATGCCTGGACTGTAAAAAAAAAAAAAGTAATATAAAATAATCAAATCAGAAGCAAATAAAACAAACAAACAAAAGAGCCCCAAACCCCCCAAAAACCAAAACACCTGTAACACAGTGACCCACACATCCACATACAGAAATCCCATAAAAATGACAAAATCAAAAACCATGGTGTGTAAGTAAAAGACCTATAAAGTAAAGTTTAAAAAAAAAAAACCCAGACAAAGCATTATGGGACAAAAATACCACTGAGTTTATTTTGTGTTGACTATCTACTTCTGGGAATGTGTCCTGCATTAAGTGTGGTTTGTATACCCAGTGAGACTCTGTTGGAAAAAACCAATTTTTCCTTCGTGAGTGATTATGAATGGGAGACAGCTTCTGAACTGGGGATAAGGGCTTGTCTCCATTTCTTCTCCCAGCTCTGGAAGCCTGTCTGGCTTAGGCTGATGCAGACTGCACCATGCTGCCCCAATCTCTGTGAGTTTATATGTATGTCAGCTCTGGTGTGTCTAGAAGGCCTTGTTTTCTTGGTGTCCTCCATCTCTCCATCCCCAGTGGCTCTTAGACATTTTCTGTCCTTTTCCACAGAATTCCCTGAGCCATGTGGGGAGGGATTTTCTGGAGACCTCACATTTAGGACTGTGTTCCAAGGTCTCCCACTCTGTGTATATTGTCCAGGTTTGGGGCTCTGGATTGGTTCCCATTTCCTGTGGGAGGAAGCTTCTCTGATGATAGTTGATGGAGATGCTGATCTGTGGGTATAGCAGAATGTCATTAGGAGTCATTTTACTGCTATGTTCCTTTAGTACAGCAGTATTAATTGATTTTCTCTTAGGTCCATGACCTATCTAGTCACAGATTCTTTGGAAACCAGAGCAGTGTAGAACATGGCTTCCTTCTCATGGAGTGGGCCTTAAATTTAATCAGATAGTGGTTGGTTACTCTCATAAATACTGTGTTACTATATAAATTATGTCTTGTGTATTTTACAGGCAGGTCAAAATTGCAAAGGGTTTGTAGATGGGTTGTCATTTGCCTTTCTCCTCAGGTATCGAGATTGTTTGTACCTATGAGTACTGTGAACACTAGTCAGTAGGGCTTGAAGGTTCCATGTAGTCGCCAGTTTGACTTCTCAATGATGTATTGCAGGATATTTGATCACACTGTGAACCCCAAGGTTGTGTTGTTTCCTGGAAAAAAAAAAAACAAACCCTTTCTACTTGTGGTATAGCCCAGTCTTAGCACATACCTTTAATCTCTCTAGCTAGAATATAGACACACCCTTCAATCCCAAACAACGAAGGTAAAGTTTGTTTGTAGAGAGAAACATCCAAGTCTGAAAGTGATGTGTAATTGAGTGTCAGACAGGGTGACAAATAAGAGAAAGATTTTGACAGAATAGGATATGTCCAACTCTCACAAGAAGAAGAGGAAAGGGAAGTTACTTAAAAGAGCGGTGCAGAGAGAGATGAGAAGGAAGCCATTTTTACTGGGAGAATTGTACAGAGACAGGTTGAAGAGAGAACAAATTAGACACGGGTTAAGACAGAGAGCCAGAGTTGAGAAAGAACAGGAAAGGGCGAGCTTATTCAGCAGCTTCAGAGGCTGAAACCACTCTAGGCCTAGATTAGACTGTACAGAGGCTAGAAACTTCCAGGACTAGGCTTAGGTTAGCAGACAGCAGCAGTAACACTTGGAGATTACAATTATTACAGGAAAATAAAAGATGCCTTTATAGTGATGAGTGGGTTATTTCTATGTTGTCTTCAGCAATATGCCCTTACCATCAATTTGTGAAGAACAACAATCAATAGCTTTGACAATATCCTAGGTTGGTCAGGGGTCTCCACAGGGCCCCTTTGTAAATGAGTTATTGTTAATATAAATATTACAATGAATTACTCTGGAGGTTGTATTTCTTTACTCTGTGTTAGTTCCCAATAATCTCAGAGAGAAGTCAAGATTTATTTAAAACTGCACCTCAATAGCTGAGTGTTTAAATGATCTTCCTTAGCCTTCTCTGCTAATCTGGCTGCCTCCCAGCCCCATCCCATAATATTTGCATATTATTATTATTATTATTATTGATCTGGATCTTTGGGCTTCTGGTGTGTTTCCATGATATCTATCTCTCTCTGCTCTCTCTGTCTCTCTCACTCTGTCTCTCTCTCTGTCTGTCTCTGTCTCTCTGTCTCTCTCTCTCTCTCTCTCTCTCCTCTCTCTCTCTCTCTTCTCTCTCTCTCTCTCTCTCTCTCTCCCCCCCTTCCTCATGGCTCCAAATCCTCCATCCTCCTCACTGATCTGAATCTCCCTCTCCCCTTCTCTCCTTTCCTCCTCCCTCTGGTTGGCAGACATCCCTCCCTATTCTCTCTTCTGCCCAGCCACTGGCTGATCAGCATTTGTTGACAAGGCAGCTAAGAAATGGTAATAATTGTTTACCCAAATGTGAGACAAAAGTTTCTTGATATAAGCATTACAATGCCATGTCCAGATTGAAACAAGATATGAGGACAGAGAAATCAGCATTTGAATAGTACAAGGATAATCTTTACACAGTGTACAAAAACATTATGCCTACAGCCCTTTGGCCAAAAACTTAATTAGATGTAATCCATTCCTGGCACTGGAGGTTTCACTTAGTAGCAAGAGATATCTAATTCATGCTTGGTAACCCTCTTTTTGTGGTGATTCCATTTAGGCTTCTTTCATATATATGTATGTTTTAAGAAGCTTCTACTGTAGTAGGTTTCTATATGATCCTTCAAATGGTCCTTCATTTTAGCTGTCCCTCAAAATACCTCTCTCTTACCTCCTTTTCTTCTCCATCTCTGCTTAATATTTCTGTTCCAGTCCCCTACCATTCATATATATATATTTTTTAATATTATATATATTAATAAATTATATAATATATATTCTATTTCCCCTTCCTAAGGAGCTCCTCCCCTCCCTGATAACCTCTTACTCTACACCTAACCTCTGTGATTATACAGATATATATTATACAGCATGCCTATAAAAAGATTAGAAGCTAACATTCTCATCTAAGAGAGTCATACTATACTTGTTTCTTTGGGTCTGAGTTATCATCTCCCTCTGGATGACTTTTTCTAGCTTTATCTATTTACCTATAAACTTTTAAATTTTGTTTTTTAGGCACTGAATAATATTCCATTGTGTAAGTGGGCCACATTTTCATGACCCATCCATCAGTTGATGGACATCTAGACTGCTTCCAATTTCTGGCTCTTATGAGTAGAGCAGCAATGAGCATGGATTAGTAATGTGTGTCTCTGTAGTAAGATGTAGAGCCCTTTGGGTATATACTCAAGGGAGATATGGGTGGATCTTGATGTAGATCTACTCTCAGGTACCTGAGGAAATACTATACTGTTTCCATAGTGGCTTCACAAGTGTGTACTCCCACCAGCAGTGGATGAGTGCTTCCCTTACCCCAATCCTCACCAACATGAGCTGGCTTTATTTTATTGATCCAGGCCATACTGACTGGTGTAAGATGAAATCTCAAAGATTACTCATCCTGTGACTAAATGTTGAACATTTTATTGTTTGTTTCATCATGGACTTTTTTTTTGGTTTTCCCTGATGACTAATCATTATAGTGCTTGATACATTTTTTAAAAGTCTTGTTATTGTGTTCCATCATTTGAGAACTCTCTATTTAGATACATATCCCATGTTAAAATTGGGTTGTTGGTTTTTTTGATCGCCAGTCCTTTTAGTTCTTTATGTAGATATTAGGCCTCTATTAGACATGTAGTTAGTAAAGCTCTTTTCCTATTCTGTAGTCTGCCATTTTGTCCAAATGATGGTGTCCTCTTCCATACAACATTGACACACAAACATCAGTAGCCCTCCTATACACAAATGGGATGAGACAGAAATCAGGAAGATAATATCTTTTACAATAGCCTTAAAAAAAAATCTTGGGACAACTCTAACCAAGAAAGTAAAAAACTTGCAATAAAATTCAGATAAAGAAGTAAATTCAAGAAGATATCAGAAGATGGGAAGATATCCCGTGCTCATGGACCCATAGGAGTAATATGGCCATCCCTCTAAAATCAATCTGTAAATTCAATGCGATCCCTATCAAAATTCCAACACAATTCCTTACAGATCTTGAAAGGATAATCTAAGCTTTCTATGGAATATAAAACACACACACACACAACAAAACCCATAAAAACAAAAAACAAAAATCCAGGATACATAAAATTCTTCTGAATAATAAAAGAACTGTTGGACGTATCACCATCCCCAACCCTAATTGTACTACACAGCTAGAGTGATTAAAAAAAAAAACCACAGCATGTTATTGGCATAAAAACAGACATGAGGACCAATGGAATGTAATTGAAGGCCCACAAATAAATCTATACTCCTATGGACACATGATTTTTGATAAAGAACTCAAAAATACACACAGAAAAAAGGCAGCATCTTCAACAAATAGTGCTGGCTAAACTGGATAGTCAAGTGTGGGAGATTCATACATATCACACTGCACAAAGCTGTATTCCAAATGGATGAAAGATTCACTATCACTGTATGAGGGTCAGCATGTCATTTTACCTGGTGGAGTGTTTCTTTTACAAACTTGGGTGCCAGTTGTGTTGAATGCATGGGTGTTAGAATTGCAGTATCCTCTTGGTGGAATTTTCCTTTGGTGAGTAGGTAATATCCCTTCCCTATCTCTTTCAATTAGCTGTGCTTTGAAGTCTATTTTTAAATGTCTACACGGCTTGCTTCTAGGGTCCATTTGCTTAGAATATCTTTTTCCCATCTTTTACTCTGAGGTGATGCCTATCTTTAACTATTATGTGTATTTCTTGGATATAGAAGAAGGCTGGACCCTGTATTTAAATCCAATGTATTGGCATGTGTCTTTTTATTTGGGAATTAAGACCATTGGTGTCAAGAATTATCAATGAGTACTGTTTGTTGGTTCTTGTTATTTAGTTGTTCTGGTGTTGGGTTTTTCTTCTCTCTTATGATTTACTGGTCTGAAATTATTTATTTCTTGTGTTTTCTTGGGTGTGATCACCTTTCCAGGTCAAAATTTTCCCTCTTGCACCTTCTGTATAGATGGATTTGTAGATAGACACAGCTTAAATTCAGTTTTATTGCAGAATATTTTTCTTTCTTCATCTATTGTGATTGAAGTTATGTTGGGTATAGTAGTCTGCATTGGCATATGAAGTCTCTTAATGTTGGGAGATCATCCATCCAGGGTCTTCTGGCTTCTGGAGTCTCTATTAAAGAGAAGTGGGTGTTAATCTTATGGACCTAATTTTGATGTTACTTGGTCTTTTCCCCTTACAGAATTTAATATTCTTTCTTTTCCTGTAAATATATTGTTTTAATTATTATGTGTTGTATGGCATTGCTATCTTTGTCCAGTCTAGTTGGTATTCTGTATGCTCCTGTGCCTTAATAGGCACCCCGTTCTTTATAGTAGGAAAATTGTCTTCTATGAGTTGTTTGTTTGTTTGTTGTTTGTTTTGAGACAGAGTCTCACTATGTGTCTCTAGATATCCTGTAATTGATATGTAGACCATGCTGGCCTAAAATTCACATAATCCTGTCTGCCTCTGGTGCTTATATGCTGAGATTAAAGGTGTGCACCAGTATTCCTGGCCTTCTTCTGTGATTTGTTGAAAATACTTTCTATGATTTTGACCTGGGTTTTTTTCTCCTTTCTCTCTTTCTATTATTCATAAATTTGGCCTTTTGATAGGGTCCCAGATTTCCTTGATGTTTTGTGCCTGTATTTTTTTCAGTTTTAGCATTTTTCTTTGACTGAAGTATCCTGTTCTTCTATCTTGTCTTCAATGCCTGAGATTCTCTTTCATCTCTCGCACTCTGCTGGTGAAGATTACCCCCAAGGTTTTGTTTAACTTCCTAAAGTTTTCATTTCCTGTTTTACTTTACTTTGGATTTTCATTAGTGATTTTATTTCTGTTTGAATTTATTTCTATTTCTAATGTCTTGAACTGATTTTATTATTTCTTTCCACTGTTCTTGTTTTCACAGACTTCATTAAGGGATTTATTTATACTCTCTTTAAGGTCCTTGAACATATTCATAAGAGCTATTTTGAAGTCCCTGTCTGGTGCTTCATTTATATTACATTTCTCAGGGTCTGCTGAAGTTGGGTTGCTGAGTTCTTGTGGAGACATATTGTATTGAATGTTAATGATTGTGGGTTTTTTTCCAACATAATGGTTTTTTATTGATTATTTGGGAATTTCACATAATGCATCTTAATCACACTTACTTCCCATATATCTTAGGCCCTCTCTACCCTAAACCTTCCCCAAAGAATAAGAAAGAAAATAAAACAAACAAAAAGTCCACGAGTTCAGTCTGTGTTGTTCAGTCACTCAGTGGAGCATGGTCAAACTCCCAGCAGCCAACCCTTGAAAGAAAACTGAGTCCTTCCCCAACCCAAGTCTATTCCAGAAGCCCTCAGTTGTGGGGGCTACAGTACTTCAGCACCTTTATCACAATTTAAGAGTTCTCTTCCATGGTTTCCTGTCTAGGCTGTTACACATTTTGGGAGGTAGGGTTGGGGTAAGGATTGTACCTAAGCCTTCTATGCCCCCTTTTCTCAACTGTGATTCTGCAGTTATTGATATACTGAAAAAGTAGCTTCCTCACCATGTATGGTCAGCAAGAGCATGAACCATGGACATCCACATAGCCTACAGCATCAGCACACATCATGAACCTCAGCATGGTGTCTTGTAGCAGTACGACCATGGACATCAACACTACACTCTGCCACAGCACAGGCCATGGACACCATCTGTGGTGGTTTGAATATTCTTGCCCCAGAATGTGGCACTATTTGGAGGTGGGACCTTGTTGGAGTAGGTATGGCCTTGTTGGAGAAAGTGTGTCACTTTGGGTGGGCTTCAAGACCCTCATCCTAGCTGCCTGGAAGCCAGTGTTTTCCTTGTCTGCCTTTGAATGAAGATGTGGAACTTTCAGCTCCTCCAGCCCCACATCTGCTTGGACATTGCTCTACTCCTGCCTTGATGATAATAGGCCAAACCTCTGAGCCTATAAGTCAATAAATGTCCTTATAATGTTGCCTTGGTCATAGTGTCTGTTCACAACAGTAAAACCTTAACTCAGACAGCATGATGACCCACAGACATCAACATAGATTCAGGTGGCAGCACAGACCATGGACATCCACATGGCCTTTGGTGATAACATGGACCATGGACATCAACATGGTCCCCAGCTGCAGTAGGGCCAGGGACCCTAACATGGCCCTTGGTGGCATCATGTACCACGAATCTCAACTTGGACTCAGGTGATAACATAGACCATGGATTATCAGCATGGCTTCAAGCTTCAGTAGGACCTGGGACTCTCCAACATGGCCCTGGTGGAAGCATGACCTCAAGTGGCTTCACAGACCACTCATATCAACATGCTCCAGGTGGCACCTCAGACCTAGATATACACATGACCTTTGGTGGTAACACAGTCCATGAACACCAACATGGCCCCTGGCAGCAGCAGGACATGGACCTCAACATGACCCTTAGCAGCAGCATGGTCCACATACATCAACATGGCCTCTGATGGCAACTCAAACCACGGACACTAACATGCCCTCTTGCAGTAACAAAGACTATAAACATTCACCTGGCCTCTGGCAGTAGCATAGGCCTCAGACATCAATGTGGCCTCCAGCATCATCCCACACTACAGACTTCAACTTGAAACTCAGGCTTCAACATGGTCTGGGCAACAGAATGGGCCATGGCCTCCAGGGGCAGCATGGATCACAGAGTTCTTTTTTCATTATTGTTGTTCATTTTACATCCTGCTTACTGCCCACCCTCCAGTAACCCCTCCCATAATCCCTTCTCTCATCTCCTTCCCCTTCTCTATCTAAAGGGTAGGAGCCCCTAGGTATCTCCCCACACTGGCACATCAAATCTCCACTGGGCTAGGTGTATCCTCTTTCACTGAGGAAAGACGAGGCAGCCCAGCTAGAAGAACATATCCCACAGACACACAACAGCTTTTGGGATAGCTCCTGCTGCAGTTATTCAGAACCAGTTGTTGAAGACTAAGCTGTGCATCTGCTACATATATGCATGGAGGCCTAGGTCAAGTCTATGTATGCTCTTTGGTTGAGTGGTTTAGTCTCTGAGAACCTCAAAGGTCCAATAGGTTAGTTGACTCTATTGGTTTTCCTCTGGAGTTTCCATTCCCTTTGGGGCTTGCAATCCTTCCCTCTACTCTCCCACAAGAGTTCCCAAACTCCATCCACTGTTTGGCTGTGGGTGTCTGTATCTAAGTCAGCTGCTGGGTGGGGCCTTTCAGAGGACAACCATGCTAGACTCCTGTCTGCAAGCAAAACTAGCACAATTAATCCTGTCAGGGATTGGTGCTTGCCCATGGGATGGGTCTCAAGTTGGGCTGGTTATTGGTTGGTCATTCGCTCAGCTCCATTCCCTATCCCTTCATTTCTTATAGATAGGATAGATTTTGGGTGAAAAGTTTTTGGGTGAGTTGGTGTCCCTATCGCTCCACTGGGATTCCTACCTGACCATAGAATTCTCAACACAAGAATCTCAAAATGACTGAGAAACACTTAAAGAATTATTCAAAGTCCTTGAAAAATTGTGTTGGAATTTTGATTGGGATTACACTTTGGTAGGATGGCCAGTTTTACTATGTTAATCCTACCAAACCATGAGCATGGGAGATCTTTCCATTTTCTGAGGTCTTCTTCAATTTCTTTCTTCAGTAACTTGAAGTTACTGTCATATAGATCTTTCACTGGTTTGGTTAGAGTTACCCCAAGATATTTTATATTATTTATTACTATTGTGAAGGGTGTTGTTTCTGTATTTTCTTTCTCAACCCATTTATCATTTATATAAAGGAAGGCTACTGATTTGTTTGAGTTAATTTTATATCCAGCCACTTTGCTGAATTGTTTATCAGGTATAGAAGCTCTCTGGTAGAATTTTTGGGATCACTGTATGCATACTATCATATTATCGGCAAATAGTGATACCTTGACTTCTTTGTCAATTTGTATCCCATTAATCTCCTTTCCTTGTCTAATTGCTCTAGCTAAAACTTCGAATACTATATTGAATAGATACAGGGAGAGTGGGCAGCCTTGTCGTCTCTGATTTTAGTGGGATTGCTTCAAGTATCTCGTCGTTTAATTTGATATTGGCTGTTGGTTTGCTGTATATTGTTTTTATTATGTTTAGGTATGGGTATTGAATTCCTGATCTCTTCCAATACTTTTAACATGAAGGCAGTGTTGTATTTTGTCAAATGCTTTTTAAGCATCTAATGAGATGATAATTTGTTTTTTTTTCTTTGAGTTTGTTTATATATAGCAGATTATGTTAATGGATTTTTGTATATTGAACCAACATTGAATCTCTAAGATGAAGCCTACTTGATCACGGTGAATGATGGTTATGATGTGTTCTTGGATTCAGTTTGCTAGAATTTTATTGAGTATTTTTGCATTAATATTCATAAGGGAGATTGGTCTGAAGTTCTCTTTCCATGTTGGGTTTTTGTGTGGTTTAGGTATCAGAGTAGTTGTGTCTTCATAGAATGAATTAGGTAGTGTTCTTTCTGCTTCTATTTTATGGAATACTTTGACGAGTATTGGTATTAGCTCTTCATTGAGGCTCTGGTAGAATTCTGCAATAAAGCCATCTGGTCCTGGGCATTTTTTTTTTTTTTTTTTTTTTTGGTTTGGAGGATTTTTTGTTGTTTTTTGTTATTTTTTATAGGATAGTTTATTTATTTACATTTCAGATGTCATCTCCTTTCCCATTACTCCTCCCACAAAACCTCCTATGCCATTCCACTCCTTCCTTTTTGGGTTTTATACCATTTTCATTACATGCAAGTATTAAGGTCATTTCTAGGTTGAGGAACTAGCAATACAGTAGATGAAAATAGTCAAGGAACAACCAAGACAATAAACACAAATAGTCAAAGAACAAGCAAGGCATTAAAAAAGTTCTGTGATCACTCCCAGGATCACTGTTTCTAAGGGCTTAGCAGGATGACCAAAATATCTGAGCCTACTTCCCAGTCCTAGCCTAAAGTCATTTTCATGTCTGAAAGCCTACTTCTTTGTTCTAGCCTAATGTCAGATTCCTGCCTGAAGCCCATTTCCTTGTCCTTGGCCAATGTCAGATTCCTGCTAAGCAGCCCATTTCCTTGTCCTTGGCCAATGTCAGATTCTTGCCAAGCAGCCCAAAAGCTCTCCACATCTTCCCCCTTTTTATTTCATAAACAAGACTGAGCATGTCTTAGGTCATTCTGACAAGAATGCCTTCCTTACCCATCATGGAATATGCATTATCCAAAGCAATGTACTTCTGTCTAGGTTGGAAGGCTCTGTGCAGAATGTTACTCATCCTTGGCTTGCCAGCCTGTTAAATTAATAACTCTGTCTGGGGATCCATTTTCAGTTTTAAGCCATGTAATTTGGCTGCCAACATGATGACATTGTTAAAGATAAGCTTTAACACAATGGCAGAATAAAGTATTCCCAGGACAAAAGGCTAGCATGATCAAGCTATGTATGCCATTCTTGAACCTTGACCAAAATAGCAATACTGACCTCAGGCCATGGATAATTTTATCAGCAGTATCTGCAGCATTAATGCTCAGCAGAGCAGCATTCTTTAAATTCATAAGCTCACTATGCAAAGTTAAAACATCCAGAGAGATGTTAGAATTATGTCAAATATACTGCAAGTGTCTTTAAACTTTTTCCTAATTATAATGACTATCAGTATAAATTTTAGCAGTAACACAATTCCAGTGGATTTGGCATGACACTCGAGATGGCTTCTTACTCTTAAACTCTGAACCTCCTTTCAATAATTTGAATAGAATAAAGAGCATCAATTCATTGTTTTAAATGCCTATCTAAATCCTCTTGTGTACTCAACACATTAGTAACATTTTTTGCTAAATGATTAACAAAAGTAGCTGTCTTAATTTCGTGTGTCAAAGCAATTGCAGAAGCAATGATGCTTGCAATTAATATATTAATTAAAAGCTGTTATACCAGCAATAATCAAGCCCACTAGCCTCTTGCTTCTGCTTAAAGCCTGACTCACTTCTTCCAGTACTTGTAAGCTTTTTTTTAGAATACCCAGGTTCTGTAATACTCAGGGCAATAAAACAAAAGCTGGTTAATAGACCTCCATAACAGATATGTCAGGTTTCAACACACTAACACAATTAGAAAGTGTACAATCAATACAACTTACATTAAATACTATAGAAGAAACAAAAGTAATTTTAACTTGATAATTAAAAGAGCCTTAACACATGTACTAACACTTCTTTGAAATCCAGATTCTGTCCCAACTTTATCTCTTGCTAACATAACAACATAGAAAACTGCAGCTAACTTCCAAATATGTCTCTGAAAATGTCCAGAATCAGCCTTCCAAATGAAGACTGTTATTTCCAATATTGGATTGATTTCTAGATCAGTACATGATTGAGTCTGAATAACTGATCACATTTAAGGTAAATACAAGAGTCATTATAACTTCTGTCTTTGATTCTCTGTCCCACAGGGTCTAAAACTTGAGGCAAAGCAGCTTGTTCCACCTGGGATATAGGCAAGCAAAGATGGGTCAGGAACGTATGTCCAATACAGCTTCCCAGTCATCATTGTCAGTGCACTCAGCAAGCTCACAGGTCAACATCATTCTTTCTTCTGGCATCAGCATGTCTCAACAATCACTCTAGCAGCCACCATGCTTCTTCAGCATCCTGCAGAAAAAAACACAAACATGCCCTCATCCCCATATTAAATATCTAATTGAGATCATGCCATATGCCAGTAAGTGGATCCTTCCCTTTCACCTAACCATAAGTATGCCTAGTTGTAGGGTGCCATAGACACTCAGCAGAAAGTTCCTTGGCATCCAAATTTTTTTTTAAAATTTAAAATATAAAGAACATGATTTAAATAGATTTGTGGTGTAAGGGGATATACCTCCGCCTTTTTTATTTTATGAAGATATTGTTTTAAAGTTCCATGGGCCCCTTTCACAGTCCCTTGTCCTTGAACATTATAAGGAATCACAGTAATACGGGTAATATTAAATTGTTGACAAAAAGTCTCGAATGCTTGACAGCAATAGCCAGTTCCACTTTCTGTTTCTTTTTTTCTATTATCGGATATTTTATTTATCTACAATTCAGATGTTATCCCCTTTCTCAGTTCCCCACCCTGGGAATCGTTTATCCCATACCCCTCCTCCTACTTCTATGAGTATGAGGGTGTGTCCCCACCCATTCACTCACTCCCACCTCCCTGCCTGGGAATTCGTCTACACTGGGGCATCCAGTTTTCATGGGACTAAGGTCATCCTCTCCCATTGATGCCTGACAAGGCCTTTCTCTATGACATACACAGCTGGAGTCATAGGTCCCTCCATGTGTGTTTCCAGGCTGGCTCTTTAGACCCTGGGAACTCTGGTTGGTAGATGTGGTCACTCTCCCCATGGGGCAGCAAGCCCCTTCAATTCCTTCAGTCTTCTCTCTAACTCTTTCATTGTGGATCCTGTGATCAGTCAATGTTTAGCTGCCAGCATCAACCTCTGTATATCTTAGGCTCTGGCAGACCCTCTCAGGAAACAGCTATATCAGGCTCCTGTTAGCATGCACTTCCTGGCATCCTCAACAGTGTTTGCATTTGGTGATTGCACATGGGATGGATCCCCAGTAGGGCAGTCTCCAGACAGTCCCTCCTTCAGTTTTTGCTCCACACTTTGTCTCCATATTTGCTCCCGTGATTATTTTGTTACTCCTTCTAAGAAGGACCAAAGCACTCACATTTTGGTATTCCTTCTTCATGAGTTTCATGTAGTCTGTGAGTTGTATCTTGGGTATTTCAAGCTTTTGGACTAAGATCCACTTATCATGAGTGCATACCATGTGTGTTCTTTTGTGATGGGGTTACCTCACTCAGGATGATATTTCTTAGTTCCATCCACTTTCCTGCGTATTTCATGAATTCATTGTTTTTAATAGCTAAGTAGTACTCCATTGTATCCATTGGATACATTTTCTGTATCCATTCCTCTGTTGAAGGACATCTGGGTTCTTAATGGCAACCAACGGATTGGGAAAGATCTTTACCAATTCTATATATGATAGTGGGCTAATATTCAAAATATACAAAGAACTCAAGAAATTAGACTCCAGACAATCAAATAACCCTACTAAATGGGGTACAGAGCTCAACAAAGAATATTCAATGAGGAATATAATAGCTTCTGACTATTATAAATAAGGCTGTATGAACATAGTGGAGCATGTGTCCTTGTTACATGTTGGAGCATCTTCTGGGTATATGCCCAGGATGGTATAGCTGGTCCTCAGGTAACGCTATGTCCAATTTTCTGAGGAACGCCAGACTGTTTTCCATAGTGGTTGTACCAGCTTGCAATCCCACCAACAATAGAGGAGTGTTCCTCTTTCTCCACATCCTCAACAGCATCTACTATCACCTGAGTTTTTGATCTTAGCCATTCTGACTGGTGTGAGGTGGAATCTCAGGGTTGTTTTGATTTGCATTTCCCTGATGACTAAAGATGTTGAACATATCTTTAGGTGCTTCTTGGCCATTCCATATTCCTCATTGAATATTCTTTGTTGAGCTCTGTACCCCATTTTAGTAAGGTTATTTGATTGTCTGGAGTCTAATTTCTTGAGTTCTTTGTATATTTTGAATATTAGCCCACTATCATATATAGAATTGGTAAAGATCTTTTCCCAATCTGTTGGTTGCCGTTTTGTCCTATTGACAGTGTGCTTTGCCTTACAGAAGGTATGTAATTTTATGAGGTCCCATTTGTCAATTCTTGATCTTAGAGCATAAGCCATTGCTGTTCTGTTCAGGAACATTTCATCTGTGCCCATGTGTTTGAGGGTTTTCCCCACTTTCTCTTCTATTAGATTCAGTGTATCTGGTTTTATGTGGAGGTCCTTGATCCACTTGGACTTGAGCTTTCTACAAGGAGATAAGAATGGATCAATTTGCATTCTTCTACATGCTGATCTCCAGTTGACCTAGCCCCATTTGTTGAAAATGCTCTCTTTTTTCCACTGGATGGTTTTAGCTCCTTTGTCAAAGATCAATTGATCATAGCTATGTGAGTTTATTTCTGGATCTTCAATTCTATTCCATTGATCTACCTGCCTGTCTCTGTACCAATATCATGTTCGTTTTTTTTTTTTTTTTTTTTCTTAATTACTATTGTTCTGTAGTACAGCTTGAGATCTGGGATGGTGATTTCCCCAGTAGTTCTTTTATTGTTGAGAATAGTTTTTGCTATCCTGGAATTTTTGTTATTCCAAATGGATTTCCAAATTGCTTTCTAACTCTATGAAGAATTAAGTTGGAATTTTGATGGGAATTGCATTGAATTGGTAGATTGCTTTTGGCAAGATGGCCATTTTTTTACTATATTAATCCTGCCAATCTTGGGAGATCTTTCCATCTTCTGAGATCTTCAGTTTCTTTCTTCAGAGACTTGAAGTTCTTGTTGTACAGGTCTTTTACTTGCTTGGTTAGATTCACATGAAGGTATTTTATATTATTTGTGACTATTATGAAGAGTGTCATTTTGTTTGGTTGGTTTTTTTTGTGTTGTGTTTTTTTTTTTTTTTTTTTTTTTTTTTTTTTTTTTTGAGACAGGGTTTCTCTGTGTAGCCTTGTCTGTCCTGGAACTCACTCGGTAGACCAAGGTGGCCTCGAACTCAGAAATCCGCCTGCCTCTGCCTCCCAAGTGCTGGCATTAAAGGCATGCACCATCACTGCCTGGCTGGGTGTCATTTCCCTAATTTGTTTCTCAGCCTGTTTATCAGTTGAGTAGAGGAAAGCTGCTGATTTGTTTGAGTAAATTTTATATCCAACCACTTTATTGAAGTTGTTTATCAGTTGTAGGAGTTCGCTGGTGGAAGTTTTAGGGTCATTTAAGTATACTATTATATCATCTGCAAATAGTGATATTTCAACTTCTTCTTTTCCAATTTGAATCTCTTTGATCTCCTTTTGTTGTCTCATTGCTCTGGCTAGAACTTTGAGTACTATGTTGAATAGATAAGGAGAGAGTGGGCAGCCTTGTCTAGTCCCTGATTTTAGTAGGATTGCTTCAAGTTTCTCTTCATTTAGTTTGAAGTTGGCTACTGACTTGCTGTATATTGTTTTTACTATGTTTAGGTATAGACCTTGAATTCATGTTTTTTCTAAGTCTTTTACCATGAAGGGGTGTTGAATTTTGTCAAATGCTTTCTCAGCATCTAGTGATATGATCATGTGGGTTTTTTCTTTGAGTTTGTTTATATAGTGGATTAAGTTGATGGATTTCCATATACTGAGCCATCCCATGCATTCCTGGGATAAAGTCTACTTGATTGTGATGGATGATTGTTTTGATGTGTTTTTGGATTTGATTTGAGAGAATTTTATTGAGTATTTTTGCGTCAATATTCATAAGGGAGATTGGTCTGAAGTTCTCTTTCTTTTTTAGGTTTTTGTGTGGTTTAGGTATGAGCACAGTTGTGGCTTCTTAGAACAAATTGGGTAGTGTTTCTTCTGTTTCTATTTTGTGGAATAGTTTATAGAGAATTGGTATTAGGTCTTCCTTGAAGGTCTGATAGAATTCTGTACTAAAATCATCTGGTCCTGGGTTTTTTCGTGGGGAGACTTTTAACAATGCTGCTATTTCTTTAGGGGTATGGGTCTATTTAGATGGTTTATCTGATCCTGACTTAACTTTGGTACCTGGTATCTGTCTAGAAAATTGCCCGTTTCATCCAGATTTTTCAGTTTTGTTAAGGACAGGCTTTTGTAGTAGAATCTGATGATTTTTAAATTTCCTCAGTTTCTGTTGTTATGTCTCCATTTTCAGTTGTGATTTTATTAATTTGGATACTGTCTGTACCTCTGGTCAGTCTAGCTAACGGTTTATCTATCTTGTTGATTTTTCTCAAAGAACCAGCTCCTGATTTTATTGATTCCTTGTATAGTTTTTTGTTTGTTTGTTTGTTTGTTTGTACTTGGTTGATTTCAGCCGGAGTTTGATTATTTCCTGCCATCTATTCCTCTTGAGTGTATTTGTTTCTTTTTGTTCTAGAGCTTTCAGGTGTGCTGTCAAGCTGCTAGTGTATGCTCTCTCCTGTTTCTTTTTGTAGGCACTTAGAGCTATTTTTCCTCTTAGCACTGCTTTCATTGTTTCCCACATATTTGGTATGGTATGTCTTCATTTTCATTAAATTCTAAAACGTCTTTAATTTCTTTCTTTATTTCTGCCTTGACCAAGTTATCATTTAGTAGAGTGTTGTTCAGTTTCCATGTGTATGTGGGCATTCCATTGATTTTGTTGTTATTGACGAGCAGCCTTAGTCCATGGTCATCTGATAGGATGCATGGAATTATTTCAATTTTCTTGTATCTGTTGAGGCCTATTTTGTGACCAATTATATTGTTTATTTTGGAGAAGGTCTCATGAGGTTCTGAGAAGAAGTTATTTTCTTTTGTTTTTGGATGAAATGTTCTATAGATATCTGTTAAATCCATTTGATTCATAACTTCTCTTAATTTCACTGTGTTACTATTTAGTTTCTGTTTCCATGATCTGTCTATTGCTGAAAATGGGGTGTTGAAGTCTCCCACTGTTATTGTGTGAAGGGCAATGAGTGCTTTGAGCTTTAATACAGGTTTTTTTTTTTTTTTTTTTTTATGAGTATGGGTGCCCTTGCATTTGGAGCATAGATGTTCAGAATTGACAGTTCATCTTGGTTGATTTTTTTTTTTTTTTGATAAGTATGAAATGTCTTTCCTTATCTTTTTTGATAACTTTGGTTGAAAATTGATTTTATTTGCTATTAGAATGGCTACTCCACCTTGTTTCCTGGGACTACTGGGATGGAAAATTGTTTTCCAGCCATTTTCTCTCTGAGTAGGGTCTGTCTTTGTCACTGAGGTGTGTTTCCTGTATGCAGCAAAATGCTGGGTCCTGTTTATGTATCCGGTCTGCTAGTCTATGTCTTTGTATTGGGTAATTAAGTCCATTGATGTTATGAGATACTAAGTAAAAGTGAGTGTTGCTTCCTGTTATTTTCATTGTTAGAGGTAGAATTATGTTTGTGTTTGGTTTCTCCAACTATGGTAATTGAGAGTTTGCTGGGTATAGTAGCCTGGGCTGGCATTTTTGTTCTCTTAGAGTCTGTACGACATCTGTTCAGGATCTTTTGGCTTTAATAATCTCTGATGAGAAGTCTGGCATAATTCTGATAGGCTTGCCTTTGTATGTTACTTAACCTTTTTCCCTTACTGATTTTAATATTCTTTCTTTGTTTTGTGCATTTAGTGTTTTGATTATTATGAGACGGTAGGAATTTCTTTTCTTATCTAGTCTATTTGGAGTTCTGTAGGGTTATTGTATGTTTATAGGCATTCTTTCTTCAGATTAGGGAAGTTTTCTTCTATAATTTTGTTGAAGATATTTACTGGCCCTTTAATTTGGTAATCTTTGCTCTCTTCTATACCTATTATCCGTAGGTTTGGTCTTCTCATTGTGTCCTGGATTTCCTGGATGTTTTGAGTTAGGAGTTTTTTGCATTTTGCATTTTTTTGACTGTTGTGCCAATGTTTTCTATAGCACCTTCTGCACCTGAGATTCTCTCTTCCATCTCTTGTATTCTGTTAGTGATACCTGCATATATGACTCCTGATCTCTTTCCTAGGTTTTCTATCTCCAAGGTAGTCTCCCTTTGTGATTTCTTTATGATTTCTACTTCCATTTTTAGATCATGGATGACTTCGTTCAATTCCTTCACCTGTTTGGTTGTATTTTCTTGTAATTCTTTAAAGGAATTTTGTGTTTCCTCTTTAAGTGCTTTCTACCTGTTTACCTGTGTTCTCCTTTATTTCTTTGAGGGAGTTTTTATGTCCTTAAAGTCCTCTATCCTCAACATAGAAGTGATTTTAAATCCTAATCTTGCTTTTCCAGTGTCATGGGGTATTTAAGACTTGCTATGGTTGGAGAACTAGGTTTTGATGGTGAGAAGTAACCTTGGTTTCTATTGTTTATGTTCTTGCACTTGCCTTTTGCCATCTGGTTATCTAGTGCTTCCTGTACTCACTGTCTCAGACTGGTACCTCTCTCTCCTGTTATCTTGGTTCTGTCAGAACTCCTCAGAGTCCAATGTCTCTGTGATTCTGTGATTCTGTGATCCTGAGATTGTGGGTGTAAGAGATCCTAGGAGTCAGGATGCTTCTGAGATCCTGAAATCCTGGTGTGACCAAGCTCCTGAGATCCTGTTATCCTATGATCTTATGTTCTTGGCTGTGTTAGAACTCCTGGGAGTCCATCCTCCTCTGGGTGTTCTGGGATTGGTTGCAGAGCTGACACCCTAGGTCTGCTCAATGCACTGAAGCAGACCAGAAGGATTCCATTGGTTGGGAGTTTTTAAAATGTTTCTTTTTTTTAAATTAGATATTATATTTATTTACATTTCAGATGTCATCCCCTTTCCCATTCCCCCTCCCAGAAACCCCCTATCCCATGCTCCTCCTCCTTTTTGCTTTTATACCATTTTAATTACATCAAGAATTAAGGTCACTTCTAGGTTGAAGAACTAGCAATAAAATAGACGTAAATAGTCAAGAAACAATCAAGACAATAAACACAAATATTTAAAGAACTAGCAAGGCAATAAACAAAGTTATGTGATCACTCCCATGATCACTGTTTCTAAGGTCTTATCAGGATGACCAAAATATCTGAGTCTACTTCCCTGCCCAAAGTCATTTTCATATCTGAAGCCTCCTTCTTTGTTCTAGCCTAAGATTTAGATTCCTGCCTGAAATTACTTCTTTGTTCTAGCCTAATGTCAGATTCCTGCCTGAAGCCCACTTCCTTCTCCTTGGCCAATGTCAGATTCCTGAAAAGCAGCTCATTTCCTTGTCCTTGGCTGATGTCAGATTCTTGAAAAGCAGCCCCAAAAGTTCTCCACTTCTCCCCGCTTTTTATTTCATAAACAAGACTGAGTGTGTCTTAGGTAGTTCTGACAAGAATGCCTTCCTTACCCATAGTGGAATAAGCTTTAAAACAAGAAGTTAAGACAGCTACTTTTGTTAATCATTTAGCAAAAAATATTACTAATGTGTTAAGTATACAAGACAGATTTAGATAGGTGTTTGGAGCAATGAATTGATGCTCTTTATCCTACTCAAATTATTGGAAGGAGGTTCAGAGTAAGGAGACATCGCAAGTATGATGCCAAATGCCACTGGAATTGTGTTACTGCTAAAATTTACAATGATAGCCATTATAATTAGGAAAAAGTTTAAAGACACTTGCAGTATATTTGGCATAATTCTAACATCTCTCTGGATGTTTTAACTTTGCATAGTGAGCTTATGAATTTACAGAATGCTGCTCTGCTGAGCATTGATGCTGCAGATACCGCTGATAAAATTATCCATGGCCTGAGGTCAGTATTGCTATTTTGGTCAAGGTTCAAGAATGGCATACATAGCTTGATCATGCTAGCCCTTTTTGTCCTGGGAATACTGTTATTCCCACCCATTGTGTTAAAGCTTGTCTTTAACAATGTCATCATGTTGGCAGCCAAATTACATTGCTTAAAACTGAAAATGGATCCCCAGACAGAGTTATTAATTTAACAGGCTGGCAAGCCAAGGATGAGTAACATTCTGCACAGAGCTTTACCAACCTAAGACAGAAGTGCATTGCTTTGGATAATGCATATTCCAAGATAAGTAAGATTGGGAGGTTTTTTAATGACTTCTTCTATTTCCTTAGGAGATATGGGCCTGTTTAGATAATTTACCTGCTGTTGATTTAACTTTGGTATGTGGTGCCTGTCTACAAAACATCCATTTCATCTAAAATTTTCAGTTTTGTTGAGTATAGGTTTTTGTAGTAAGATCATATGATTTTTTTGAATTTCCTAAGTTCAGTTGTTCATTTCTGATTTTGTTAATTTGGATATGGTCTCTTGGCCATTTAGTTAATTTGGCTAGGGTTTATCTATCTTGTTGACTTTCCCAAAGAACCAGCTTTTGTTTCTGTTGATTCTTTATATTGTTCGCTTTGTTTTTATTTTGTTTATTTCTTCCTTGAAGTCATTAGTTATCAGGGAAATGCAAATCAAAACAATTCTTAAGATTCCATTTTACACCCATCAGAATGGCTAAGATCAAAAACTCATGTGATAGCACATGCTGGTAAAGATATGGAGCAAGGGGAACACTCCTCCATTGATGGTGGGAATTCAAACTTGTACAACCATTTGGAAATAAATTTGGTGATTTTTCAGAATACTGAAAATATTTCTACCTCACAACCCAGCTATATATCACTCCTGGGCATATACTCAAAAGATGCTTCACAGTCTCAGAAAGACACTTGCTCAACTATGTTCACAGCAGCTTTATTCATAATAGCCAGAAACTGAAAACAATATAGATGTCCCTCAACTGGGAGTGGAAAAAGAGGGGACAGGATCAGGTTTGGGGGAAACAGGAAAGAAATCCAGAGGGCCAGGAGAATGTATAGAAATATGTAACAGTAGTGGGGGAACTGGGGGAACCATCAGAAAGTTCCAGATGCCAGGGATTTAGGAGGTTCCCATAACCAAATGGGGATGACATTAGCCAAAATGCCAACAGAGGGGAGATAGACTCTCAAGAGACCACCTCCAATAGATAGATATTGCCCCCACTTGAGGGATGGGGGCCACTCACTCCTCTCAAAAATTTTAACCCCCCAAAATTTGTTCCTGTCTAAAGGAAATTCAGAGAGAAAAATGGAGCAGAGACTGAAGGAAAGGTTGTTCAGAGACTGCCCCACCTTGGGATCCATTCCATCCACAGACACCACACCCTGACACTATTGATGATGCCAAGATGTGCTTGCAAACAGGAACTGGTATGGCTGTCCTCTGAAAGGCTTTGCTACTACCTCACTAAGACAGATGCAGATACTAAATCAACCACTGGACTGAGCCCAGAGGCCCTAATGACAGAGTTAGGGGAAGGAACGAAGGAGCTGAAGGGAATTACAACCACATAGAAAGAACAACATCAACTAACTGGACCATCCAGAGCTCCCAGGGACGAAACCACTGACCATGGAGTATACATGGGCCTATTGGTGGCTCCCACTACATATCTACATATGTCCTAGAGGACTGCCTCATCTGACATCACTGGGAGTGGAAGTACTTGGTCCTGTGGAGGCTCGATGCCCCAGAAAAGAGGGATTCTAAAATAGTGAGGTGGGAGTGGGTGGGTAGGTGGCAAAGCACCCTCTTAGAGGCAAAGGGAGGAATCAATGGGGGTGACCTTAGCTGTGACTCACAACATTGGGGATATGGAACCATGGAAGACTTTTAAGGAAGTCCAATGCAGAAAATGAACCATTCTTTATCTCAGGGCATCCTGCTGCTGCTCAGAGCCAGGGTAGATCATACCGTTAGGCAGCATGTTTGGGGGCTGAGTCTGTACAAGCTCCAGCCTGCTGCAGACCCTACTTGGTAATGACATGCTCCCACATTGACCACAGCCTTCTCTCACACCTGCCATGGCCATTGTGTCTCTAGTTCCACCTGTCCGCCACACGCTCATGGCTGACTCCCATCCTCCATCGTTCCCACCTCTCCGCTGCGTATTCATCCCTCGTAGTAACACTGGAAACTGCAGTGTGTCACACGATACATTTTTTTCCCAACAGCTTTACATGCAAATATTCATTGCCATGAGTCATTGGTCTGATTCAAGGTTTCTGGTTTCTGACACACCATAAATACTGGACCCTCCCAAAGACTCACCTCAGATATCCTACTGTTGCTCAGAGTCAGGGTGGATTGTGTGGATAGACAGAGCTACTGGGGGCAGGTTCCATGAGAGCTACAGGCTGCTGGACACCTTTGCTTGTAGCCTACAGGAAGCACCACTGCCTGATCTCCATACTGGATCCAGCCAGAGGGCCTAGGACTGGTCTCATTCAGTAATGACATCTGGTTCTGCAAGACTGTCTCCACATTCTCCAGCTGCTAATAGATGGCATAGATATTGAGGTGGACCTACTTAAAGCCCTGGATTTGGACCCAGGTGGCAGCTGCGTTGGTCAGCCCAGACCTTCCAGGAGACAATTGCCTGCACAGATATTCTGGGAGGAATCTAATGACTGTGGTTTTGCACTGGTGTCTAGCTAGCTGGATTGGATGATTCTGACTCTAGGGACTGATATCTGGCCTTGTCCTTGTTGTGTGGGTGTTTTAGTCCTTGGTCTTTATTGCCCTCTCTGGATCTTAGAAACGTGGAGTGGTTGCAGGATGCCTGGCAGGTAATGCATCCTACGTCCTTGTCACATGTAACCATTGAGGGTTTCTAGTAGAATGTATTTGTAGATATCGACAGGATGACATGGGGATGAGCTTGAGGGAGGGACAAAAGGATCCACAGGGAATAGGAAAGTTGGATCTGCTGAGGTTTGGTAGAGTCCGTGGGGAGAACAGACTCTTGCAACTGCTCTGCTACTACAGGGCTGGGGATGAGACTGGGGAATTGGAAATGGAGATCATGAAGGAGAGTGAAGATCACCTTCCTGATTCCCAGGTAAGTTTTTTCTGTCAACTTAACAAAAGCTAGAGTTATCTATGAGGAGGAAACCTCCATTGAGAGTCTCCATAAGATCAGCCTGTGGGAAAGTCCTTGGAGGCACTTTCTAGATTGATGATCAGTGTGGGAGAGCCCAGCTCATTGTGGGTGGGGCCATCCCCGGTAGGTAGTCTCAGGTGTATATAAAACAGAACAAACCAGGAGGAGCAAAACAGTAAGCAGTGCTCCTGCACAGCCTCTGCTTCAGTCCCTGCTCTGACTTCCTTTGATCGTAGACTGTGACATGGAAGTTAAAGCAAAATAAACCCTTTCATCCCCAAGGTTTTGATCACACGCGATAGGAACCCCCACTAGGACCTGAATCGTGATCTCCAGTCACATCCACTCCAACAGCTTAGTAAATGATACACAGAACTGACAGATGAGGTTTCATTTATTTATTTCATCCTTCTGGCGACAGGCATTCTAACCAGGGAGAGGAGACAGCTAGGTATGGCTCTGACACGCATTTCACCGATGAGAAGTGGGATGTTACCATCCTCTCCCATGTCCATGGGTCATTAGTGTGTTCTGCTTTGAGACAAGTCTATGAGGTCTGTCCTAGCTTCATCCCTGTTACTATGAAAAGGCTCTGACCAATAGAAATGTAGAGGAGGAGAGGGTTTCCTTCATCCTCCAGGTCACGGTCCATCACTGAGAAAGTCAGAGCAGGAACTCAAGAGGTGCTTGAAGCAGAAGCTTGAAGAAGCATCCTTTGATGAGTCCTTCCCAGGCTGATGCTTAGGGAGCTTGGGGAGCTTTCTTCTACAGCACAGGGGATGTCATCAACTTTACAATCAAACCACCACCTACAGATGCGCCCACGGGTCAGTGTGTCTGAGCAATTGTCCAGCTGACACTCCCTGCTAGGCTTTGGCGAGGTGACAGTTAAACCTAACTGTAGTGAAGTCATGTGATCATTTTTAAATCACATTATTTAAAGGGCTGTTTGTTGTCTTCACTGTGCCATCTATTTGATGTGATCATATTCGTCAAAGTTAAAAAATGTCCATGTGTATTTGTGTCTGGTACATGTCTGTGCACCACAGGCTTGAAGGTGCCCAAGGAACATAGAGGGAGGCATCAGAGCCCCTGAAATTGGAGTTACAGGCAGTTGTGAACTGTCATGTGGGTGCTAGGAACTGTACCTGGGTCCTTTGCAAAAGCAACCAGTGCTCATAAACAGTAAGCCATCTTTCTGGACCTCATTTGTTAGGTTTTGTCTTCATTGCCTGTCCTTCCTGGGTTATTTCTACAAAGAAGAACCTTGCCCAGACTCCTATCCTAAGATCTTCTGTGTTCTTCCAACAGTCTTTGACCCAGTTTTAGATGATTTTTGTACACAGGAAGAGAGGGGGTTTCTCATTTCTTTCTTATGCATATGAATATCCAGTGTTCCCAGCACCATTTATTGGAGAAACTTCCCCTTTCTGCTGTCTTGGTCAAAACTCAGCTGGCTTTATATAGCTATATTTGGTTCTCTGTGCTATCCCCTTTGTCTAACTCAGTGATGATATATCCTGCCCTACTTCCTATCACTTTATAGTATGCGTCTATAAAATAAAATATTTTATTAATTCTTTGAGAATTTCATACATGCACACAGTGTATTTTGAATATACTCACCTCTCTCTCCCCAACGCCTGTCTGATCCATCCTCTTCCCTCACCTTCTCCCAACTTCATGTCCTCTTCTTTTCTTTATAGCCCACGCTGTACAGTTTGCTTTCCACATATATGCACAGGTGGGCGTTCATGAACTAGATCATGATCATTGAATCTAAAGCCTTAGAGAAACCTGACTATCCCTCCCCATCATCTGCCCATAACTCTTCATCGAGGGCTAAGGGTTTATGGTGGTTTAAATGACAATGGCTCCCATAGGCTCATGTACTCAAATGCTTGCTCCCTGGTTGGTGGAACTGCCCGGGAAGGACTAGGGGTGTGGCCTTGTTGGAGGAGGTGTATCACTGGAGGCAGACTTTGAGATTTCAAAAGCTCACACATTTCCCAGTTAGCTTTCTTTCCCTCCTACTTGCAGAAAAAGGTTAAAACTCTCAGTCACTGCTCCAATGCCAAGCCTGCTTGTCTTCTGCCATGCTTCCTGCCATGATGGTCCTCTGTAACCATGAACCCCAAATTAAAGGCTTTATTTTGTGAGTTGCCTTGGCCATGGTGTTTTGCCATGGAAGTAGAAAAATAACTAAAAGAACGGGTACAGTGGCACATGCCTTTAATTTCAGCACTTGGAAGGCAGAGGTAGGTTGAGCTCTGTGATCAAGGCCAGCCTGGTCTATACAACAAGTACCAGGACAGCCAGATCTATAAAGAGAGACCCTGTCTCAAAAAAACCAAACAAAAGTATCTAATACAAAGCTTATGAACCCCTCCTGCATTCCTGCTGGAATGCTGACTGGCTTGATCTTGTGTAGGCTTTGTGTACGCAGTCACAGTTGCTTGGAGTACATGTGTCCCGCAGACTGCCCTGCCCTGAAATACTGTTTTGCTGCCGACATCCACTCACTCTGGCTGCTACAGTGTTTCCACTCACTCTTCTGTGATGGTCACTGAATCATGGGGGACAGACATCACATTTAGGGTCCACATGGACCAGATGAGGGTCTCTGTAGTAATCACACACTATCGTAAATCAACGCTTCTCTGATGAGAACTGGGATGTAAACTAATCAATGAGTACAAAGATAAGATCTTCAGGAGCAGTTTATTACTATGTCCCCCTAACTGAAAAATAACAGTGGGCCTATGACTTAGTGAGCCACGAGTTCTTGGCCCAGTTAACAGTAGCGGGCATGAGCTCCATTCTTGTGAAGTGAGCTTCAAATCCAATCACAATGCATGTGGTTATTGGCATATCTTACCAGTGTTACAGTACCTTGCAGTGCTCACATCTAGCTTAAACCATTTCTAACTTTTTCTCCCCAGGTAGAGTGCATAGAACTGTCTAGCACTATGAAAGTTAGCCAGAGAGCTAACATAAAACCTCCAGATCCTTAACAACTTGATTTCTTCAAGTTCTGTGACTTGGTGGTGGTGTTCCTCACCAATAAAGTCTTTTTGTTGTCTTTATCAAATTCTGTTTATTGAAATTAACCTCCATTGCCCTCCAGATCCCTTTTCTCTTTTAAATTATGGCGTTTGGGTTGGTTGGTTGGTTGATTCGGGTTTTTTCAAGACAAGATTTATCTGTGTAGCTGTACTGGAACTTGCTTTGTAGACCAGCCTGGCCTGGAACTCACAGAGATCCACCTTCCTTTGCCTCCTAAGTACTAGGATTAAAGGTGTAAGCCACCATGCTGGGCCATTAAGATATGTTTTTAATTGAAATAGAATTACATCACTTTCTGCCTTCCCTTTTCTCTCTCCAGCCCTTCCCAGGTACACTCCTTCCAACTCCTCCCCACACCCTCTCCCACTGTCAAGGTGATAGCCTCTTTCTCTTTAATTATTGTTGTTACATACATACACACATGCACACGCACACACTTTACATATTTGCACAAATGTATAAGTACAAATGCAGCATCCATTTTGCTGTTGATGTGTATATGGTTTAGGACTGTCTGCTCTGCATTGGACAGCCAAAGGGGCTCATCCCTGGGAGAGGATAATTCTACTTGCAGCATATCATTAGTTACCTATTGTTCTTTGTCTACATAGGACCCCCCGAGATTGTTTCCCCTTCTATATTATCAAGTCCATCGACATTGCTATTCTTCTGGTCTTGTTTCTGCAGCCATTTCTAGGAGAATCTGCATCACTATGGACTTCCTGGCATTCCGGATCTTACAACACTTCACCACCACACCACCACCACTCATTTTCCCAGTGTTCCCTGAGCCGTAGCTGCAGGATCTGTGACAGAAGTGCATCTTAGGGCTGGCCTCCCCAGGTACCATTGATCCTATTCCTTTTGTGTTCAGTTGACGAGAGATGGAACCTACACTTAGGTTTGGGCCTAAGGAGGGCCTGGGGGCTGCAGGTCTGGATTTAGGCTTGTAGGTTTGCAGGTGGCTGATAATAAAGTCGTATTATCAAGTTTTGAGAGTAAGTGCTATTACTCTTGGTCACACTCCAAAACATGCCTGATTTTATTTGGATCTCCTCCCTCTTTTCTCCTCTGCTAGGGTACCTAAAAGCTTGCCAATTACATCTTTTCCACAATCCGTTCGTTGTTTAATTGATCTTTTGGCTGCGTTTAGTTTTGTTTTTATTTCTGAGTTTTCCATTTCATTATTTGCGCCCCAGTCCTTGTTATTTAGTTCCTTCTGCTAATTTGGGGTTTAATTTGTTTCTTGCTTTTTTGATTTATTGAGTTGCATCAACAGGCTGTGCTTTTGAACTCTTTCATCTCATTATGTAGGCACTAAGTGGCATAAATTAAGTTCCCTCAGTACCGCTTTTACGGTGTCACATGGGTCTAGCTAATGCTGCATTTGCATTTCTTTCAACAACACTTTAAATTTTCTTTTAATTTACCCATTGACTTCTCAGTTGTTCCAGAGAATGCTTTTAGGGTTCCATGTTGCATAGTTTCTAAAGTTTCTTTTGTTGGCTTTTTACTCTTTTTTCTATCATGGTCGAAGAGAATGTATACTGTGTTTTCAATTTCACCTTAAGTTTGATGAGGTTTGTTTCGTGTCCTAACGCATGGCCTTTACTGGGTGGCATTGTCTTCATGTGCCAGGGAGATGGATGACAGCTGGCAGGAGAGTAACACATGTCCGTTAGGTACATTGGTTGTAGAGTGGAGTTTTGGTGCAGTGCTTGCTGATTTATTTTTTTATTTTTTTAGAGTTTCACTCCTTAGCACTGTATTTCTGCCCATTTCCCCTCCCATCCTCTCCCCCTCCTATTCCTCTAGTGCCCTCCATTCCCTCTCAAATCCATGAGCCCTTCTTTAATTATTATGGTAACATATATGCATATGTATATACAAACACAATTTATCCAGTCCATTTAGTGTTATTCATATGAATATGTGTTAAGGTGACCTGTCAGGTAGCTTATGCCCCGAGAAGACTGTGTGTGGGTGGCTTCCCATTAGCCAAGGGCCCTGTTACTCTTGTGCTGGACTCGATCTCTCCCTTTGGGTCTAGTAAGTTTCACTTTGTAGAAGAAGTACCTTGGTGAGGTATGAACATATTTTACAGTCGTCATGTGCTCTTGTTGGGCTGACTCCTTTATCACTACTGTGCACAGTAGCCAGCTTCTCTCCACTCTGACAAATACAGAACGAGTTTAAAAGAGGGCAGCTTATTTTGGTTTCTTTCAGAGGTGTTAGCCCATGGCTGACTACATCTGCAGCCTGAGTCTGCACTGGGGCAGCGTCATGGCAGGAAGGTGCCAAAGCAGATACTTACCTTGTGGTGGCCAAGAAACAGGTCAAGAGGGGCAAGGACGAGATGTGCTCTTCAAGGGCACAGCCCAGTGGCTCACCTCCTCCTATGTCCCTTCTCTTTTTTTTCCCCTAGCACAGTGTTTTTATTAATTATTTGAGAATTTCATACAATGCACCCCGATCACATTCACTTTCCAGTCTTCCTGGTCCACCCCCGACTCTTGCATCCCCCAAAAAAAAAAAAAAGTTCAATTTGTGTTGCCCATACACCCAGCTTGGCTAAACTCTCGGTGCCAGCTCCTTAAAAAAAGTTCTTCCCTTAAAGTTCTCCTTAAAGAAAAGTTCTTAAAGAAGAGTTCTTCCCCACCTCCTCCCTTGCCAAAAGCCATCAGCTGTGAAGAGCTACACTTACTTTATCACAATTTGTAAGGACTCTCTTCAACAGCTTCGTGTCTGGACTGTTTCTTGGGGATATGGGTGTCACAGAAGCCTTCAAAATCTCTGATTCTCAGTTATAAATCTGAAGTCATTGACACCCCTGCAAAAGAAGTTTCCCTGCCCATAGTGGCTGGTGGCAGCTGGAATCGTGGACTTCTACATGGTTTCTGGCAGCAGCTGGAATCCCGGAGAACAACATGGATTGAGGTGGCAGCTGCAATCATGGACGTCAACAGGGTTTCTGATGGCAGCACAGGTCAGAGCATGGACATGGATTCTGGCAACAGCCCAGATTATGGACATCAATGTGGCTTAATTATTCACCATAACCCTACAATGTTACCATTTTATTAATACACCAATGAGTTTCTCTATTGAGGAAGGCAGAACACTTGTGGCTTAAGCCCATCTCAGAAGCCTCAGCTTTGAATGGTGCTACAGTGGGAACTGAGCTGTCAACACATGAGTCATTTGAGAACCCAGAGTGATAACACCCAAGCCTCCTCTTTTCATGGTTTATGATTAAAGATTTATTTCCTCTGATCTACTCTTCCTCGTACATGCTCCTGTTTGCATAGCGCTTCTTTTCTATCGTTCACCTTCAGTTTACATTTATTGGTGAGGTAAGTTTCTTGTATACATCATATCATTGAGCAGAGTAGATGTTTTACATCTATTCACCCAGTTTACATCTTCTCAAGACTTCATTTGCGTGTGTGTGTGTGTGTGTGTGTGTGTGTGTGTGTAATATACCCATGCATGCATATAGAAGCTGGAGGTGTACACTGAATGTCCTGCTCTATCACTTGCTGTGGTAGTCCCTTGAGATAGGTTTCTCACTGAACCTCTCTGGTAGCCAGCAAGCCCCAAGGATCTTCCTGTAGCATGAAATATTTAAAAGGCACCCACACTACCGTTGGCAAGGTACTGGCAGACTGATGGGCCTGTTCTCAGCCCAGCAGACCCTCTGCCTCAGAGCTCCAAAATCTTTCCACCCAGCTCCCTAAGTTCCCATGGTGGACCAATGCCACGCTAGCCCCATGCTTCCAAATTCCTGTGGCTAGCTGGGATGCCCCATTACCGTACTTTTCTCTGCAACTCAGTTGAGTCGACAGGTAAAGGAAAACACCACACAATCTTAGTTGCCTTAATCAAAAGGCAACACAATTGATGGGCGCAGCATCTAGCATCCTAACGTTGTAAGCTATTTTAAATTCCAGATCCTCTGGTAGCAGATCCTGGTGGATCTGCCACCTGAACCGGGGCCTCCACTATCTACATTTTTGTCTCCCTTATTTCCTGTTTATCAGCCAAGTCTCCTCTCCTCTTCCTAGTCACTCTCAGAACTTGCTGAGATGGATACAAGTATTTGTATTCATTCACAGCAAGCTTTTTACATGGGTACTAAAGATATGAACTCTGGTCCTTGTGTGTACAGAGCAGGTTCTCTTACCGACTGAACCAACTCCCCAGGCACAGTTTATAACATTTGACTGGTGGACTTAATCCATTCCAGTCAAGGTTGTTATCTTTAAATATACACCCCTGCCATTCTATTAATTTTTACTGTTTATTTATTATACTTCAGTGCTGGAGATCAAACCAATGGCTTCAAACACGATAGACAAGTCTTTGACCAGTGAGCTAGCTACCTCTACAACCTCTCTCTCTCCCCTTCTCTTTCTCTTTGCCTCTCTCTCTGCCTCTCTCTGTCTCTCTCTATGTCTCTGTCTGTCTGTCTCTCTCTCTCTCTCTGCCTCTCTTTCTGTCTCTAGAGAGATCACACAAGTCTCTCTTGGATCAGGGTCTTCTCAAGAAATGGAATGAGGGAAGCAATATGCTTGATTTGTCTCTTCACAACCCCACCAAGCATCTTTGTGTGTTGTGGCCTTGTCAGATGCCTGACACACTCTGGTGCTTGATCCCTAGGCACTCACCCCACCAGGTGCTCAACCCACCAGGTGCTCACCCCACCAGGTGCTCACCCCACCAGGTGCTCACCCCACCAGGTGCTTACCCCCCAGGTGCTCACCCCCAGGTGCTCAACCCACCAGGTGCTTACCCCACCAGGTGCTCACCCCCAGGTGCTCACCCCACCAGGTGCTCACCCCACCAGGTGCTCACCCCCCAGGTGCTCACCCCCCAGGTGCTCACCCCGGTCACCCCAGGTGCTCCTGTAGGACTTTCGGGTCTCGGTTTGAATTTAAGATTAAAAGAATCCCACTGTCCCAGGACACGATCCCATGCTCTCTTGCCATACTGAACTACAATCTCAGCCTACTGTGTCGTGGCATACATACGGACCCACAACGCAACAGAGACTCATGCCCGTGACTGCCCATGCTCGGGCCTACATCGTTCCCTACAGGTGGTAGAGGATGTGGGCAAAGCCAGCTCCAAGAGTACCCCCCCCACCCCCGCTGGTGCCTGCCAAGAACCTCTCCACAGAACTGATCTTAATGACAGACCATGATGTGCTTGCTCCCAAGTGACTTAATGCTTAATACTCAGCCTTTGCAGAAATCCCCATGCCAGGGTGCTGCTTTCCTGTTTTGATTATCCTATAGGTGCTCCCACAAGTCCAGTGGAGACGCCATCTTCTGGAATCTGCTTGAGATGCTAAGCTGCCTTCTCCCTAGCCATCTCGTCAGACTGCAGACTCCAGAGACATGCTGAGATCCAGACACAGGGCCACCTCCTGGAACCTGCCTAGGAGGCCAAGCTGTCTTCTTCCAGCCACACTGCCTAACTGAAGACTCCAAAGCTAAATCCTACGGAAGACAGATGCAGACCTTCCAGCTACAGATGAACTCTTTTGCCAAAATCAAATAGCTAAAGTTACCTGTTAGTGAGGAAAACTTAATGTCTATCTAGATTAGTCAGATGTTATTACCCTCAAACTGTATCACCTGTATTCAATTGATTCAGTGATCCTTTGCCTTCCCAACCCCCACCCTCAACTCCCCTTACCCTGTGACTTAATTGTGCTAACCCCTCTGGCCTAAATAGAGCTTTCTTTTAACTTCGTCATGCAAAATTTTTACCACAATGACCCCCCTTTTTTTAAAAAAGTAAAGGGGAGGAGATGTGAGACTGCGTAAGGGTATCCTGGTTCTTGGCTGGGCATGGGCCTAGAACCCTGAGACTCCAAGGGAGAAACAGCAGGAGTTCTGCCATGTCCCCAGAACCCAGGGTCCTGACAAGCAGTCTAATCTCCATGGACCTACGTTGTTCAGTCACCTAGGCCATTACAGCCCCTCCCAAAGTGCACAGGTAGAGGGTGTGACTAAAGGCCTCGGGCCCTAGAGATTTACATACTAATGAAGGCCAGAGGGCAGAGCCAATTAAAACTGCCCCCAGAACCTCCCCCTTTCTCCCTCCCTCCCTAACTCAGGCCACGTGGAAGTCTCCAGGCAGCCTTCCCCCGCTGCTGCCCCATTTACCCACAGTGCTCACTCCCAGGTGCTCACCCCACCAGGTGCTCACCCCCAGGTGCTCCTGTAGGACTCTCAGTTTGAATTTAAGATTAAAAGAATCCCACTGTCCCAGGACACATCCTGGGAGGGGCACATTCCTTAGTCAGAGGACACTTGCTAGATTAACATTCAGAAGAAGAAGGGAGAGACTGATTATCATTCCTCAGACCACAGGGGAGGGAACCCACCTGTGGGTAAGAAAGGCCCTGAGCACACAGACACATCCAGGGGAAATCAGGAAGCTGGGACTTTAACTTAATAAACCTGGGCAAATGGAAGACATTCATTGTCATAATCTGAGTTACCTGAGAAGGTCAGCCTTTGTGGTTTCCCTTGTGAACTCTGTATAAAAACTGTTCCCAACTTTGGCTCGGGGTTCCTCTTGTCTGCATACAGGGGAACCCCAGTATACTGGTTCCTATTAATATCTTATCATCAATAAACCTCATGGTATTGCAGCGAATCCCGTCGGTGAGTGTTTTGGGGAAGCGCGTCCCCCGGTTTTGGATCTTAGAGTCCAACACTCCCTCCCCAGTTGCTTGATCTCCAGGTGCTTGTCCCCCCAGTTGTTTGCTTCCTAGGTGCTCACCCCCAGGTGCTTGCCTCCAAGGTACTTGTCTCCCAGTTCTTGATCCCAAGTTACTCATTCCCTAGGAGCTGACCCCAAATGTTGCAATGGCCTAGATGATGTTATTTCATCTGTGTTGACCTTTTGTTGTGCAGAGAACATGCCATGAACCTCTAGTGAACCACCTGCTAACATCACTTCCTCTCCTCTTCTTAATAGGCTAGCCCATTCCAATATGACCTCATCTCAACTTACGTACACTGGATCAATCCTATTCCCAAAGGAGAGCATAGTCTCAAGTCTCAAGTGAACATGAATCTGGGGGACACACCATCAAAACCAAAACAGCACCCTAAAGGTGGCCATGGCCTCTCTAGGTTTTCTAGAATTTCTAGAGTTTCAGCCAACTCAGGTTAGACATGTCCTGACTCTCAGGTTTCCCTGGACATTTCACCCACATCACCACAATGGTCATTATTTCCAGCACTCCTTGGGCTTATGGAAAGCTCACAGGTGTAGTTTGTTCACAGCCCCTTGGACCTCTCTCTCCTCCTGTCTTTAAGGTTTATTCTTCTTACTTCCCTTGACCAGAGGAAGCTTAGTCTCCTCCCCAGGCAACGTCAGTGGACAGGGGACCTCAGACCTCAATTTGAGATGTGAACAATATGTTGGATGTCCTTCTTAAATTCCCTTGTCTCCTTTCATTTCAAAGCATGCTGCCCCAACTATGTGTCTGTTTTTATTTCAGTGGTGTGTTGTCTTGGTTCTTGTAGCTTGGTATAGTGTTTCTAAATCAAATATTGTGATACCCCCAGTTTTGTTCTCCCCACCTTGGAGCTGCTTTGGCACATGTGTGTATGTGCCTGAGCATGCCTTCCCCATGTGTGTGTGTGTTTTCACACAAACTTTAGGAACTTATCTTTTCCTGCAAAGACACAATGGTTATCATTGATATTTTGATAGAAATTGCCTTGAATCTGGATATTATAAACATTTAGAAAATATTCTCCCAATCCATGAACATGGGATAACTTTCTCTGTCTACTGAACATACTTGAAAGTCCTCCCCTATAGATGTCTGGCCATCAGAGCCCATTTACCTGTATGCAGCATGGGGATGGCAGACTGGGAAGTGGACAGTCATTCTGCTGGAGAATCCTTCAACAAAGGGCTGATTAATACCATAGAATGAATACCCCGTCTCTCTCCTACTTTATTTATGAAGCTCCATCTCATGTTCCACACTGTACCTCAGAGTTCCCTATGGCAAGAGGTTCCAGGCTACTAGAGAAACTTCCTGCCAAAGCCTGCCTTGCGGTCTCCTTGTGTTTCTATCACTGCTGCTCACATCCACAGCCTATAATCTCTCCTTTGAAATGTAACTTTAATTTTTGCAAACCTTACTTTTAATGATGGTTCTTAAACGTTTTAACCTCTCTGTTAGCCCACCACCCACCATAGGTAGTGGGAAAGAAAGGATAAGGGAAAGGGGACCTGTTTACAAAGGTTCTTTGGAGCAACTCCTGTCTGCCAGTTCAGTTCACAGGTTAGTAGTGGCAGCTCAATCTGTGGTGGATGGCCCTGGTGATGCCTGTATTTTGATGTTAATTCCACTTTTCCAGGAGCGGCTGTCTGGAATGAGGAATGAATCACGTATTCAGGTGACTTCTTGTGAACCTTCCCTGAATGAATAAGGAGACCAATCGCTGGATGAGTAGGCGGGACTTCTGGGTTGGACAGGGAAGTAAGAAAGCAGGAGAGAGATAGGGGCTTTTGGACAAGGATAGAGAGAAGGCAAGATGTAGCTACTAGTGTCTCCCTGTTTCAATGGCAGATCCATCAGGATTTGCTACTGGAGGATTTAGGTTTAACATGGCTTACAAGATTAGGATTCTGGTTGTTGTGCCCAGCGTTTGAGTTGCCCTTGTTTCTGAATTAAGTTTGTGTGATGTTTTCCTTCACGCAGTGGCTTGACTGGGTTCCAGAAAGAAAGGTTCAGAGGCAAAGCGTGGGTGTGCCTGATGTGTACCACAAAAGGCTGTGGGGATTTTGAAGCATGAGGCTGGCATGGTAACGATCCACCAGTGGGAACTTAGCAAGCTAGGTGGAGAGATTTTGGAGCTCTGAGTCAGAGAGTCTCCAAGAGATAAGAACAGGCTGACCATTGCTCACCAGTGCATGGCTGGCCAGCCTGCCAGGGCAGAGAGTAGCTGGGATTAGTGTGGATGGTGCCACTTTTTTAAAAAATGTTTCCCACAACAACAAACACTTCATGGATACACCAGCAGTCCAGTTTGTTAGAGTCATGTTAGCAAACAGCAATCAGCAGCAATGGTACAACCTAGCAAAGACAGCCAGGCCTCAGCTTCAGCTTGAGTTCAGCAGGAGGAACACCAGGAGAAGTTCTCAGCTGTGCCTCTTTCAGGGAAGCAAAGATCACGGAAAACACATGTGAAACCCACAAACGTTGAACAGCTAGCTCTATCAGCAAGCCTTTCTCAGCCTTGTCACTGTTTGTTGAGTCCTATTTATACCCTCTGAACATCACGTGTCCTCCACAGGCCTTACCTCAGCTGACATGACTTTGCCAATCAGCCCAAGTTCTCAAAAGAGGCAAAAAATTACAGTAGTTTTTTTTGTTGCATTTCTCTCTGAGTCCAGGCAAATGGAGCTCAACCACCCAGTGTAAAGTAGACCAATACACCCATGTCATTAGCAAAGAATCCTTTATCACATGTCCTTTCACATGCTTGCTTTAGCAGAATATCCTCTCTCCTGTGTCTGCTTTAGTGAAACGTTCCTTCATGAGTCTGCCTTAGCCTTTCACCTGTGTCCACTTCAGGAAAACACTCTTTCATATGTTTGCCCCAGCAAAACACCATCCAACACAACTGACTTTCCAAAGAACCCTTAAGTTTCCACTTCAGAGAAGCGCCAAACACACAGGCATCTGACATCTCTCCTGTGTCCTACTCATGTCTTTCCTCATTAGCATAGCTCAGGACTTCTGTCATGCTGACATCTCCCCTATGTGGGTAGCTCAGTTGCCCTATGTCTTGTTAATGCCTTCTGTGCTTGTCTGTTTCTGTCAATTTGATACAAGCTAAAGCTATTTGGGAAGAAGGAATCACAAAAGATCAACTTGTGGACAAGTCTGTTCAGATATTTTTTTGATTAATGATTGATGTGTGAGGGCCCAGCCCACTGTATGTGATGCCTACTGAACAGATGGTACTGAATTGTAGAAGAAAGGAAGCTGAGCAAACCACAAGAATCAACAGGAGGTAACCAGAGTTCCTGCATGGATTCTACTTTGCCTTTCCTCAATGGATGGGGACATGAAATATGTAAACCAAATTAACCCTTTCCTCCTCAAGCTGCTTTTGTCATGGTCTTTCTTACAGTGGTGGCAAGCAAACAGACATTGTCCTGTGGCCTGGGACCCCTGTGACTTGCTGGTGGTCTAGGGCCCTTGTGTATTGCTGACATCTCTGTGTCTTGCTCTCCTTCTCAGTCACATCTTTTACCTTTAGCAGAATATGGTCTTTTTCACTTAGGGGTTCAAACCCAGCATCCCCGAAGAGGAAGGCTCATTAGAAGTTTCCTGTGTGACTCTAAGAATGAGGAAAGTTAGGCCAACTGAGAAAAGACAATATTCATGGAGGCAAAGACACAAGGGGAGATCCAGTATAAAGTAAGGGTTGACTGTTTTCATTCAAATGGAGAAGCAGCAAAGCGTCCTGGGGAAGAAACCATTTCAAGCATAACTCCTCCCAGGGAGAAGGGAGGCTTGTTCATTCCCTTTATGTTGCTCTAACAAAAGAGAAGCAGTTTAAGAAAGGAACAGTTTGTTTTGGTTTACAGTTCTGGAGGAATAGAGTCCACGGTGGCAAGGAAGGCCTGCCATCATGGCAGCAGGAGCCAGACGAAACTGTTTCCATACCCAAGAAATGGAAAACAGAAACTGGAACCAGGTTATAAAAACTCAAAGCCCACCCCAGATTTGAGTGACATACTTTCTCCAGGATGGCCCCACCTCCTAAAGCTTACATGGCTTTCCCAAAGCTGCAACCACAAGGTCATCTTGGACCAGCCAGACACCCATGATGACAACTGACTCATAGTCCCAGCCATACATCTCAGAGAGCTGTAGCCAGGTGTCATCTTGAAAAAGGACCTATTCTTTGAGCTTTAGTTGTTGCCCAAGGCAAAAGTTAGGGAGCCTTAAACTTGCCTCAGAATTAGGGAACCTTGAAACACCCTGTCACAGAGTCTGGGTGGCAGCAGTTGTAGAGGGAAGAAGGGCTAGGAGTGAACTCACTGAGAAGTTTAAGCAACATAGGGACTGGCTGTGTGGGACACGGTGGTTGATAGTCTCTCCCACTGTGGTGATGACCAGTGTCTGCTAGTACCTATGGGCTGCTGTGGAGACTGAGAGCACTGAGCCAAGGGCCAGTAGCTTGCTCCCTGCTGTTGCTGGGTGGATCTGAGAACTATGAGCCCAAGTCCAACAGGGCTCCACTTTATCACAGCCTCCTTCCTCCGCTGGGTGATTCACTACTTGAAGGAGCCTGAATCTACTTAAAGATTGGCAGGTAGGTGGCCTAGTTTCCTCGGTCTACTCTGCAATGAAGAAGCTCTTCTTGCTTCCCCCACCTTCTGACACAAAGGGGATACCTTAGCTCCGATGTTAGCCACCCCTGGGTGCACACACTGGGCTTCTCTCTTGAGTAAGTGAGAGCCTGCTTGCCTCTTGGTATTGAGAGAAGAGATGAGTCTAAAACTAATGCAGTTCTGATACTGACTGACAGCATACTGTTTGCTGACTGAATCCAACTGGACTTCAGCCTGCACACAGCTCACCAACAGGCATGATGGGAACAGAGAAGAGCTGCGATTGATGGCAGCTGGGGCTGACTATCTGCTTCCTCTGTCAGATTCCAATATTAGATGACCAGAAATGAAGCTTTCATAAGTCTCTATCTCTTTTCTTTCTTGCTCTTATTTTTTTTTTTTTTTACTATTATTTCTAGTAATTGCCAATTTATTTATTTGCTTATTTATTTTTTTAAATTTTTAATACAGAACTAAGCCTAGGACTTTGCCCTGTGGATGCTAAGCACTTTTCTACGCTCGGATACAACCCCAGCACCTCTTGCTTTGATCTTTTCTCCTTTACTTATGTTTTTAATATTTTCTTTTACTTTGTTTCTTTCTTTCCTCTTTCCCCATTACTCACTTATTTTATTCTTTTGGAAATGATCAACTTAGCCTTTATTCATTCTTAAATCAGTGGGGTTTTTTGTTTTTGTTTTTGTTTTTTTAAATTTTGCCTACTTCTGTGATTTCAGGGAGCTATCTTCAGCTCACTTTTTCTGGATCTCTGTACCTAGTTTGTTTTCTCACTGTTGCTATGGTGTTTTGTTCCTCTCGTGTGGTAATGGGGATTGAGGCCTCAAGAGGTCGCTGCTCACTAAGAATACCCTTGTGTAAAGGCAGGAGAGGTATCCAGTTCAACAGATGTGCAGTAGAGAAAATCTCTGTCTGGCTTGGTAATACTTACTTGTGACTGCTGTGCTCTAGATAAGGAAGGGAGGCTAGCATGAGTTTAAGGACATCTGTGCTACACAGAAATACCCCTCCTCAAAATATCAAGATTTAAGGGTGTATCTCAGTTTCATAGCACTAGTTTAAATGCACAAGACCCTGAATTCAATCCCTATACTCAGAGAAGAGAAAGAGAGAGAGAGAGAGAGAGAGAGAGAGAGAGAGAGAGGAGAGAGGAGAAAGAAGAAAGAAAAAGAAAGAAAGCAAGGGAAATCAAGGAAGGAAGAGAAGGGAAGGAAGGAAAAAAGAAGAAAGAAAGAAAGAAAGAAAGAAAGAAAGAAAGAAAGAAAGAAAGAAAGAAAGAAAGAGGGAAGAAGGAAAGAAAGAAAGAAAGAAAGAAAGAAGGAAAGAAAGAAAGAAGAAGAAGGAAAGAAAGAAGGAAAGAAAGAAAGAGAAAAGAGGAAGAAAGGAAGGAGAAAAAGCAAGCAGACACTATGTTTTAAAAAATTGAGTAGCAGGGTTCAAAGGTTGGGAAATGGTTGAGATGTCAAAGAATTCAAATTCTGTTCTGTGAGTTATTTATTTTTATATTTTTATTTGTTTCTCTGTTTTGCTTTATTTTTATACCACACTTCACAATGGAGTCCAGGCTTGCCTTGAACTCTCGATCCTTCTTTCTCTGCCTCACAGGTACAGGAATTACAGGTAAGCACCAACACAACTACCCAAGGATGTGCTTTTGAAAATGATCGATGATCTAAAAGAACATTCAGATAAAGAGATGATGTGGATCACTTCAAGAGTTGGGTGAGAAAGTTAATAAATGGAAATTCTAAAACATAAATTCAAGTTTTGGAAACAAAATGCTCAATAAACCAAGATAAAAATTCAGTGGGGAGTATCACCAATAAGCTAGACCAGGTAGAAGAAAGAATCCTGGAAACAGGAGACAAAGTTGACAGAAATGATTTCATTCAGAATGCAATCTTGACCCCCTTTTTAAAAAAAAATTTTTCTTTTGCTTATTTTTTAAAATTAATTTTTTTTGGATATTTTTTTTACATTTCAGTGAAACCCCCTTTTCCCCCTTTCCCCCCCCGCCCCCCCAAATTTTCCCCTCTCCCCTCCTCCCCTTTTATGAGGTGGCCCACACCCCACCCACCCCCCCCCCCAAAACCCCAATTTTTCCCCCCACGGGGGGACCACCCCTTAAAGGGGTAAAAAACCCCCCTCCCCCCTGAGGGCCCCAAAAAAGCCATCCTTACTAAATATACAGCGGAAAAAAATGGGCCCCCCCCCTATTTTGCCCCCAGGGTATTTGGGTTTGGGGCCCGGGAATTGGGGTTGGTTGGGAAAATTTTTGCTCCCCCATGGATCCAAAAAACCCCTTTTAGCTCCTTAGTTTTTCCCCTTTAAATAAAATTTTTGGAACCCCTTTAAAAACAGTTCAAGGGGAAATGTGAGCATCTGCCTCTGTACTTTTTAAAGGGGTTTTGGGAGACCTCAAGGAGACAGCTGTATCAGGCCCCCCCTTTTTTCAGCATGCACTTCCTGAATCCCCATCGGGGGTCTACCTTTGGAACACAGGGGGGATCCCCAGGGGGAGCATCTAAAAGGAGGGGCCCCCCTTCAGTTTCTGTCCCCCCTTTTGTCTCCATATTTCCCCCTATAGTTTTTGGGGTTTCTCCTTCAAAAAAGGACCAAAGCACCCCCACTTTGGTCTTTCTTTTCATGAGCTTCTTTTTGGGGGGCTGTGATTTTTTCTTGGGTATTGTGATTTTTTGGGGTAATACCTTTTTTTCGTGAGGCCCCCAAAAGTGTGTTCTTTTTGGGGGGGGTTTTACCTCACTCGGGTTTAAAATTTTTATTTTCCCGCCATTTTTGGGGTAAACCCCGAACTACAGGCCCCCAAAACCACCAACTTCTGAGCTGCTTTTAACATCCCCCCTTGAATTTCTCCCACCATTTTTGTTTTAAAATTTTTTTTTTATAACCCTTTTTCCCGGCTTGCCCGTTAAAACTGGTTAAAAAATTCCCTTCCCCCCCTTATTGGGGGGGGTAAAAACCCGGAAAGCCTTTTTTAATTTTTTTAAAATTTTTTTTTTTATAAACATGGATATCTTTAATCCGGTTAAAGGGTTTTTTCTCTGTTTGAAAAATTTTCTTCCCCCAAAGGTTGGTCTTTTTGTTTCCTCCCCGAACCCGTAAAAGGGTCCCCCCTTTTTTTTTTTAAAAAATATCAAACAATAAAAATACCCAAATTTCCCCTTTTAACTTTCCCAAAACTCCATGCCAAAAAAAAAAAAACCCCGGGTAAAAATCCCCGAATTTTTCCCAAAAAATGAAAGGGTAGTAAATTTAAAAAGGGGCAAAAACCCTTTAATTTTTTACTAATGTAAAACTCTTGCCAAAAGGTTTTCTCCTTTTAATTTAATTTAAAACTTTTTAAATTTTTTATTTTTTTCCACCGGATTTTCCATTTTTATTGGGCCCCCAGGAACCCAAAAAATTTAATTTTTTTCTGTTTTGATATCTCAAAGCCCATGCCCATAGTGACACACTTCCTCCAACAAGGTCACAACCCATTCCAAAAGGCCACACCTCCCAGTAGTGCCACTCCCTATGGGGCCAAGCATTCAAATACGAGAGTCCATGATGGCCAAACCTATCCAAACCACCACAAATATTAAAAACGCTTTGGGTGAATTTAAGAATGAAGATAGAAGAAAATTGGAAACAGGATAGTTTTTAAAACTTGTTTTAAAAAAATATTTCTTCTGGAAAATGCAGTGGCCAAGGAATGCAAACATAATTGGGTGTTTTTCAGTTTTCCTTGGAGGCCAGAATGGTTTAAAACAGAAGCACAATTAGTAGGAGTTAGATTCGTTTGAAGTTTTCACATAAAATTAATTTTGGCACAGCCTGAGAATCTGCTACATCAGACTGTCTGCAAAATGTACTGAAAACTAGAGTCCTCGGGTGAGTTCTTCCTCCACAAGGCTTCATCCTTCCAACTAGAGTCCTCTGGCGAGCTCTTCCTCCATGAGACTTCATCTTTCCATACTGTTCAGAGTGTTGTTTCATATGAGCTCTCATGCTTGCATGGGAAAACTCATTGTTTTTTTCCTTCAAAATTTCCTATGATTATTTCTCAGGTACTTCTAAATACCCTGTTACCTAGTATGAGAGAATCTTTATAAGTTCAAAATTAAAAGTGTTGTAAAATTTGAAGATCCAAAAATTTAAGTTAAAAGCCTCAGGTTTAAAATCTTTAAAAGTTGATGATCATTGTTAATTAAGTGGATTTTGGGGAGTTTTGTTGTTGTTTGATTTTTGTTCTTTATTCTTTTAGTTTTGTGCTTGCCCTTGCTCTGATAAATTATTAGACTTTGGCAAGGGAGGAAGTTAGAAGATGTCCATGAGAGCCTAGCTCTATGAAAACATATTTTATAAAGTTATTCCAAGCTTCCTTGTTGTAAGTGGACATCAACTTGATATCTGAAACTACAACTGCCTGTGTCTGGAGCCTTCTATGTTCTCAGATATGCAGAGACCTGAGCTCAAAAGTGCACTACAGGTTTGGGCAATGCCTCTTCCTAGCTGGTCAAAGGACAGGACAGGAATGACCCAAGGTTCTGGACACTCCAGGGAAACAAACAGACTTTGTCAGTCAGGTGGTAGTGACACATGTCTTTAACCTCAGGACTTGGGAGGCAGAGACAGGTGGATCTCTGTGGATTCCAGGGCAGTCTAGTCTATAGAGCAAGTTCCAGAACAGCTAAGGCTATACAAACTCTGTCTCAACAAAAACCTCAACAAACAAACACCCTATTGTCTTGGTAAATAACTCTTAATACATTTTCTTTCTAGGACTACTATTGCAAGTAAAACTGTGATTCTCCTGCTCATGTTAACAAACACTTTAAGATACTTTGCAATTTATGGACTATTCATGTTACTAAAATTCTTTATCATCCATTATGAAACAACAACACCAAATACTTAATTGGCAAATTTTAATAATAATAATAAGGGATATACACATTCATCTGCACCTGGAGCTGATCCTGTGACATAGTGCCCAGAGCTGATCCTATACCACAGAGCTCCATACCTAAATATCACCTGGAGAGAGCTGGTCTCCCAGGAGTGCTGGCACACCTATGACCACAGGTAAGACACCACTTCTGCTCCAAGGGATCTGCCCGGAGATCTCAGGACACAGGAACCTAGGAGCAACCTGGGACAGGATCCTTTTGGTTTCCATCTGCCCCCAGAGCTGATCCTGTGACACAGTGCTCCATACCCAAATACTGCCAGGAGAGATGGCCTCCCAGGAGTGTGGAAACACCTGTGAGCACAGGTAACACCATCACTTCTACTCAAATTCCTGTCCCAAGAGGGACCAGCCCAGAGTCATTAGGACACAGGAACCAAGAATCCTTCAGATTTTCTGCACTCTGGAGCTGACCCTGTGTCACAGCTCTCCATACCCAAATTCATCCCAGAGAGAACTGGTCTCCCAGGAATACTGACACAAACTTGCAGGAGGGACAAGCCACAGCCAGAGACATCAAGATGAGCTAATACCAGACATATCCAGATGGCAAAACACAAGGGCAAGAACATAAGCAACAGAAACCAAGGCTACTAGGCATCATCAGAACCCAGTTCTCCCACCACAGCGAGCCCTGAATACCTCAACACACCAGAAAAGCAAGACTCTGATTTAAAATCACATCTCATGATAATGATAGAGGACTTTAAGAAGGACATAATAACTCCCTTAAAGAAATACAGGAGAACACAGGTAAACAGATAGAAGACCTCAAAGAGGAAACACAAAAATCCCTTAAAGAATTACAGGAAAACACAACCAAACAGGTGAAGGAATTGAACAAAACCACCCAGGGTCTAAAAATGGAAATAGAAACAATAAAGAAATTCCAAAAGAAGACAATCCTGGAGATAGAAAACCTAGGAAAGAGATTAGGAGTCATAGATGCAAGCATCACCAACATAATAGAAGAGAGAATCTCATGTAAGAAGATACCATAGAAAACATTGACACAACAGTCAAAGAAAATGCAAAAAGCTCCTAACTGAAAGCATCCAGTAAATCCAGGACACAATAAGAAGACAAAACCTAAGGATAATAGGTATAGAAGAGAGGGAAGATTGCCAAATCAAAAGGCCAGTAAACATCTTCAACAGAATTATAGAAGAAAACTTCCCTAACCTAAAGAATGAGATGCCCATGAACATACAGGACTTCAAAGAGACTGGACCAGAGAAGAAATTCCTCCATCACATAATAGTCAAAACACCAAATGCACAAAACAAAGAAAGAATAGTAAAAGCAGTAATGCAAAAAGGTCAAGTAATATATAATGGCAAACCTATAAGAATTACACCAGAGACAATAAAAGCTAGAAATCCTGGACAGATGCCATAAAGACCCTAACAATACAAATGCCAGCCCAGGCTACTATACCCAGCAAAACTCTCAATTATCATAGATGGAGAGACCAAGATATTCCATGACAAAACCAAATTTACACAATATCTTTCCACAAATCCAGCCCTACAGAGGATAATATATGGAAAATTCCAATACAAGAAGGGAAACTACCTTAGAAAAAGCATGAAAGTAATCTTCTTTCAACAAACCTGAGAAGATAGCAACACAAACATAATTACACCTCTAACAACAAAAATAACAGGAAACAAAATCACTATCCTTAATATCTCTTAACATCAATGGACTCAATTCCCCAATACAAAGACATAGACTAACAGACTGGATACATAAAAAGGACCCAGAATTTTGCTGCATACAGGAAATGTACCTCAGTGTCAAAGACAAATACTACCTCAGAGTAAAGGACTGGAAAACAATTTTCCAAGCAAATAGTCCCAAGAAACAAGCTGGAATAGCAATTCCAATATTGAATAAAATTGACTTTCAACCAAAAGTTACCAAAAAGATAAAGAAGGACACTTCATATTCATCAAAGGAAAAATCTACCAAGAAGAATTCTCAGTTCTGAACATTTATGCTCTAAATGCAAGGGCACCTACATTCATAAAAGCAACTTTACTAAAGTTCAAAACACACATTGTACCACATACAATTATAGTGGGAGACTTCAACACACTCTACTCTCATCAATGGATCTCTCAGGTGATCATGCATCCTGTCAGATCACCACAGACTATGGCTAGTCTTCAATAACAACCAAAACAACAGAAAGCCCACATATATGTGGAAGCTGAACAACACCCTACTCAATGATAACTTGGTCAATGAAGAAATAAAGAAATTAAAGACTTTTTAGAATTCAATGAAAATGAAGGCACAACATAACTAAAGTTATGGACACAATGAAAGCAGTGTTAAGGGAAAACTCATAGCTCTGAATGTTTCCATAAAGAAACTGGAGAGAGCATACACTAGCACACCTGAAAACTCTAGAACAAAAAGAAGCAAATACACCCAAGAGAAGAATACAGCAGGAAATAATCAAACTCAGTGCTGAAATCAACCAAGTAGAAACACGGAGAACTGTAGAAAGAATCAACTAAACCAGGAGCTAGTTCTTTGAGAAAATAAATTGACTTTTCTTTCTTTCTTTTCGTTCTTTCTTTTCTTTGTCTCTCTCTCTCTGTTTTTCCTTCCTTCTTTCTCTTCTTCCTTCCTTCTTTCCTTCTTTCTTTCTCTCTTAATTTGTTCTTTCTTTCTTGTTTTTTTTTTTATTTTTATTTTTATTTTTTTAAATCAAATGTAGTCTAACAGGAGTCAAACTGAAAAAGGAAACTCCAGTTGAGAAATGTTGCCATCAAATTGTCTAGGGCAAAAGATGATTGAGTATTTTCTTGACTGATGATTTACTATTCCAAGTGCCACCCCTGTACAGCTGGAATAAGAAATCAGTCTTCCATCAGGATGGGTAATGGCCCTCATGCCTCACTGGACAATGACAGAGGACTGGAGCCATTACAAGGTTCCCTTCAATTATTGGAGGTCAGGCCTCTATCCCCGCCTTCGCGAGATTAGAATCGCCATGACCCTTCTATACTTAGAGAAGGGAGGAGATGTCAGGGGCAGCCCTGCTTATACACTGAAGGCCTACAATCAGCCATAGGCCTAAAATCAGCAATAGGCCTGACATACATGCATGCTAACACAAAGTCTTGGGTCTCTGTGGAAAAACACTGAAACAGATGGCTATAAGCTATTGTAAACAGGCAGCTTTGTGGAAATTTACCAGCCTGAGTAGTCATAGATCTTGTAAATAGCAGCAGACAGTACCAACTTAGATAAGGACAAGTGAATCATAGGCAGAGTCACAGTGACCTGTCCCCTAAACCTTCACTCAGCTGATACCCTGTTCTGAAAGGTATCTGTTCTCCCCCTGAACACCTATGCTCCGGTGTCATTCCCTTCCCCACATCCTGCCTTTTTGTGTTTATAACCCCTGTGTGAATAAGTAAATTATGATTTGATTTAAATAATTAAATAAATTAAAAAAAAAAGAAATCAGTCTTCACAAGATAGTAATTCTATTGCTTCCTGACCTGTTCTTCAGTGCCTGCTTCCAAGTTCATGTTTGATTATCTGTCCTGACTACCATTCATAATGTACTGTAAGATATAAAATGAAATAAAATGCTTTTCTCTCAAAACAAAAATTTAAAAGGGGGGAGGATATACACTATACACGCTCATCCAATTTCCCACATACTATAACACAGTTGGCTATGTTAACTGTCTTAGTTAGGGTTTACTGCTGTGAAGAGACACTGTAACCAAGGCAACTCTTATAAGGACAACATTTAATTAGGGCTGTCTTACAGGTTCAGAGGTTCAGTCCATTATTATCATGAGGGAAGGATGGTAGTGTCCAGGCAGGCATGTTTCAGGCAGAGTTGAGAGTTCTGCATCTTTATCTGAAGGTTGCTAGCAGAATACTGGCTTCCAGGAAGCTAAGATAAGTGTCTTAAAGCCCACACCCACAGTGATACACCTACTCCAACAGGGCCACACCTTTCAATAGTGCCACTGCCTGGGCTGAGCATATACAAGCCATCATATTCCACCCCCTGGCTCCCATAGGCTTGTTCAAACATGAGTGTATGGGAACCATACCTAGCCATAGTATAATTAAAAATACATTTAACCCAACTTCCAAATCCCCATAGACTATAACAGTTTCAACAATGTTAAAAGTCCAAAGTTCAAAATCTCTTCTGAGATTCATCTGATCACTTAACTGTAATCTCCAAAGCAAGATGGGAAACCAGCTGGCAAACTACAAACTCTGAATGTCCATGTCTGATTTAAAAGTGATTTTCAGGTCTCCAACTCCTTTTTCATCTTTGTTGACTGTAACAAACTTTTCTCTCCTGGACTGGTTCTACTCCATGTTAGCAGCTTTCCTCAGCAGATATCCTGTAGCTCTGGCATCTCAGAATTTGGGGTCTCCAAAGAAACTTCAATGTTACAGTTTCTTGTTTCAATATCTGAAATCCACACATTATCTTCTGAACTCCTCCAAAGGGCTGGTGTCACTTCTCCAGCTTTGCCCTTTGTAGTACTCTAAGCTCAGGTTGATTCAGTCCACTGCTGCTGCTGTTCTTGGTGATCATCCATGGTACTGGCATCTCCAATACACTTGGGTCTTCTGATACAACTAGCCTCAAAAAATAGCCTCTCATAGGGTCTCTTCACGGTTCTAAGCCTCAAATTCTTTGCATGACCCCTTCAGTTCTGGACTGTCAACTACAACTGAGGCTACACCTTCACCAATGGCCTTCCATGGCCTCTCACAGTGCCAAGCCTCAGCTGTTCTTCATGACCTCTTCATGCTTTCAAAAACCAGTATCACCTGGGTGACTCTTACACATTACCAAGTCCAGCTGCAGTATGAGGTACAACCTTGGCTATCTCTGGAACACAGTTTCTTTGTGCTCTCAGAAAACACTTCCCAGAAGATTTCACCTCAGTCATACTGGTATCTTCTTAATCATCACGAATTTCTTAGCTACAGATAACCAGCATCAATTGGTATCAATCTAGTATCCCTTCCATTTTTTCATTCTAAAACTAGCGCCACATAGCTGAAGCTTCCGAGTTCTGCTGCTTGCAGAGCCTGGAACATGGGTCCCTTATTCTATTACATTAACACTAGCTTTCTAATTTCCAACTCCTCCACTGCCTAAGCTTGGCTGTCCTGGATCTTGCTTTGTAGATTGGCTTTGTGTCAGGAGCAGCCCTGCTTATACACTGAAGGCCTAAAATCAGCCATAGGCCTGACATACATGCCTGCTAACACAAAGTCTTGGGTCTCTGTGGAAAAACACTGAAACAGATGACTATAAGCTATTGTAAACAAGCAGCTTTGGTGGAAGTTGCCAGCCTGAATAGTCAGTCATAGACCTTGTAGATAGGTAACCTTGATGGATAGAACCAACTTAGGTAAGGACAAGTGAATCATAGGCAGAGTCATAGTGATCTGTCCCCTGAACCTTCACCCAGCTGACACTCTGTTCTGGAAGATATCTGTACTCCTCCTGAACACCTATGCTCGTGTATCATCCTCTTCCCCACATCCTGCCTTTCTGTGTATATAACCCCTGTGTGAAAAAGTAAAAATTACAATTTGATCAGACTATAGACAAATCGTCATTCTTTGTGTCTGCCTTCCCTCTACAACTCCCCCCCCCCCCCCCCCCCCCCCCCGCTCTCTTTCAGGTGACCTCCCCGGACCCCTGTTTAAGGCCCTGCTGATGAGGACAGCTTTGAACTCAGAGATCTACATGCCTTTCTTCTGAGATTAAAAGTGTGTAGCACCACACCTGAATTTAAGCTTTTCTTCACCTAGAACTTGCTCTGTTCCAGGTTGGCCTTGAACTCAGAGATCTGTTTGGCTTTATCTCCTGGAATTAAAAATGTGTAACATCATGGCTGGATCTAAATTTAGCTGGGTAGGATCTTGCCCTAAACTCCCACTCCCTTAATCTACTATCTCCTAGAACACAGGATGAAGCTCCATTTCACTTCCTGGTGTCCCTTTAATACTCGAATCATATATTTTATGTACCTGTTCAAAACACTCTTCATGAGACTTAAACAGAAAACAAAGTCTCTGCTGGGCTTTTTTGAGACTTCCTTTGTCAATGGAATTAATATAAATCTGTTTACCTTAGAGTCAGGTAGACTCTTCAGACAAGGGCAAAAAGTAGCTACATTCTTCACCAAAATACCACAAAACAGTCTCTAACCCACATGCTGAAATTCTTCTCCACTGAACCTCTTGGGCCAGGTCTGCGCAGTTCAAATCACTCACAGAAGCAAAGTCTTCCATATTCCTAGTAGGATGGCTCATTAAGCATCACTCAAAGTATTCCACTGCTTTCCAAATCCAAAGTCCCCAAATCCACATTCTTCCAGATAAAAGCATGGTCAGGCCTATCAGAGCCATATCCCACTCCTGGTACCAACTTCTATCTTAGGGTTTTACTGCTGTGACGAGACATCATGACCAAGGCAACTCTTATAAGAGCAACATTTAATTGGGGCTGGTTTACAGGTTCAGAGGTTCAGTCCATTATCAAACCATCTCACTTTTAAGGATAATGCTTCTTTGACTGCCCAAAAGCCGTTTGCTCTAAAGGAGACACAGCCTAAAGTGTATGCTATAATATATATATATATATATATATATGAATGAATGGAAAAGCTCAATGTTAACACCTGGGAAAGGAAGTTATGCTTCCGACTTTTCAGAAGATGAGCAAAGGCCAAGATGATTTCAAGATGATTTCTGGTCTGATCAGGACAGCATCCCAGAGACCACTGGACCAATGAAAGATCTGAGGATAGACGACAAACCCATCAAGAGGAGATATCCCAAGAGGAAGGAAGAGCCCATGACCTGGGGAGACTTTAAGACTCTAACTCAACAGCAAGGATACAGTACTGCTGACCCAAGAAGTGATGCTGTTATAATTACTATTGTTAATTCTCAGCTTGCCAATGCAGAATCCAAATGCCAGACAAGATAAAGGCATACCTGTGAGAGAGGACAGGATGATATTCTTTTTGCCATGGTAGGGATTGTTTATCTTTTAGGACCAATGGTCTGTAGGAAAAATGGTATACAAAACGTTAGTCTGATTAGTGAGACTAATCAAACCAATCAATCGAAACACAATAATATGGATTTAGCATAGTTAAGTGTTCTTTAGAAAGCTCTGATAGTGGAAACGGTAGTTGTATAAACTTGAAAAGGGGAATACTCGATGTATTTCTTACCAAACTTGGTATGCTTGTACCTAGAATAGTGCTATTTGCTGCAAATGGTTTAGAAGGTAATCTCTGACATCTTTGGTCACATGACAGACAGCAAGAACAACCTGTGCTGGAATCCAGCTCCAGTCGGGTTCTGGGACTCAAGGTTGGAGGTGGAGTTGTGGCAACTTCAGGAAAGAAGGTGTTGATCACCAGTTGTTGTTCAAGCCAGCGCCCCTGAGTAGATTGAGCCATCTTTAATTATACAAGTTCCAAGGCACTCAGGCACCTGCAGTTTCATTCCTGTCTCTTTAATCACTTTCCAAGAATCATTAACATTTACCCATTTCGTTTCTTTCCCTCTTCCCTCCTCCCGTGTCTTCGTTAATTGCCCCTTGCCCCATATCTAAGCATTAATTAACCTTTACTTGGTATCTAAGCATGAATTTTGTATTGTAGGCCAAATGATTAGATCTAGTCAGGCACATCCTGTCTGTACTGTGCCCAGGCTGGCAACAGACATGCAGTTACAAAAATGAAGAATATCCAAGCCGTATGTCTTTAACAGTATGATGCTTTTTCTATTTTTGAAGTCAGCAGAAGGTATGCTACCATAGCTAGAATAATATTTTTCCAGTATAAGTCTAGTAATTTCTAAACAGTCTATATATTACTTTTACGTGAGCAGCAGTTTTATTGCCAGTGACTAGCCTGGGCTGAGGGCAGGGCTTGGAGTGGGTGGATGCAAGCGGTGAGGGAAGAGTCAGACTCAGAACACCACTCAGTTTCATTTCATGAGAGAAGCGCATCTCCGTGTGGCCTGACCTATTCTGACAGCCTGTGTCTCGCCCAAGCTATATTTATATATCAATTCATTTCCTCAGAAACTTTATTCATTGATTACACAGCTTTTCAAAATAAATTTTCTTCTAAAGTCTTTTTTTATTACATAAGATTATTGAAAGAGGAACAAAGCAAACAAACAGTAGATTTATGAGAACTGAAAATTAACGTTGTGATGAAATTAATTTTCTTTTAGCTATCTTCTTCCTTAAGATTGGTGTCATGAAGCCTTGTGGTTACAGAAATACTAGACAGGATGGCTCTATTTGAATTTGATTCTGTTTCAGTTTGGCACAGAATTAATAGATCAAAAGTTATTTTTTAATACCTGTTACATCAAACTTGGCTTTCTACTGAAGCTCAGTATCCCGGTTTAATTTTTCCTTTCCTTTCTCTATATTTTTTCATATCTGACATAAGACCACCACTATTTTTCTTTGATTCTTAAAGTTCTGTACAGCCCCTTGCTTAAGCAAAGGCAGTTTGTTTTTTGTTTTTCCATAATATCTGAAAAGTTCTGGTCTGGCCAATCTGTTCAAGAAAGCAGGCAGCTCACGGAGCCAAAATGTTTTCCTCTGTGTCTCTGTCATGAGCCCTTGTTTCAATATGATTCCTATCTTTATTACAGTTCTGTAAAGAACAGACCACCAGGATTCCTAAAACTGTTTGCTTTTGCTTTCAGGAAGGTACCAAGGCTTGTCATTAACGGTATGATCAAAATCTCTCCCTATTCATACTAGTTCCTTATTTTTGAAGCTGAACATAAAAACCTGGTGATTTAATTACAGTTTATCAGCTTCTTAAATTTCCCTAAGATTTTCTTCTTTCATAATTTTTCTCACATCCTCATGTTTACTAATAACACCCATTAGTGACCTAATTGTACCTCTAAGTAATAAGTTCTAAGAAAGGCTCAATTTCCTGTATAACTGTTTTTCCTAAAGAACATCCACTAATTTCATTCTTGTTTGCACCAGCTTTTTGTTATCCTAGCTCTAGCTTTTGGAGACAGGCCCTTAACAGTAGGAAATATAAGTATAAGCAAAAGGTATGTAGGGAATTTCCACCAAGGCCAGCGAAGGGTCAGTCCAGATCTTCCAAGCCCCGGAATTTTGTCAAAGACACTTGGCACCGCCATTTTATGATATGGTCCTGTTTCTTCTTCTTCTTCTTTTTTTTCCAGTTAGAATGCCTTCTTCTTTTTTTTTTTTTTTTTTAAATTGCTTGTTTTAGTTATTTACACTTCAAATGTTATCCCTCTTCCTGGTTTCCCCTCCGCAAACCCCCTCTCCGCCCCCCTCCCCTTTGCTTCTATGAGGGTGTTCACCCACCCACCCACTCCCACCTCACCACCCTAGCATTCCCCTATACTGCAGCATCAAGCCTCCAAAATACCAAGGACCTCCCATCCCTAGATACTAGATAGGCAATCCTGTGCTACATATGCAGCTGGAATCATGGGTACTCTTTGGTTGGTGGTTTAGGCCCTGGGAGCTCTGGAGGGTCTGGTTGGTTGATATTATTGTTCTTCCTATGGGGTTGCTAACTCCTTCAGATCCTTCAGTCCTTCCTGTAACTCCTCCATTGGGGTCCCCATGCTCAGTCCTATGGTTGGCTGTGAGCATCCTTATCTGTATTAGTCAAGCTCTGGCATAGTCTCTCAGGGGACAGCTATACCAGACTCCAGTCAGCAAGCACTTCTTGGCATCAGAAATAGTGTCTGAGTTTGGTATCTACAGACACGATGGATTCCCTAGGTGGGGCAGTCTCTGGATGGCCTTTCCTTCAGTCTCTGTTCCACTCTTTGTCCCTGCATCTACTTTAGACAGGAGCAATTCTGGGTTAATATTTTTGAGATGGGTGGGTGGTCTCATTCCTCAACCAGGAGCCTTGCCTAACATCAGAATATGGTCTCTACAGGTTCTCTCTCCATTTTGTGTACCAGCTAATGTCATCCCTGTTGGGTCCTGGGAGCCTCTTGCTTTCCTGACATCTGGGACTTCCTAGTGGCTACCCCTAGTTCCCCAACCCCCAATTCTACACACCTCCATTCAATTTTCTCAACCACTGAACTTCCTTCCCATCTCATCTCCTCCCACACCTGATCCAGCCACACTTTTCCCTCCCCTCCCTCTCTCTCTCAGGACCCTTCCTCCATTTACCTCCCATGATCATTTTGTTCCCCCTTCTAAGTAGGACTGAAGCATCCACACTTTAGTCTTCCTTTCTTGAAGTTCATATAGTGTGTGAATTGTACCATGTATATTCCAAGGTTTTTCCCTAATATCCACTTATCAGTGAGTACATACCCATGTGTGCATGTTTGTGACTAGGTTACCTCACTCAGGATGTTATTTTCTAGTTTCATCCGTTTGCCTGCAAATTTCATGAATCATTGTTTTTAATAGCTGAGAGGTACTCCATTGTGTAAATGTACCACATTTTCTGTATCCATCCCTCTATCGAAAGACATCTGGGTTCTTTCCAGCTTCTGGCTATTATAAATAAGGCTGCTATGAACATAGTGGAGCCTATGTCCTTGTTAAATGCTGGGGTATCTTTTGGGTATATGCCCAGGAATGGTATAACTGGATCCTCAGGTAACACTATGTTCAATTTTTGAGGAACTCTAGAATGATTTCTAGAATGGTTGTACAGCATGAAATCCCACCAACAATGGAGGAGTGTTCCTATTTCTCTACATCCTTGCCAACATCACTGCCACATGAGTTTTTGATTTCAGCATTCTAACTGGTGTGAGGTGGAATCTCAGGGTTGTTTTGATTTGCATTTCCATGATGAATAAAGAGCTTGAACATTTCATTAGGTGCTTCTCACCACTTGAGTTTCTCAGCTGAGAATGCTTGGTTTTTAGCTCTGTACCCTATTTTTAAATGGGTTGCTTGTTTTTTGGTGGTTAGCTTCTTGAGTTCTTTGTATATATTGGTATTAGCCCTCTGTCGGATATGGGTTAGCAAAGATCTTTTCCAATTTGGGCTGGCTTTTTGTCCTGTTGCAGTGTCCTTTGCCTTACAGAAGCATTTTCATTTTATGAGATCCCATTTGTCTATAGTTGATCTTAGCCTGAGGCATTGGTGTTTCTGTTTAGGAAATTTTCCCCTATGTGTTCAAAGCTCTTTCCCACTTTGCTCTCTATTAGATTCAAGGTGTCTAGCTCTATGTAAGGTACTTGATCCATTGGACTTGAGCTTTGTACAAGGAGATAAGAATGGTTCAATTTGCATTCTTTACCATGCTGACCCCCATTTGAGTCATACCATTTGTTGAATATGCTGTCTCTTCCACTGAATGGTTTTGGCTCCTTTATCAAGGATTAGGTGACCATGGGTGTGTGGGTTTAATTTTGGGTCTTATTATCCATTGATCTACCTGTCTGTCTCTGTACCAATACGATTTGTTTTTATCACTATTGCTTTTGTAGTACAGCTTGAGGCCAGGATGGTGATTCCCTAAGAAGTTCTCTTCTGGTTGAGAATAGTTTTCACTATCCTGGAATTTTCTTATTCCAGATGAATTTGAGAATTGCTGTTTCTGTCTCTATGAAGAATTGCGTTGGAATTTTGATGGGATTGCACTGAATTTTGGTAAGATGGCCATTTTTATTATGTTAATCCTGCCAATCCATGAGCATGGGAGCTCTTTCCGTCTTCTGAGACCTTCTTCAATTTCTTTCTTCAGAGACTTGAAATTCTTGTCATACAGAGCTTAGTTAGAGTCACACCAAGATATTTATATTATTTATGACTATTGTGAAGGGTGTCCTTTCCCTAATTTCTTTCTCAGCCCATTTATCCTTTGAGTAGAGATTTGCTTGAGTTAATTTTATATCCAGCCACTTTGCTAAAGTTGTTTATCAGTTGTAGGAGTTCTCTGGTGGAATTTTTGGGGTTACTTAAGTATACAATCATATCATCTGCAAATAGTGATGTCTTGACTTCTTACTCTCCAATTTGTAACCCCTGACCTCCTTTTGTTGTCTAATTTCTCTGGTTAGGACTTGGAAACTATATTGAATAGATAGTGAGACAGTGGGCAGTCTTATCTAATCCCTGATTTTAGTAGGATTGCTTCAAGTTCTCTCCTTTAATTTAATGTTGGCTACTGGTTTGCTGTATACTGCTTTAATTGTGTTTAACTATGAGCCTTGAATTCCTGGTCTTTCCACAGTTTTAAACATGAAGGGCTGTTGTATTTTGTCAAATACTTTTTCAGCATCTAATGTGATGATCCTGTAGTTTTTTTCTTTGAGTTTGTTTATGTAGTGGATTACATTGATGGATTTCCATATATTGAACCATTCCTGCATCTCTGGGATGAAGCCTACTTGATTGTGGTGGATGATTGTTTTGATGTGTTCTTGGATTCAGTTTGCAAGAATTTTATTGAGCATTTTTGCATTGATATTCATAAGGGAAATTGGTCGGATGTTCTCTTTTGTTGTTGGGTCTTTGTGTGGTTTATGTATTAGTTAACTATGGCTTCATAGAATGAATTAGGTAGTGTTCCTTCTGTTTCTATTTTATGAAATAGTTTGAAGAGTATTGATATTAGGTCTTCTTTGAAAGTTTGATAGAATTATGCACTAAAACCATCTGGTCCTGGGTTTTTTATTTCTGTTGAGAGACTTTTAATGACTGCTTCTATTTCTTTAGGGGTTATGGGGCTGTATAGATGGTTTATCTGATCCTGATTTAACTTTGGTACCTAGTATCTGTCTAGAAAACTATACATTTCATCCAAATTCTCCAGTTTTCTTGAGTATAGGCTTTTGTAGTAGGATCTGATTTTTTCCTCAGTTTCTGTTGTTATGTCTCCCTTTTCATTTCTGATATTGTTAATTTGAATACTGTCTCTGTGCCCTCTGGTTAGCCTGGCTAAGGGTTTATCTATCTTGTTGATTTTCTCAAAGAACCAGCTCCTGGATTTGTTGATTCTTTCTATAGTTCTCTTTGTTTCTACATGTTTGATTTCAGCCCTGAGTTTGACTATTTCCTGCTGTCTACTCATTTGGAAGTATTTGCCTCTTTTTGTTCCAAAGTATTCAGATGTGCTGTTAAGCTGCTAGTGTATGCTCTCTCTAGTTTCTTTATGGAGGCACTCAGAGCTATGAGTTTTCCTCTTAACACCGCTTTCCTTGTGTCCCATAAGTTTGGGTATGTTCTCCCTTCATTTTCATTAACTTCTGAAAATTCTTTAATTTCTTTCTTTAATGACCAAGTTATCATGAGTAGAGAGTTGTTCAGTTTCTATCAGTATGTGGGATTTTAGTTGCTTTTGTTGTTAATGAAGACCAACTTTAGTGCATGGTGATCTGATAGCATGCATGGGATTATTTCAATCTTCTTGTATCTGTTGAGGCTTGTTTTGTGTCTAATTATGTGGTCAGTTTAGGATAAAGTACCATGAGGTGCTGAGAAGAAGGTATATTCTTTAGCTTTAGAATGAAATTTTCTATAGATATCTGTTAAATAAATTTTGTTCATAACTTCTGTTAGTTTTACTGTGTCTCTGTTTACTTTCTGTTTCCATGATCTGTCTATTTGTGATACTGGGGTGTTGAAATACTCCACTATTATTGTGTGAGGTTCCAAGTATGCTTTGAGCTTCAGTAAAGTTTATTTTACAAATGTAGGTGATCGTCCAGCATTTGCCGCAATGATGCTCAGAACTGAGATTTCTTCTTGGTAGATATTCCTTTGATGAGTACAAAATGTCCTTTCTCATCTCTTTTTTGATAATTTTTGGTTGAAAGTCGATTTTATTCAATATCAGAATGGCTACTCCAGCTTGTTTCTTGGAACCATTTGCTTGAAAAAAATTGTTTTCCAGCCTTTTACTCTGAGGTACTGTCTGAGTTTGTCACTGAGGTATGTTTCCTGCATGTAGCAAAATGCTGAATCCTATTTATATATCCAGTCTGTTAACCTATGTCTTTTTATTGGAGAATTGAGTCCATTGAGGTTGGGAGATATTAATTAAGGACCAATGATTGTTGCTTCCTGTTATTTTTGTTGTTAGAAGTAGAATTATCTTTGTGTGGTTCTCATATTTTGGGTTTGTTGTGAGAAGATTAATTTCTTGCTTTCTCTTGGGTGTAGTTTCCCTCTTTGTGTTGGAGTTTTTCCCTCTATTAACTTCTGTAGGGATGGATTTTTGGAAAGATATTGTTTAAATTTGATTTTGTCATGGAATATCTTGGTTTCTTCATCTTTGGTAATTGAGAGTTTTGCTGGGTATAGTAGCATGGGCTGGCATTTGTGTTCTGTTAGGGTTTGTCTGACATCTGCCCAGATCTTCTGGCTTTTAGAGTCTTTGTTGAGATATCTGGTGTAATTCTGATAGGTCTGCCTTTATATGTTACTTGACCTTTTCCCCTTACTGCTTTTAATATTCTTTCTTTGTTCTGTGCATTTGGTGCTTTGATTATTATGTGATGGGAGGAATTTCATTTCTGGTCCACACTATTTGGTGTTCCTTAGGCTTCTTGTATGTTTCTGGGCATCTCTTTCTTTAGGGAAGTTTTCTTCTTGAATTTTTTTGAAGATTTTTACTGGCCCTTTGAATTGGGAATCTTTGTTCTCTTCTATACCTCTTATTCTCAGGTTTGGTCTTCTCATTGTGTCCTGGTTTTTCTGAATGTTTTGGGTTAGAAGCTTTTTGCATTTTGCGTTTTCTTCGACTCTCATGTCAATGTCTTCTATGATATCTTCTACATAAGGGATTCTCCCTTCTATCTCTTGTATTCTGTTGGTGATGCTTGCATCTATGGCTACTGATCTCTTTCCTAGGTTTTCTATTTCCAGGGTTGTCTCCCTTTGTGATTTCTTTATAGTTTCTACTTCCATTTTTAGATCCTGGTTGGTTTTGTTCAATTTTTCTACCCATTTTGTTGTGTTTTCCTGTATTTCTTTAAGGGATTTTTAATGTTTCCTCTTTAAGGGCTTCTACTTGTTTACCTGTTTTCTCCAGTATTTCTTTAAGGGAGTTATTTATGCCCTTCTTAAAGTCCTCTATCATCATCATGAGATGTGATTTTAGATTAAAGTCTTCCTTTTCAGTTGTGTTGGGGTATCCAGGGTTTGCTGTGGGAGAAGAACTGGGTTCTGATGATGACAAGTAGCATTGGTTTCTATTGTTTACATTCTTGTGCTTGCCTCTCACCATCTGGCTATCTCTGGTATTAGCTGGCCTTGCTGTCTCTGACTGGAGCTTTTCCGTCCTGTGAACCTGTGACCCTGGGTGTGTCAACACTCCTGGGGGTCAAGCTTTCTCTCGGTGGGATTGCGGTTTGGAGGGCTGTAGCACAGGGTCAGCTCCTGGGCACAGATGAAAACTGAAAGATAGTATCCCCAACTGCACTGAGGTTCCTGGGTCCACTGTGCCCTGGGGTGGGTCCCACTTGGACCAGGTATAGAGCCAGTAGTGGTTGTCTCATCTGTGAGCTTAGGTGCCTCAACGCTCCTGGGGACAATCCTCTTCTCCCTGTTCTTTTTAAAAATACATTCTCCGAATGGTAATGGTTTATACCTTGTTGGGACCAAGTTTCTATTATCCCTGGAAGTTTCTACTTTTACTTTTCCCTCCAAGGGGACTGGAAGATTTAGATTCCTGTGTTGATTTTTTTTTTTTTGAGCCACTCAGTTATCTGACCTTTCATACCCTGTATCTTTTTCTTATATGTTCCTATAAGTTTTTAATATCATCTCTTAAACCATCTCCTAAGTTCCTGAAATGTAGTTATCTCTTCTCCAAGAGTGAACCAAGCAAGAGTCATTAACCTTACCAACTTTCTCCCACTTACTCAGGATGACTGCAGAGGCAATCAGGGGTTGCCAGGAGAACCAGTTTCTGTGTTCCAAGAAAAAGCTCAGAGTTCTTCATAAACTCAGCAGTAATCATGACAAACAAGTGAAACTAAAAATTACCATAAGTGTAAACACAGCGAAATCCAGGAGGACCTGAAGCACATGTTGTGTGCCCTAGAGCCAAGCCTCGCAGAAGTGTTTCCACAGATTGTGGTTAAGTGGACAGGGATCTCCAAGGGCCTTGCCATAAGGAGTTCCATTTACAAAATATCATGCACCATTCCCAGAGGTTGCAAGTATGGCTTCTGCCAAACCTGTTTGTATCAGAGGAGAACTGTTTACTCCTTGGTTCCTCTAAATTTTATATAGCTCTATGCACAACTAAAGGAGAATATATAATCTGCCCATACCCTTATTCATAGGGCTTTCCCTGATATTCCTGTTGATATTTTTCTATCACATTGTTTATGCTTTAGATATGCTTATATTCCTTATTAGAATTCCACTTCTAATCATGCCCTTTCCTCTGGTATACAACTAACTGCCTTTGGGATGAAGCTGTGTGTGTGTGCACGCACACACACTCAAGTGCATTCGAAAATGATACTTACACTATCCTCCCTGCAGATTATAAAAGTTTATGTGGGATAGGTCATATTACACCCATTTTACTTGGTGAATCTTTTCAATTGATCAATAGAATTAAGAGAGCTCTCTCTCTGAAAATTGTGATGACTCTTTGCATCTATCAGATCCTGTAATGATGGCAACCACAATGGTGTTTTTATTGCCTCTCCCAGGATAGATATCTAAGATGGCCTATATGATTAGCAATTCTACCAATGTTACAGCAAAATATTAGCAGAAATAAATCAAGAAATGGGTGAACTGAGGACCACAGTTTTACAAAATTGAGCCACTATAGATTATTTGTCACTCTGAAGTGGAAACTTAAGGGTTCTTTGGAAAATCAGTTGGATGGTATTTTTGCTGGGGCAAACACGTGAAGGAAAGTTTTGTTACAGTGGACACAGGTGTGAAAGGCTAAGGTGGACTTGTGAAGAGACGTTTCACTGAAGCAGACACAGGAGAGAGGATGTTCTTCTAAAGCAAGCACATGAAAGGACACATGATGAAAAATTCTTCACTAAAAACACACATGTATTGATCCACCTTATATTGCGCATAGTTGAGCTGCATTTGTCAGAACTCCATAGAGAGAAATGCACCAAAAAACTTCTGGTGGTGTGTTGCAGTTTCTTGCTGTTTCCATGGACTCAGGCTGATTGGCAGAGTGATGTCAGCTGAGACAGACTCGTGTGCTGACTCAAGACAGGTGCTGAGGCAAGGCATGGCTGAGGCAAGACCTGTGGAGGACATGTGATGTCTGGAGGGTATAAATAGGACTCAATGGACAGTGATGAGTGCTGAGCTTGGCTTGCTTGCAGAGCTAGCTGTGCTTGTGGGTCTCACATCTTTGTTGATCTTCACTTCCCTAAGAGAGGCACAGCTGAGAACTTCTCCTGGCATTCCACCCAGTTCCTCCTGCTGACTTGTGCAGATGGTGAGACCTGGCTGTCTCTGTTAGGTTGTGCCACCACTGCTGATTTGTGTTTGCAATCCTGACTCTACTAAACTGCACTGCTGGTATATATGTGAAGTGTTTTCGAGCTGCTGCTGCTCACCTGTGAACTGAACTGAAGATTTACAAACAACACAAAAGGGAGTTGTTCAAAGAACCTTTCTAAACAGGTCCGCTTTCCCCGTATCCTTTTTTTTCTGTCACTTCTGGAAGGTGGTGGGCTACAAGGGATGTTCAAGCATTTAAGAACCATAGTTAAAAATAAGGTTTGAAAAAATTAAAGTTATATCGCTCAAGCATAGTCTTAACATCCCTTTTGTCAGCAACTTCTTGGCATGAGTTCCTTTCATTGATGGTCAAATTAATGATTTGCAAAAGAGAAAAATGAAATCTCACAAGTGACCTTTGAAAGGACATCACGGTTAAGAAGGTTTTCCCCTCTCCTTGATCCTCTATTATCTATCATAATTCCCTTATGCTTGATTATATTAATTTGACTAGCCATGGAGGAGATGCATTAAACTGTAGCCTCTATTACAGCCACTATATTTTCTTAAAAACTTAGAAATGAGGAGATGTAGATAGCACTGAGGTCTTTGTGCTCACAGATTAGCACTAGGGAACATAAGAATGTTAAACACACAGTCTTGTATCTTCAACAGAAGGGGGTCTCTATACCCACTTTCCACCCAGAAGGCTGGGAGTGGATGGTGACCTTTGCTATCTATAGGTCAGGCTCAGAATGTTTATCTAGACCCTTCCTCCCTAGACCACAGATACTCACTAGGGAACCCAAGAATGTTAAACATGCAGACTTGTCTATTCAACAGAAAGGATGTCTATGCCAGTTTTCCACCCAGAAGGCTGAGAGTAGATGATGACCTTTGCTATCTGTAAGTCCAGGCCTCACCCAAATCCCCTCCAGAATGTTTATCCAGACTCTTCCTCCCTAGACATTTATTTTTAGCTTTGCTTCCAGTCCATAGAACCCATCCTTAGATAAGATGTCATATATACTTGGTAGCTTGGTGACCTCTATGATATCTGTATGACCAAGATCATACCTTATCCTTTCTGAGGCTGTTAAGCTATAGGATTCATCTTTATGGAAGAGGTCACAAGTACATTGCAAAAGAGTTTCTAGGTATTCACTCCTAAAGTTTTATTGTGCCACATGTGTTTGAGACAAATGTTTCCAAGAACCCTTTTTCCTCTAAAAATGGCTTTAGCTAAATGCCTAAAAACTAAGTTTCCCTGGGATCAGACTCTCAAAGTTTGAACCAGTACCTGCTACTAAGTTGTGCTCCTTGTGTCACAAAGATCATTACTCTGTCAGCAGTGGCATTTTCAAGAACTCCTACTATTATTGTAAGTAGGAATTTCCTGAACAGGACTCCATTTGCACAGGAATTAAGGCTTACAACTGACTAGTAGGATCTCAAAATACTTCTGTGAAGCTAAGGATACAATCCATTTAGTGACTAAGAAAGCCACAGAGTGGGAGAGAATTTTTGCCAACTATACGTTTGATAGAGGATTAATAGCTAGAACAAATAAACAATTCAAAAACCAATGAGTCAAGAAAACAAAGAATCCACTTAAAAATGTACCATGAATCTGAACATAGAGTTCTCAAAAGACAAATTAAAACGGCTAAGTATTATTTCAAAAGGTGTCATCTTTAGCTATCACAGTGACGCAAATCAAAACAATTTTTAAATTTCATCTTACCACAGTCAGCATGACCAAGATCAGCAAAACACCAATGACAAATGACAATGAGGAGAAAGGGGAGACTCGTTCACTGTTGATGGGATTGAAAACAGAGCAGCCAACCTGAAATAAGTAGGGAGAATTCTCAAAACAGTAGAAACCTATCTATGATATGACCCAGCTATGCCACTGTTTGGCATATGCCCAAAGTACATGGCAATCTACTCCAAAGAGTAGAGGTATCTGTTCATCTGTGTTCATTGCTGCTCTATTCATGATAGCTAGGAAATAGAAACAAACTAAGTGTCCTTCAACAGAAGAATGGATAATGAAGATGTGATACATATACATTATAGAATACTACACAGCTGTAAAGAAACATAAACTCATGAGATGTGGAGCTAGATATTGACTGGGGTGACCCAAGCATAGAAAGACAAAAATCCACATGTTCTCTCTCATCTGTGGATCCTAGCTATAAAAATCTTCAGATGTGAGCCTGTAACCTGGAGCAACTGCAGAAATTAAGAAAGTGAACGAAATTAAGAAAGTGAAAAGGGGAGGTCCTACAGATGGGACTAGCAGGACACAAGGGATATGAAGGGAGGAATGGGGACATGGGAACATGGGGATGGGGCTCTAGTTGAGGAGACAGGAGGGAAATCAGCAAAGGAGAGGGAAGGAGAAGGGATCAATATCAATAAGGATTTTGAAAATGCTTTAAGGAATCATATCATTTTATATTTACCTAAAATTATGTATGTGTATATGTACGTATGTATGTATGTGTAGATAGACAGACAGACAGACAGACAGATAGATAGATAGATAGATAGATAGATAGATATAGTAGATGTAGATACAGATACATATTAGATGTGTGTGTGTGTGTGGGTGTGTACATACATGTGTAGCTTAAATAAAGTTTTGGCCCCTGGATGACAATATTTACCCCATGAGCAAATGGCCATGTAATAAAAACCCCAGCACCAGGCATGAGAGACCTCCTTTGTGGGATCGTGAAAGGTAACTTGGTTCTCAGTTGAGCTAAGGCTTGAAGCCCCAGAAACCCTAAAGGGACTGTAGGGGCTTTGCCTGTTCCCAGGTACCAGGTCTCTGTCACTAGCCACAGCCCCCCCATAGATTTGTGACCATCAGTCACGTAAGGACAATGCCTCAAGGCCCTCCACATGTAGAGGACATGACCTGTGGTCACGTAGACTCAAGACAGATCTCCATTTTAATGAGGTCTGGAGGGCTTAGCCAATAAGCTTTCCTTCCCAGACACTCCTCCCTGCAAAAGGTATTTAACCTCAGGCCTGCCCTGAGAAGTGGGATATGGTTTTACTCATCCACTTTTCTCCATGACAATAAATAATCTTAAAACCATGGCCTGCCTCTTTTCATCGGGATCCGCTGTAGGGAGCCATGAAGAGGGCCTTCACCTATAGAGTTGCCGTCTAATCTCCCATAGAAGACCTCTCTGTGCTCCCAGCCATGGCTGCTACCAAGCCAAGCCCAAGTCCACCGCACCATCAAGCCAAGGACTATCACCGTGGGACCAGCTGGAGTTCTCCTTCTCCACCCCCTCACCCTGGAGGCTAGATCCAGAGGTGCCTGGATGTCCAAGAGCCCAAGAACCAGGTGGACCTGGCCTCGTCTCAGGACCAGGCACCCCTGAGTCCGCTCTGGCTGTCCTGTGCCTCAGACTTCGCTTTTCCGAGTGGTGTCCCAGGGCCTGGCGACAGCATGGGGTAAGCGCAGTCAACTCCCATGTCCTGCCTTCCCCAAGCAGCCATGCCCTTTGACAGAGCAGACACAGGACCCATAACCCTAGACTACTTGTTGGTTGTTGGTCATCAGAGTCCAAGAGACTTTCCTTCCCCCAAATTGGCTGTTTTTGTTGTCGTTGGTTGATTCTCAGAGATTGAAAGTAAGTCCGTATTGCTGAAGATACCACGTACTTGAGACAGAGAATTTCGATGATTGGAGCTGGATCTGAACTGAAAGCTTCCTTTCTGTGTTGCCTGTGAATCACACTAATGATCAACAGGGTAAGACCTTCCTTATGCAGATGCAGTGGTGGCACTCATATCTTGGTTGTAGCCAACAGTTCTCTAATTGGACTTAACGACCACTCAACAGGCAGGAAATCATGTCTGATGTCGGAAACCTAGCTGACTCCCTAGGACCAGTGAGATCATAGATCTTGAAAGAGAACCAACTACCACCACTTTATCACAGCAGCATAATTCCAACTGCATTCTAAGCATTTTTCCTTATACCCACAGGTAAGTGTAGCTCTCACCCCAGTTAAAGAAGCTTCTCTTTTTCAGCAGACAAACCATTATTACAGAAACCCACAACTATTCAAACTGCAGAGATCAACTGACACCTGGGTGCCCAGCCCCAGTGGGCACATCTACAACACAACTCCTGCTCTTAGGGCTCGGTGTTCATCGTGGGTGATGGGGTGGGAATAGAGAGACAGAGGACCAATAAGTCTCCTGTGAGAATGTGTGTCCTAAAGTCTACAGGCAAGTTTCACCCATGGCACTGCAACAGTAATATGGCTGCCTGAAGAAGACACAGACAATTACAACAGCATGAGACACACTAATATGGAAGAGAATGTCTTGCAGGGCCTCACCCATAGACAAAGAGCTACAGGAAAGTAGTGCCTGCTGAGAGGAGAATCAGTTCTCCCAGGGATGAGCCCCTACTTGGTTATCCAATACTAAGTAGTTAGCCCTGAAATCATACGCATACAAGAAACACTAAAGGGACTCAGCTAGTTGTGTTTCTATATTTATGTATATACCTATTATGTACTGAAGTGGAAACTTAAGGGTCCTTTGGAAAGTCAGTTGGATGTATTTTGCTGGGGAAAACACATGAAGGAAAGTTCTGTTAAAGTGGACACAGTAGACACAGGTGTGAAAGGCTAAGGCAGACCCATGAAGGAACGTTTCACTGAAGCAAGCCAAGGAGAGATGTTCTGCTAAAGCAAGCATGTGAAAGGACACATGATGAAGGATTTTTTTGCTAACAACACACATGTATCGGTTCACCTTACATTGCGCATAGTTGAGTTGCATTTGTCAGGACTCCATAGAGAGAAATGCACCAAAAAACTTCTGGTGGTGTGTTGCAGTTTCTTGCTGTTTCCATGGACTCAGGCTGATTGGCAGAGTGATGTCAGCTGAGATAGATTCATGTGCTGACTCAAGACAGGTGCTGATGAAAGGCATGTGCTGAGGCAAGACCTGTGGAGGACATGTGATGTCTGGAGGGAGTATAAATAGAACTTGACAGAGTGACGGTGACAGAACTTGGCTTGCTGGTACAGCTAGCTGTGCAAAGCTTGAGGGTCTCCTGTCTTCGCTGATCTTTGCTTCCCCAAAAGAGGCACCACAGAGAACTCCTAATGTCCCTCCAGGTCCCTCCTACTGACTCAAGCTGAGACTGAGGCCTGGCTGTCTCTGCCAGGTCATGCCATCGTTGTTGCTAACCCAACTATACCGAACTAGATTGCTGGTGTATCCTGAAGTGTTTTCAAGTGAATCGAGCTGTTGCTGCTAACCTGTGAACTGAACTGCTGATTTCCAGACAACACAGACAGGAGATGCTCCAAAGAACCTTTCTAAACAAGTCCACTTCCCCTGTATCCTTTCTTTCCCACAACCTCTGGTGGATGGTGGGCTAACAGGAAGGTTAAAGCACTTAAGAAACATCATTAAAAATAAGGTTTGAAAAAATTAAAGTTACAATGTACCAAAGATAATAATAATAAAGAAGCTATTAACTGAGAGAGGAGAGAGAGAGAGAGAGAGAGAGAGAGAGAGAGAGGAGTAGCATGGGAGAAGTTGGACAGAGGAAAGAAGAGTAAAAGATAAAATTATGTTTAATTTTTTAAAAAAATGTAATGAAACTAAAAACAAGGAAGAAATGACAGGGAAATTAAAAAAAAAAAACAAAACAAAACAAAACTGGGAATCAGCTGAAAATGAAAACACAGCTTTCCCCCACCCCTGGAATAAAACAAAAGCAGTTCTAGGTAAGAGTGACTACATTAAAAAATTAGAAATATCTCAAATAAACAACCCAGTGATGCACCTGAAGTTTAAAAAAAAAACTAAACCAAGATGAGTTCAAAATTAGTAAATGAAGTAAAGCTGGAACAGAAATCAATGAAATGAAATCTAATACAAGGAATCAATGAAACCAAAAGCTTGTTCTTTAAAGGATAAATTAGACGGACAAATCCCTAGCCAAGTTACCAAAACAAAAAGAAAAAAATTAATAAAATTTGAGGTTAAAAGTGCTATTATGATAAACATCACCATAAACCAGACAACCATTATAAAATATTTTAAAATCTATAGCCTCCCCAATTGCAAAGTTCAGGAGAAATGGATACATTTTATAATACATATACTTTAAAATTGAACAATGAGGATATATTCAACATAAGTAGATTAAGAAAAGCAAACAATGAAATTGAAGTAATAAATAAAAAGTTTCCCTGCTTGGACAATCATGAGGACAGGCTTTAAAAATTGATTTTTCTACTAAATCAGAAAATCTTAAAGAAATAGATAAATCTCTAGATGAGTGCAACATACCAAAGCTGAACCAAGGTGAAGTAAGGAACTTACACAGATCCTTAACCCATGAGGTAGAACTGTAATTGGAAAATCCCCTAACTAATAAAAGCCCAGGGCCCAGCAAGAGTCACTGCAAAATTTGACCAGATCTTCAAAGAAGCGCTAGCTCTACTACTATGCAAATTTCTCCACAAAAACAGAAAAAGTGGCTTCTAATCTCTTCTGTATGAAAGCCAGGATTATGATAACAGCAAAACCAGATAAAGACACAACATTAACAACAACCTCACCCCAGAGAATTATATATCAGTCTCTCTGATAAACAGCAAATTCTTTCAAACAGAATTCAAGAACACGCCCAAAATATCATTCACCACGATGAAGTTGACATCACTCCAGAGACACAAGGGAATTCAGCATAAGTAAATCCAGTAACTCCAAATCATCACATGAAGGGTCTCAAGGTTAGAAATTATCAGACCACTTCAGTTGATAAAGAAAGGCCTTTGACAAAAATCCAACATTCCTTTATAAATTAAAAACCCTGAAGAGGGGCCTCCAGAAGAGGGGGCTGAAAGGCTACAAAAGCCAGGAGTTAGAGTGTCCTCTGGACCTGACAGGACAGATACACTCACAAACTCAGAACATGTGTGCTTTGCTTGCACATGTTCAAGCAAGCCAACAGTCCTGCAAGGAGAGGGAAGAGGCTCAGACTCGCCAACCCGGAGCTATTGACAGCTGACCTCTTCTTGGGGAATGAAGATCAGCTTTCTTTAAGGGTGTGGCCCCTGGTAGACTGACCACAGTTCAGTGAATGGCTCCACACTGGTGAGTATATGGTTAGTTAAAATAGGCCTTGGTGGGTTATAAAGAGGATGTGAATTTGGGAGGGGATGAAGGGAGTGGACCGTGGATCTTGGAGGAGTTAGGGAGAGGAAGGAGTGGATAGGCTCAAGATACACTGCACACTTGTATGAAACTGTCAGAGTATACAGACATATGCATAATGTGGTTTTTTAAATTAAATCCCTAACTTCTTCCCCATGCCATTACATTTCCCTCCTAACTTCATGTACTCTTGTTAAGCCCACTGTGTTCATTAAGGACTACCAGTATGTCCGTAGGACCATCCATTGGGGTGTGAGCACTGTATTCATTTAGGACTACCAGTGTGTCCATAGGACCATCCATTGGGGTTGTGAGCAGCTTTTCAGGGTTGCATCTAAAATATAAACCAACTTTCCTTCCTTAGAAACCATCAATTTCTGAAAGCTCTTCGTCTAGTTTAGGACTTTGTAAGTCTCTATCCATCCATGTTGTAATGTTAGCTGTCTTGATCTTGGGCAAGTCACAACTATTGCACATCTGTGCAATAACCGTGTCATGTCAGCAAACATTATTTTATAGTTACCTGTCTGCTTTCTGGTTCCTACAATATTTCTGCCTCCCTGATGATCCTGAATTTTTCAGAGAGGCTGTGTTACAGGATATCCCATTTAGGGCTAAGCATGTCATGGTCTTTTATTTTCTGCACGTTGAATAGTTGCCAGTCTCTGTGTTGTTTTCTATTGAAGAAGGAAGCTTCCCAGGTGAGGGTTGGGCAGTTTGATACTATGTCCACTCTGCAGAATAACAGTATAAATTCTCTCCTAGGACCTATGACTTATACAGATGCTGGCTCTGGTCCACTTAGCAGTATAGACAAATTCTGTCTTGTGAAATGAGTCTTAGATCCAATGAGAATATGTATGTTTACTCCAGTAGCATTTGTGCTACCATCGTACCAATGGGCATGTCTTTCCAGGCTGGTTTTTATTGTAGCTTGTTGCTTGAGATCCCAACTGAGACTCTTGGGGGGTGGGAGTAAGAAGGTGCAGAGTCAATGACCCAGACTCTGGGAGTTGGGCAAGTGACAACGTTTATTGCAGGAACTGGTCAAATCTTTATGCCCCACTCCCCTTATTTTATTGGATCTCAAGTAGCCAGATGTGATGCTGTCTTTTTCTCAATGACTCACTCCATTGAGATCCATTGCCTTGCCTGATCCAGCATCCGTGGTTTCTGGCCATGCCATGTGAACAGATTCTAGGTTGGCTCAGGAAAGAAGTATCAGCGGTGCATGCGCCAGCTTTGTGGCTAAGCCAGCTTGGCTAAGTTCCTCCTACAATAGCTCTCACAGATGACACCAGAGTAGTGATTTTTTTTTTCTTCTCTAGGTATCCTAGTACTTTCTAACACTATGAGTGTTAGCCAGTAGTGATCCAGCCTCCAGGTTAGTATTAGCTTGATGTATCTATGTCCTATGTCCCAATTGTGCAGTATCTTCGGGAACAGGATCTTACCATCAAGTTCTAGAGGTTAGCTAGGTGAAATGGCAATACCCTGTAACCTTATATAGGCATACAGGACCCAACTATTCAGTTATTCAACAGCTTCAGAAGCAACACACACCAGGCTCTGATCTTTTGTTTGATAACCTACACCTGGAAGAGGCATTATCCGCCCCCATATAGGAAAATTCCATTTAATCTCTTTTTGTATATGTATAGATGTGTGTGTGTGTGAGTGATATGCATTTGTGTCTATTTTAGGTAGCTTCTGAACTAATAGCTTTCCATATGGCTTTTTAAAAGGTCTTTAGTTAGCCCTTCCTATATCTCCTTCCCTGCCCTCCCATCCATATTCCCACACCCTTCACCCTTTTTGCCCCATAATTCCCCCATCTCTCTTCAAATCACCTGTGTTCTACTCTCCTCTCTCCCTTGAAATCTCTTCTTTGCTCTTTCTGGTTTCTGTGACTTCTTGACATATTTTGTTTAAACATTCATACCTAAAGATCCAAAAGTAGGGTCCACATATGAGAAGACCTGCAGTGTTGTTTTTCTGGGTCTGGGTTACCTTACTCAGAATGAGTATTTTCATTGGTTTACCTGAAAATTTCATGATTTCAATTTTCTTTGCAACTGAATAAAATCCCATTGTGTGTAAGCACCACATCTTTGTTCTTCGCTCACTCTCGACAGCTAGACTGCTTCCCTTTCCTAGTGACTATACACAGAGCAGCAATGCACATAGAGGAGCTAGTCTCTCTATAGTAGGATGTGGAGTCCTTTAGGTGTATGTCACAAAGTGGAATAGCCAATGATAATGAAGATATGATTCTAGGGATTTGAGGAACCTCCACACTGACTTCCAAAGGGAAAATTTGACCAGACCTTCAAAGAAGAGCTAGCCCTACTACTATGAAAATTTCTCTGCAGAAACAGAGAAAAAGTGGCTCCTAATCTCTTCTGTACGAAATGCTGACATCTCACATATAAGCAAACACACACCAGTCTATTGCTCTGGGTCCAGGTTACACACCACTCGGGATGCTTTGCTCTAGTCCCATCCATTTGCCTGCAGATTTCATGGTATCACCTTATTTTTAACAGCCGAGTAAACTCTGTTGTGTAATCAATGTAGGCACTTTCATTATCCATTCTTCTGTTTGAGAGACATCTAGATTGCCTCCAGTTTCTGGCTATTATGAATAAAGCAGCAACAAACATGGTTGAGCATGCTTCTCTGGGGTAGCATAAAACATTCTTTGGATAAATGTCTAAGAATGGTATAGCTGGATTTGAGGTAGATCGATTCCCAGTATCTTCTTGTAGATTTTTCCTGAGGAACCACCACACTGACCTTCATAGTGGCTGTACAAGTTTATACTCCCACTGTCTTAGTTAGGGTTCTATTGCTGTGAAGAGACACCACGGCCATGCCAACTCTTATAAAGGAAAACATTTCATTGGGCTTGTCTTACAGTTTCAGAAGTTTAATTCCTTATCATCATGGCTGGAAACATGGCAAAGTACAGGGAGACATGGTATTGGAGGAGTGGAGAGGTGTACATTTTGATCTGCAAGCAGCAACTGTGCCCTACTCTGGGTGACAGGTATAAGATGGAATCCCAAAGTAGTTTTGATTTGCATTTCCTTGATGGCTAAGGATGTTGAACATTTCTTTGCTGAGAGTTCTTTATTTAGATATGTGCCACATATTTAAATTGGGTTATTTGGTTTTTTGATATGTAGTTTCATGAGTTCTTCATATATTTTGGTGGTTAGCCTATAATAGAATTTGGAGTTGGTAAAATTATTTTCCCACTCTTTAGGCTGCTGCTCTTTCCAAATGATGGTATCCTTTGCCTTATTAAAAAAAACATTTCAAATACTGCCAGGAGAGAGCTGGTCTCCTAGGAGTGTGGTCACACTTGTGAACACAGGTAAGACCACCACTTCTGCTCAGAGGGACCTGCCCAGAACCCTCAGGACACAGGAACCAAAAAGAATCCTGTGTTTCTGTCTGTGCCCAGAGCTAATCCTGTGCCACAGCACCAAATACCACTGGGAGAGAGCTGGTCTCACAGGAGTATGGAAACACCTGTGAGCACAGGTAACACCACCACTTCTGCTCAAATTCCTGGCCAAAGAGGGACCCACCCAGAGTTATCAGGACACAGGAAGCAAGGAACAGCCAGGGACAGGACCTTCAGGTTTTCTCTGCACCCTGGAAGTGACCCTTCGCCACAGCTCTTCATGCCCAAATTCCTCCCGGAGAGAACTGTTCTCCCAGGAGTACTGACACACAGGGTTGCAGGAAAGACAAGCCAGCAAGACCAGCTAACACCAGAGATAACCATATGGCAAGAGGCAAGGTCAAGAACCTAAGCAAAAGAAACCAAGGTGCTTGGCATCATCAGAACCCAGTTCTCCCACCATAGCAAGTCTCAGATAACACAACACACCAGAAAAGCAAGACTCTGATTTAAAATCACATCTCATGATGATGTGATGATAGAGGACTTTAAGAAGGACATCAATAACTCCCTTAAGAAATACAGAAAAAAAACAAGTAGAAGCCCTTAAAGAGGAAACATACATCTCTTAAAGAAATACAGAAAAACACAATCAAACAGGTGAAGGACTTGAACAAAACCATCCAGGATCTAAAAATGGAAAAGAAACAAAAAAGAAATCACAAAGGGAGACAACCCTAGAGACAGAAAACCTAGGAAAAAGATCAGGGGTCATAGATGCAAGCATCACCAACAGAATACAAGAGATGGAAGAGAGAATCTTCAGGTGCAAAAGATGCCATAGAAGACATTGACACAGCAGCCAAAGAAAATACAAAATGCAAAAAGCTCCTAACCCAAAACATCCAGGACATCCAGGACACAATGAGAAGCCAAACCTAAGAATAATAGGTATAGAAGAGTGTAAAGATTCCCAACTTAAAGGCCAGTAAATATCTTCAACAAAATTCAAGAAGAAAACTTCACTAACCTAAAGAAAGAGATGCCCACGAACATACAAGAAGCCTACAGAACTCCAAAAAGATCAGACCAGAAAAGAAATTCCTCCCATCACATAATAATCAAAACACCAAATGCACACAAAAAAGAAAGAATATTAAAAGCAGTAATGCAAAAAGTCAAGTAACATATGAAGACAGACTTATCAGAATTACACCAGACTTCTCACCAGAGACTATAAAAGCTAGAAGATCCTGGGAGATTCATACAGACCTAAGAGAACACAAATGCCAGCTCAGGCTACTATACACAGCAAAACTCTCAATTGCCATAGATGGAAAAACCAAGATATTCCATGAGAAAACCAAATTTACACAATATCTTTCCACAAATCCAGCCCTACAAAGGATAATAGATGGAAAACATCAACAGAAGGAGAGAAACTACATCCTATAAAAAAACCAAGAAAGTAATCTTCTTTCAACAAATCCAAAAGAAGATAGCCACACAAACATAAAAATAATATCAAAAATATACGGGAAACAACAATCACTATTCCTTAATATCTCTTAACATCAATGGACTCAATTCCCCAATTAAAAAACATAGACTAACAGACTGGATATGTAAACAGGACCCAGCATTTTGCTGCATACAGGAAATGTACCTCAGTGTCAAAGACAGACACTACCTCAGAATAAAGGGCTAGAAAACAATTATCCAAGCAAATGGTCCAAGAAACAAGCTGGGGTAGCCATTCTAATATTGAATAAAATCAACTTTCAACAAAAAATTACCAAAAAGGATAAGGAAGGACACTTTATATTCATCAAAGGAAAAATATACCAAGAAGAATTCTCAATTCTGAACATCTATGCTCCAAATGAAAGAGCAGCCAAATTCATAAAATAAACTTTTTCTAAAGCTCAAAGCACATATTGTACCTCACACAATAATAGTGGGAGACTTCAACACCCCACTCTCAGTAATGGACAGATCATGGAAACAGAAATTAAAAGAGACACAGTGAAACTAACAGAAGTTATGAATCAAATGGATTTAACAGATAACTATAGAAAATTTTCTCCTAAAACAAAAGAATATATTCTTCTTCTCAGCACCTCATGGAACCGTCTCCAAAATTGACCATATAATCAGTCACAAATCAGGTCTCAACAGATACCAGAAAGTTGAAATAATCCCATGCATCTTATCAGATCACCACAGACAAAGGCTGGTCTTCAATAGGAACAAACAAATAAACAAACAAACATAAAGCCTACATACACATGGAAATTGAACAACACCCTACTCAATGATAACTTGGTAAAGGAAGAAATAAAGAAAGAAATTAAAGGCTTTTTAGAATTTAATGAAAATGAAGCCACAACATACCCAAACTTATGGGACACAATGGAAAGCGTGTTAAGAGGAAAACCATAGCTCTGAGTGCCTCCATAAAGAAACTGGAGAGAGCATACACTAGCAGCTTAATGGCACACCTAAAGCTCTAGAACAAAAAGGAGCAAATACACCCAAGAGGAGTAAATGGCAGTTTGAACTCAGGACTGAAATCAACCAAGTAGAAACCGAAAGAACTATACAAAATATCAACCAGGAGCTGGTTCTTTGAGAAAATCAACAAGATAGATAAATTCTTAGCCCGACTAACCAGAGGGCACAAGACAGTATCCAAATTAATAAAATCAAACTGAAAAGGGAGACATAACAACAGAAACTGAGGAAATTAAAAAATCATCAGATCCTACTACAAAAGCCTATACTCAACAAAACTGGAAAATCTGGATGAAATGGAAACTTTTCTAGGCAGATACCAGGTACCAAAGTTAAATCAGGCCAGATAAACCATCTAAACAGTCTCATAACCACTAAAGAAATAGAAGCAGTCATTAAAAGTCTGCCAACCAAAAAAAAAAAAAAAAAGCCCAAGGACAAGATGGGATTAATGCAGAATTCTATCAGACCTTCAAAGAAGACCTAATACCAGTACTCTTCAAACTATTCCACAAAATAGAAACAGAAGGAACATTACTCAATTTGTCCTATGAAGTCACAGTTACACTGATAGCAAAACCACACAAACACCCAACAAAGAAAGTGAATTTCAGACCAATTTCCCTTATGAATATCAATGCAAAAATACTCAATAAAATTCTCACAAATCGAATCCAAGAACACATGAAAACAAGCATTCATGATGATCAAGTAGGCTTCATCCCAGGGATGCAGGAATGGTTCAATATAAGGAAATTCATCAATATAATCCACTACATAAAAAAACTCAAAGAAAAAAACCACATGATCATTTCATTAGATGCTGAAAAAGCATTTGACAAAATTCAACATCCCTTCATGTTAAAAGTCTTGGAAAGATCAGGAATTCAAACCCATACCTAATCATAGTAAAAGCAATATACAGCAAACCAGTAGCCAACATCAAACTAAATGGAGAGAAATTTGAAACACTCTCACTAATATCAGGGACTAGACAAGGCTGACCACTCTCTACCTATCTATTCAATATAGTACTTGAAGTTCTAGCTAGAGCAATTAGACACCAAAAAGGTCAAAGGGATTCAAATTTGAAAGGAAGAAGTCAAATATCACTATTTATGGGTGATATGGTAGTATACTTAAGTGACCCCAAAAATTCCACCAGAGAACTCCTAAACCTGATAAACAACTTCAGCAAACTGACTGGATATAAAATTAATTCAAACAAATCAATAGCCTTCCTCTACTCAAAGGATAAACAGGCTGTGAAAAAAATTAGAGATGACACCCTTCACGACAGTCACAAATAATATAAAATATCTTGATATGACTCTAATCAAACAGTGAAAGATCTGTACAAACAGAACTTCATGTCTCCTGAAAGAAAGAAATTGAAGAACCTCAGAAGATAGAAAGATCTCCTGTGTTCATGGATTAGCAGTATTAATATAGTAAAAATGGCCATCTTGACAGAAGCAATCTACAGATTCAATTCAATCGCCATCAAATTCCAATTAAGTCTTCATAGAGTTAGGAAGAGCAATTCTCAAATTCACTTGGAATAATAGAAAACTCAGGATAGTGAAAACTATTCTCAACAATAAAAGAACTTCTAGGGGAATCACCATCCCTGACCTCAAGCTGTACTACAGAGCAATAGTGATAAAAACTGTATGGTGTTGGTACAGAGACAGGACAAGAAGATCAATGGAATAGAATTGAAGACCCAGAAATGAAACCACACACCTATGGTCACTTGATCTTTGACAGAGGAGCTAAAACCTTTCAGTGGGGAAAAGACAGCATTTTCAACAAATGTGCTGGTACAACTGGAGGTAAGCATGTAGAAAAATGCAAATTGATCCATTCTTATCTCCTTGTAGAAAGCTCAAGTACAAGTGGATCAAGGACCTTCCACATAAAACAGATACACTGAATCTAAAGAAGAAAATGGGGGAAAGCCTCAAACACATGGGCACAGGGGAAAAGTTCTTGAATGAACACCAATGGCTTATGCTCTAAGATCAAAAATTGACAAAGGTGATCTCATAAAATTGCAAAGCTTCTGTAAGACCCAAGCACATTGTCAATAAGAAAAACCAGCAACCAACAGACTGGGAAAAGATCTTTCCCAATCCTATATCTGACAGAAGGCTAATATCCAATATGTAAAAAGAACTCAAGAAGTTAGACTCCAGAGAACCAAACAACCCTTTTAAAAAAATGGGAACGGAGCTAAACAGAGAATTCTGAGAGTGGCCAAGAAGCACCTAAAGAAATGTTCAACATCTTTTAGTCATCAGGGAAATGCAATTCAAAACAACCTGAGATTCCACCTCACACCAGACAGAATGGCTAAGATCAAAAAGTAGATGCTGTTGAGGATGTGGAGAAAGGAACACCCCTCCATTGCTGGTGGTATTGTAAGCTTGTACCACCACTCTGGAAATGAGTCTAGCAGTTTCTCAGAAAATTGGACATAGTACTACCTGAGGACCCCACCCTGTACCACTCTTGGACAGATACCCAAAATGTAATAAGGACATATGCTCATAGCAGCCTTATTTATAATAGCCAGAAACTAGAAACAACCCAGATATCCCCTCAGCAGAGGAATGAATACAGAAAATGTGGTACATTTACACAATGGAATACTACTCAGCTATTAAAAACAATGACTTCATGAAATTCGCAGAAACAGTGGATGGAACTTGAAAATCATCCTGAGTGAGGTAACTCAGTCACAAAAGAAATACTCGGTATGCACTCACTGATAGGTGGATATTAGCCCAAAAGTTCGGAATACCCAAGATTCAATTCACAGACCATATAAAGCCCAAGAAGAAGGAAGACCAAAGTGTGGATGCTTCCGTGCTTCTTAGAAGCGGGGAACAAAATACTCACGGGAGAAAATATGGAGGAAAAATGTGGAGCAGAGATTGAAGGAAAGGCCATCCAGAGACTGCCCCACCTGGGAATCCATTCCATATACAGTCGCCAAACCGACCTATCGCTGATGCCAAGAACTGTTTGCTGACAGGAACCTGATATGACTGTCTCCTGAGAGGCTCTGCCGGAACCTGACAAATACAGAGGCAGATGCTCGAAGCCAAGCATTGGACTGAGTGCAGGGTCCCCAATGGAGAAGTTAGAGAAGGGACTGAAGGAGTTGAGGGTGCTTTGCAGCCCCACGGGGGAACCACAGTGTTAACTGTCTATACCCCCGGAGCTCCTGGTGACTGGACCACCAACCAAAGAGTACACAAGGAGGGAGCATTGCTGCAGTTGCATATGTAGCAGAGGGTGGCCTTGTTTGACATCAGTGGGAGGAGCGGCCCTTGGGCCTGAGGGTGTTCGATGCCCCAGTGTAGGTAAATGCCAGGCCAGAAGCCTGGAGTGGGTGTGTAGGTGGCGGAACATAGAGGCAGGGGGAGAGGGATGGGCTAGGGTTTTCAAAGGGGAGACCTGGAAAGGGGAAAACAATTGAAATGTAAATAAAGAAAATATGGAATAAATAAAGGAAAAATTCAGTTTCACAAGGTTCATTTACTAATTGTTGATCTTAGTGCCTGTGCCAAAGATGTTCTCTTCAGACAATCTTCTCCTGTGCCAATGAGCTCCAGGTTATTTCCCACCTTCTATTCTATCAGATTCAGTCTATCTAGCTTTATGTTGAAGTCTTTGATTCTTTCAGAGTTGATTTTTGTACAGGGAGATAAGTATGGATCTATTTTTGTCCTTCTACATGCAGACATCCAGTTTGACCACCACCATTTGCTGAAGATAGTATCTTTTTTTTCCAGTGTGTATTTCTGGCTTTTTAATCAAAAATCAGATGTCTGTAGATGCATGGTTTTATATCTAGGTCTTCAATTCCATTTCATTGATCATGTCTGTTTTTAATGCAATACCATGCTGTTCTTACGACTATAACTTTGTAGTGCAACCTGAAATTTGGAGTGTTTCCTTGTTCAGAATTGTTTTATTTATCTTGGATTTTTTTTGATATATTTATTTTAAATCTGAAGCTGAAAACTGTCCTTCAATTTCTGTGAAGAATTGTGTTTAAATTTTGATGGGGATTGCATTGAATCTGTAGATTGCTTTTGGTAAGATGGCTATTTTTTACATGTTGATCCTACCAATCCTAGAGTTACCCCAAGATATTTTATGTTATTTGAGGCTATTAAAGGTGTTGTTTCCTTAATTTATTTTTCAGTCCATTTGTCATTTATATATAGGAGGGCTAGTGATTTTTGTGAATTAATTTCATATCCAACTACTTGGCTTACTAGCCATTAAGTAAATGGTATCTAAGCCACAATCCGTAGAGCTAGGGAGGTTAGGTATAAATGAAGGGACAGGGGTTGGAGGGACACATGGGCATTCACTGTAAGGGAGAAATAGAATTGATTTTATGGGTGGACTCATGGGAGGGGGTGTGGATAGGAACAGGAGGATCACAGGGGAGGGGGAGGGAAGATAGAGTTGAGAGAGGGAATACAGGAAGAACCAGCTAGCATTGATGGTCATCTGAGGGCAGTATGGAAACCTAGTGCAGTGAAAACTTCTTGAAATATACGAAGGCAATCCTAAAGAAGTCTCCAAGTAATGGAGAAGATGGACTCCCAACTGGTCATCTCTTGTCACCAAACCAGACTTCCAGTACTGGGACTGAGTTACATCCAATAGAGTTGTTGTCAAAGAGGTTCCATGGAAATCCTCAGACAACCCAGGTTGTTGTTAAGACAATAGGTTGCTCTCCACAAACTGACAGTAAGCCCCCATTGCTGTAGAAATACTCATTGAACTCACTGAACAGAGAGCTTTAGCCGGTACCTACAGAGAACCTTCACCCCTTGTTCTGGTGCCTTTAGAATGGGAAGGTACTGTGCAGGTTAAACATGAGAAATATAAATGACAACCCAGCCACTAATTATTTGGCTTTTATAGCTGCTCGGCCTGCAAAATATGCTAGGGCAATAGTGGCATAAAGTTTGTGGGAGTAACCAACCAACTTCTGATTTGACTTAAGGAACACTCCACGAGATGGAACCCATATGTAGCACTGTTTGGATGACTAAGAACCAGAGACTAGATAGCCTAGAAACCTAGGGTAAAACCAAATACTACAAGTCTTTTGTTGTTGTTATTGTTTGTTTTTGTTGTTGTTGAGACAGGGTTTCTCTCTGGTTTCTGGCTGTTCTGTAACTTACTCTGTAGACCAGGATGGCTTTGAACTCTAAGATCCAGCTGTCTCTGCTTCCCAAGTGTTGGAATTAAAGGCACGTGCCACCATCATCTGGCTACTACTGGTCTTTAATTTAAAAAAAAAAAGTAGTAAAAAAATTACTCCTAATCTCTCTCTGTGTCTCTGTCTGTCTGTGTTTTCTGTCTGTCTCTCTCAAACACACACAAACAAACAGAAAGAGAGAAGAGAGAGAGAGAGAGAAGAGAGAGAGAGACAGAGAGAGAGAGACCGAGCACATACAACTCTAAATGGAATGTATCCATCAAATCCATGCCCTCAGAACTCAGGAACTCTGTGATGAGGAGAGGAAATAGTGTAAGAGCCAAAGGGGAGGAGAACAAGTCCGTATAAATTAACTAAGCAAAGGTCACATAATCTCATAGAAATGGAAGCAGGAAACACAAAGACAGACAACATGGGTCTGCACTAGGTCATATAATGTGTATATGTGCATATATATGTATATATTCTGTAAGTCTCTAGGTTATCTAGTCTGTGGTTCTTAGTCACTCAAACAGTATTACATATGGCTTCCATCTCATGGAGTGTTCCTGTGTGTGTCTCTCTCTCAACACCACACACACCAACACACACACACACACACACACATTATAGCTTCCATTTACCAATTTAGTATTTTTAAGGGACTCCTGTGAGTATGTAAAAGAATGGTGTGTCTTAGTCAGGGTTTTATTGCTGTGATTAAACACCATGACCAAAAAGCAAGTTGGGGAGGAGAGGGTTTATTTGGCTTACCCTTCCATATCACAATCCATCATTGGAGAAAGTCAGGATAGGAACTCAGGCAGGGATAGAACCTGGAGGCAGGAGATGATTAGAGGCCAGGGTGGGATGCTGCTTACTGGCTTGCCCCTCATGGCTTGCTCAGCCTGCTTTTTTACAGAATCCAGGACCTCCAGCCCAGGCATGGCACTACCCACCCTGGGCTGGGCCCTCCTCATTGATCACTAATTGAGAAAATGCCCTACAGCTGGGTCTCATGGAGACATTTTCTCAACTGAGGTTCTTTCCTTTCTGGTGACTCCTAACTTGTGTCAAGTTGACACATAAAACCAGCCAGTACAAGTGGGTCCTTGATACTTGTGTCTTCTCTTAGGCTCTTTTCCTTCTGTTGACTTAACTTATCTGACTTTGCTGGAATGGATTTTGTTTTATTTTATTATGTTTTATTTGTTTTTTAAAAAAAAAAGGAAGGGGAAGAAGAAAATGGAGGACAATTTCTTCTCAACACACACACTTCACGTCCCTCTGATGCAGAACCAGAGATGGATTACTAGGCCTTAAGGTAGTTGTTTGTCTTAGTCATTGATCTATTGGTGTGAAGAGACATCATAACCATGGCAACTCTGATAAAAGAAAGCATTTAGTTGTGGCTTGCTTACAGTTTCAGAGGTTTAGTGCATTATCAGCATGGCAGGGAGCATGGTAACACATTGATAGTTATGGTGCGGAGAAGTCACTGAAAGTTGTACACTAAGATCCACAGGCAGCAGGGAGAGAGAGTCTCCAGTGGGCTTTGGAAACCTCAAAGTCTAACCCCAGTGATAGACTTCCTTCAAGACCACACCTCCAAATCCATAAGCATTCAAATCTACAGGCCTGTCGGGACCGTTCTTATTCATACCACCACACTGCCCTTTAACTGGGTCAAGAAAACCCTACACTGTATTTCTATAATGAGTGTATTCATTTACACTCCCATCAACGGTGTACACAGGGTCTCTTCTCTGTAAACCTCACCAGCACACTTCACCGTAAGTAATTTTGGTAGGAGCTAAGCTTAGTAACCTGAATCGATACCTCATAATTTTGAGTTGTAAAACCTCAGGAAATAGTGAGGGGGGGGGTCATTTTTAAAAAAAAAAATAAATTTGTAATGCATTTTATTTTCTCTATAGAAAAAAATGTTTATTTTTGGACCTATCCTCTGTTTTTTAATCTTAATATTTTCACTAGTATATAGTTTGGAGTCTTCTACATAGTTAACATAGAACCGATTTTTCCAATATACACATTACAAATAATTTCTCACATTGGTTAGGTTGTTTCTTCGGTCTGCTAGTTGTCCCCTTTGTCACACATAAGACTTTAAATTGTAAACTCAATTTTCTATTTTTTTTTCCTTTTGCTTCCTGTACTTTTAGAAACTTGTACAAAATTATCCTTTCCCAGTCCAGTGAATTTCCATTACAAGGAGTTATTTCTGTTAGTGAGATTCTATTGAAAATATATTCCACAGTAATAGGTTTTAGATTTTGAAGCCTTTTGATTTGGTTTTGTAACTAAGATGTAATGAAATCAAGCTTTGTCCTTCGGCATATAACTATCTGAGTGCAAGAATAATTTACAGGAACGAATCTTCTATGGATGTGTGTCATTAGAGCCCATTTGAAAAGCTGGCTTTACATGCTGGGATTTGCTTTTAGGTTTTCTTCTCTGCTCTGTTTGATTGCACTTATGTCCTTAGCCTACAACACGCCTTTTGGATTATTATAGCACTATTGTATACTCCAAGATCTAGTATAATAATAATACCTTCTGCTTCCTTCTTGAGAGGCCAAACCTACTCCATCTTGAGATCAGCCTCCATTTTAAAAGAAAAAGAGCTGAGAAGTGTACCTGCAGTTGAACACAGCTGCTCCCCAGTTCCAGTAAGAACCATATAGTTTGCCTCTGACCTATACCCTATAGTTACTCCCCAGCCACTCTCTAGCAACAGCCAATCAAGATTAATCTGATAGTTTCAGATGTACTTTCAGTCGGTTTGTGATTATTCATGGTTCAGAGCATCTACCTCTTGGCATATAATAGTCGTCCAATTAGATGCTTGCCAGGCTGGAAATTCCCTCACTTGCTCGCCATTTTCTATAAAACCTTCTGCTGAGGGTTTGGGAATTCACTCTTCCCTCCTGCTGCATCAGGGTCGGTGGCAAGCCCAAGCTGGAGCTTGAATAAAAAAGACCCTAGTGCAATTGCTTCGGAATTGGCTCCTTGGTGGTTTGGGGGGGGGGTGTTAATAAAATGGGCACTACATTCTCAGGATTGCCTTGAAGTTTTATGGTTCTAAATACATTTAGAAAATGTTTATTTTTTTTATATTCCTATGAAAAATAGCATTGCTCTTTTGATGGAGATCGTATTCCAATGTCACCTTCAAGGGAATGCTTTCAATTATCTAAATTCTTTTTTAATCAAGGCTATTTCAATAAACTTTCAGTAGGACAAATACAACACAATTTCTATTATATGTAGAAATATTTGTGTGTGTGTGTGTTGTGAGAGAGAGAGAGACAGAGAGACAGAGAGAGAGACACACAGAGAGAGATACAGAGAGAGAGAACACAAAGAGGATCAATCATGTAACATTAAGAAGAGATGTTAACATCGTAGTGGACTTGGAATGTGAAAAGGAGACTATATATTACATTAAAGCAGAAAGAAGATACCATTTGAGAAGAAAAACTGAACCAGCGGAAGTATGTTGGGAAGGGTTGGGAGGGGCAGTGATTGAGAGCATCATTTAATGGCACATAACTGTGGAAAAAAAACATAATTAAATTCCTTATAGTGTTTTTCACTTTAGAAATAAGAATGTAAAAGCCTTGAGATAAATTTTCAGGAAGTTAGGAAAATATAATTAGTAAATAGATAACTCAAATCAAGACACTACATTATTACAAAGTAAAGGAAGATTGTGCTTCGGGAAGCATTGAGTTCCTATTTAATCAGTTCCTATAAATCTGGAAGAATTGATAATACAATGAGTTTATGCTTAAGTTACCAATAGGGTGAGTCTCTTTAAGTAAGTGATAAAGAATTGAAATTAACATGGGAAAAAATCAGGGATGCTGACTTTTCTCCAGTGTGTACTTTTGACTTCATTATCAAAAGTTGGGTGTGAATATGGACCTGGGATTTTATCTGGGCCTGTAACTCCATCCTATCAATCATTGTGTCTGTTTCTTACTTCAGTACATGCTGTTTTAAATACTGACTCTGTTGTATAACTTAAAATCAGGAATGGTAATACATCCTAAATTCGTTGTTCAGGTTGTTTGAATATTTTGTGTTCCCATATGAATTTAATATTTTCCGTTTTTTGTGAATTATTGCATTTTAATTTTGATATGGATTCCATGGACTTTGTCCACTGATTCTGGTAGGTTGATCATCTTTATAATACTACTTCTTCCAATCAATGTGCATAGAAGGGTCTTCCATCTTCCAGTGTCTTCTTCAAATTCTTCTTTTTTAAATTAATTATTTTATTTATTTACACCTCAAATGTTGCACCCCCATCCTGGTCGCCCATCCCAGAGATCTTCCCCCATATCCCCTTCCCTTCGCCTCTGAGAGGGTGCCTCCCCAGGTATCCCCTGACCCTGGGACATCAAGTCTCTATATGATTAGGCTCTACATATGTGCCAGGGACCTTGGGCCAGTCTGTGTATGGTTCCCAGTCTCTGGGAACTCCCAGGTTAGTTGGCAATGTTAGTCTTCCTATGTGGTTGCCATCCCTTTCATTTCCTTCAATCCTTTCCCTAACTCTTCCACAGGGGTCCTAGATCTCTGTCCAATGCTTGGCTGTGAGTATCTGCATCTGTCTCAGTCAAATGCTGGTAGAGCCTCTCAGAGAACAGCCATGTTAGGCTCCTGTCTGCAAACACAACATAGCATCAGTGATAGTGTCATGGATTGGTGCCCACCCATGGGATGGATTCTATTTGAGCCTCTCACTGGTCAGCCATTCCTTCAGTCTCTACTCCACTTTTGTCCCTGAGTTTCTTTTAGACAGAAGCAATTTTTGGGTCAAAAGTTTTGTAGATAGGTTGGTATTCCCATCCCATCCCTCCACTGGGGCTCCTGTCTACTGGAGGTGGTGTCTTCAGGTTCCATATACCCATTGTTGGGCATTTTGGCTAAAGTCACCCACATTGAATCCTGGGAACCTCCCCCATCCCAGGTCTCTGGGACTTACTAGTGTTCCCCCATCCTCACCCCTGGCAGCTACATATTTCCATTTATTCTCCTGGCCCTCTTGGGCCCTCTCCTGTCTCTGTTCTGATCCTGCCCCCCATTTTCCCACCCTCTCCCCTCTCCCAGCCAGGTCCCTCACCCTCTGCCTCCCATGATTGTTTTGTTCCCTCCTCAAAGTGGGATTTAACCATCTTCACTTGGGCCTTCCTTCTTGTTTAACTTCTTAGGGTCTATGGGGTGTATCATGGGTATTCTGTCCTGTTTAGCTAATATCCACTTATCAGTGAGGATATAGACATGCATGTCCTTTTGGGACTGGGTTACCTCACTCAGAATGATATTTTCCAGTTCCATCCATTTGCCTGCAAAATTCATGATGTCTTTGTTTTTCCATTGTGTAAAAGAACCACATTATCTATATCCATTCTGTGGTTGAGGGACATCTGGGTTGCTTCTAGTTTCTGGCTATTATGAATAAGGCTACTATGAACATAGTGGAGCATGTATCTATGTGGAGTATCATTTGGTATATGCCCAGGAGCAGTATAGCTGGGTCTTCAGGTACAACTATTTCCAATTTTCTGAAGAACTGCCAGATTGATTTCCAGAGTGGTTTTACAGTTTGCAATCTCACCAGCAGTGGAGGAGTGTTCCCTTTTTTTGCCACATCCTCGCAGCAGTGCTATCACTTGAGTTTGTTTCTCTTTGCCGTTTTTGTTAGTATAGGGTCATTTTGATTTGCATTTCCCTGATGACTAAGGATGTTGAACATTTCTTTAAGTGCTTCTTGGCCATTTGAGATTACTCTGTTGAGAATTCTGTTTAGCTCTGTACCCCATTTTTTAATAGGGTTATTTTGTTCTCTGGAGTCTAACTTCTTGAGTTCTTTGTTTATTTTGGATATTAGCCCTCTATCAGATATAGGGTTAGTGAATATCTTTTCCCAATCTGTAGGTTGCCATTTCATCCTGTTGACAGTGTCCTTTGCCTTACAGAAGTTTTTTTCAGTTTTATGAGGTCCCGTTTATCAATTGTTAATCTTAAAGCCCAAGCTATTGGTGTTTTGTTCAGGAAATGTCCTCCTATGCCAATGAGTTCAAAGCTCTTTCCCTCTTTCCCTTCTGTTAGATTCAGTGCTGGTTTTATGTTGAAGTTCTTGATCCACTTGGACTTGAGTTTTGTGCAGGGTGATAAGTATGGATCAATTTGCATTCTTCTACTCAAAGACAGACACCCCCGCCCCCTGTTAGACAATCACCATGTGTTGAAAATGCTGTCTTTTTTTTTTTTTTTTTCACTGTGTGGTTTTGGATTCTTTGTCAAAAATCAAGAGTTCCCTAGGTGTGTGGGTTTATTCTGGATTGAATGGGAATTGATTCCATTCAATTGATCAACCTGTCTGTCTCTGTACCAACCATGAGATTTTTTTTTTTTTTTATCACTATTGCTCCATAGTACAGTTTGAAATCAGAGATGGTGATTCCTCCCTGAAGTTCTTTTATTGTTCAGAACTGTTTTGGGTATCCTGGATTTTTTTGATTTTCCACATGAAGTTGAGGATCGCTCTTTCAATGTCTGTAAAAAAAAAAAAAATTGTGTTGGAATTTTGATGGGAATTGCATTGAATCTGTAAATTGCTTTTGGCAAGATGGCCGTTTTCACTATGCTAATCCTTGATTTCTTTCTTCAGTACTTTAGTTTTCATTTATGGGACTTTCACTTCTGCTCTCATTAATTTTTTGTCAACTCAACACAAGCTAGAGTCACCTAGGAGAGAGGATCCTCAGCTGAGGAACTGCCTCCTTCAGCTGCCCCTTTAGGCATTTCCATGAGGCATTTTCTTGATTGTTGGTTGATATGGGAGTGTAGGAGGGCCCACCCACCATGACTGGGGCCACTCCTCGTAGTCCTGTGGGTATATGAATGGTAGATAGACATGAACCTGGGGACAAGCAGGAGTTAGCAACTTTCCTCCATGGTTCCTGTCTCTGTTCAAGCTTGAGCTCCTTCACTGACTGTCCTCATGACGGGCTGTGGTCAGCCCATGAAAGCCAATAAACCATTTCCTCCACAGGTTGGTTCTGGTTAGTGTTTTATCCTAGCAACAGAAACCTGTAACAGGAACCTAAGAAGAACAACTTCCTTGGTTATGTTCATTCCCAGGTTTTTGTTTCTTCTGGTCTCTCTGGTTTTTGTCTTGTTCATTTGTTTTGTTTTACCGTGAATAGAGCAGTTTCCCTGATTTCTTTTTCATATGTCTTTGGTGTATAGGAAAGCTAATGATTGTGTGTGTGTGTGTGTGTGTGTGTGTGTGTGTGTGTGTGTGTGTGTTAATTTTTATCCTACTACCCTTGTGAAAGTATTTATCAGCTATAGAAGTTTTCTGGTATGGTCTTTAGGAGATTTTAATGCATGGAATCTTACCATCTACAAATAAGGATGCTTTGACCATTCCCTTTCCTACTTGTGTCCTCCTTTATCTCCGCTTGTCTTACTGCTCTAGCTAAAGATACAAGTGTTATATTGAAAGGGATGAAGAGAGTGAGCATCCCTGTCTTGTTCATTTAATGGAATTGCTTTTCATTTCTCTCCATTCAGCATGATGTTGCCTGCAGGCATGTTGTATGATGCCCTTCTTATATTGAGATATGTCTCCTGTATCCCTAGTCTCCTCTGGACATTTATCCTGCAGGCATTTTGGATTTTGTCAAAGGGCTTTTGTGCATTTAATGAGATGACCATGTGGTTTTTGCCCTTGAGTCTACTTGTGTTGATTACATTTGTTGATTTATATGTTGAGCTGTTCTGTCTCTCTGAGATAAAACTGACTTGATCATGGTGGGTGATTTTTTACATGTTCATGAATTCAAATTGTAAATACTTTATTAAAAAATTCTGTACCTTGGTACCTCAAGGAAATTGATCTTTAACTTTCTGTTGTGTTTTTATCCAGCTTTAGTATCAATGTGATAAAAGAATTTATAGCATTCTTCCCTTTTTAGTTTGTGAAACAATTTAAGAATGAGTTGACTTTGAAGGTCTGGTAAAATTCTGTAGGAAATTTGTCTGGGCCTGAGCCTTTTTTGTGGGGAAGGGGGTCGTTACTGCTGTCTGGATATCATTGCTGGTGATTGATCTGTTTAACACTTTTATCATTCTTTGTTTAATTTTGGCATGTCATATTCATTAAGAATTCATCCATTTCTTTTATGTGTTCTAATTTGGAAGACTACAGATTTTTGCAGTATGTTCTTATAATCATCTGGATTTTATTGGTGTCTATTATGTCTCCTTTTTCATCTCTAACTTTATTAATTTGGCTCTTTTTATTTTTTGGTTAGTTTAACTAAAGGTTTAGCAACCTTGTTAATCTTTTAAGGAACTAACTTCATTTTATTGAGTCTTTGCATTATTTTTGTTGTTCCTATTCCATAATTTCTGTTCTTATCTTAATTATTTCTTCCTGTTTAAAGTTTGGGGGTGTTATTTGTTCTTGTTTTTCAAACACTTTGAGGTGCATCATTGAGTTGTTTATTTGGATTATCTGTGATTATTTTTAAAGGAGGGAGTTAGAGCTATGCACTTTCTCTTAGGATCTCCCTCCTTGTAACTTTGCATTTTTATATGTTATGTTTTCATTGCCACTCAATACCAGGAAAAAATTCAATTTCCTGTTTTTTTCTTCAATGATCCATTATCATTCAATAGTGTATTATTCAATCTCCATAACTATATTTTGTATGATTTGTTTATTTCTCAACACAGGATTGTTTTAATTTTTCTGTATTCGTTGAGATTTGCTTTGTGTTCCTAATAGGTAGTCTGTATTTGCAGTGAGAATTTTGCTTTCTTTAAAAAACCCACTTGTATCATGTGAGTATGTTTTTGTTTTAATTCCAAGTGTGGGATAAGAAGCTGCTTCACAGCAGGTGACTGTGATTTGCCTCCTGCACTAGCAAGGGTGTGATTTTTGCCAGCTGCAGATTAATTCTGAGGATTCTGGAGAGGAGTTAAACGGGTGAGTCCTGAGAAGGCCTGTGGAGGCTACTGCTGTCCGTGCTGCTCTTGTGCTTTGTCAAGAGGTCATAAGCAAAGAGATGAGAAGAAGAAATTAAAAGTCCTAGCCAGAGCAATTAGACAACAAACGGAGGTCAAAGGGATACAAATAGGAAAGGAAGAAGTCAAAATATCACTATTTGCAGATGATATAATAGTGTACTTAAGTGATCCCAAAAATTCCACCAGAGAACTCCTAAACCTGAAAAACCACTTCAGCAAAGTGGCTTGATATAAATTTAAATTAAACAAATCAGTAGCCTTCCTCTACTCAAAGGATAAACAGGACGAGAAACAAATTAGGGAAATGACATCCTTCACAATAGTTACAAATAATATAAAATACCTTGGTGTGAATCTAATCAAGCAAGTGAAAGATCTGTATGACAAGAATTTCAATCTCTGAAGAAAGAAATCAAAGAAGATCTCAGAAGATGGAAAGATCTCCCATATTTGTGGATTGGCAGGATTAATTTAGTAACAATGGCTATCTTGCTGAAAACAATCTACAGATTCAACGCAATACCCATTAAAATTCCAACTCAATTCTTCATAGAGTTAGAAAGAGCAATTCTAAAATTCATTTGGAATAGTAAAAAAAAAAAAAAAAAAAAAAATCCCAAGGATATCGAAAACTATTCTCAACATAAAAGAACTCTGGAGAAATCACCATCCCTGACCTCAAGCTGTACTACAGAGCAATAGTGAAACTGGATATCCTGATCATGAAGAGTGGACTTGCCCCAAGGAACCTACTACCCCTAATCGTCAGGAAGTAGTCTAAAGAGACCTACATCCACCACTACCACCACCTTTCCTCCTACCAACTTTCTCTCCTACCTAGTGTTGGGGCTTGAAGGGATTAGGTAGAATAAGGGTTGTACATATAGGAATCCAATAAAATAGCTTTTTTTTTTTTTTTTTTTTGAGACCGGGTTTCTCTGTATAGCCTGGCTGTCCTGGAACTCACTCTGTAGACCAGACTGGCCTCGAACTCAGAAATCCGCCTGCCTCTGCCTCCCAAGTGCTCGGATTAAAGGCATGGCCACCACTGCCCGGCGAATAAAATAGCTTTAAAACAAAACAAAACAAAAATACCCACCAATAAATGGTGCCCAGATGTGAAGCTAGGCAGAATGAGAAATCTGATTCTAATGCCATGGAAGAATGGCTGAGTACAAAGGAATGGATATTCTCTTTCAGGAGGTCAGCAGAATATTTATTGTGGTTGCTGCTTGTTGGGTCATCCCCCTCCCCCTAACCTTGGCCCATGCCTTCACGCGTTCCTTCCTAGCCCCCCTCCAACCCTCTGCTTTGCTCCCAGAGGGGATTTTCTGTTTCTGCTTTTTTCTTCTTCCTGTGTTCTGTCTCAAAGAAGATTGGGAGAATGGCTGAGCAGTTGGAAAATTGCCAATGGAACTGGCAGGATCTGAGATGCAACTGGAGAGGTTATGGGTACAGATGGAAGGGCTTGGGAAGGGAACAGCACTGAAAAAGGAGAATAAACGGGTTTGGACTTGGTGACTGAGAACAGGAGCTTCCCACAGGATGAGATAGGGAAGCAGAGTGTGCTAGAAGGCAGATTGTGGCCAGGGCCCTGAGCCATACTTCCGGTTTCAAATCCCATAACCCCTAGGGGGGATGAGGAGCGGGTATACAGACAGAAAGAGAGGAAGGCTGTGAGAGGTGCTGGGGGCAGGGTGGGTGTGGGACAAAAAAAACATTTCAAGAGAAAGGGTTAATCTTAAGCAAACTGTGCCACAGGAGGTGGGGTCTGGGTTACAAGCTTACCACCCTTAGCTTTCCCAGTGTCACGCAAGGTCCGATATTAAATGCTTGGTGCTTTAATTGCGGTGCATATGGCCATTTATAAGGGAAATATGAGACTAAAAACCTCAGAGCTCAAAATGCTTGATGTATTAACTCTTAAAAAATATAGTACTTTCTGCTGGAAGAGCAAACAAGCATTTCTGGCAGCAATAGACTTCCCCTAAAGAAAGCCCAAAGCCCACTTCCTGGGGTTTGCAACTTCGTGTGAGGGGCATCATTGACAACTGTCTCTTGCTGTCAGGAAACAGCTTTGGGGCCCTAGCTTGAGGGACTAGCCATTTCAGACAAGAGCGGTCAAGAATTACTAAGTTAATAAAACAAAATGAAAAAAAAAAATGAATGAAAAAAAAACCCACTGATTGAAAGTATTTGGTACATTGATAATCTCCTTTTAGACTAAGAAAGCAACAACAAGTCTCAAAGAGTTTACATTGACATGGATTATTGTATATTGATATAAATTTGTAATTATTTTGTTCAATTTTTGATTAATGTTTTGTACATATGTAATCATTTATATTACATGAGATACTTTTCTGACAGAGAGACACATCAGCTCCTGGCAGCACCCCAGTCTACTTCAAAGAAGATGGGACTTGAAGAACTCCACATGGAGCTTGCTTCAAATGTGGCAAAGCTGGCTACTGGGCAAAATCCCTGCCCTTACCAACTGCTGACAACAGGCCTCCAAGCTGTGGACAGTAGGACACTGGAAAGTCAACTGTCCAATTTGCAGAGATGAGGTTGGCTAGTTCTCACATTTCCTGCTTCACAGAAAAGTCTATCAGTTATTATGGCCTGTTGACCAAAGACTGGCTGCCCCAACGATACAGAGGAACCTTGGATAATGACCAGACAGCCAGCAGGCTCTGTCATTTCTACAGTTTTGGAAGCTGCTTACTTCCTGTTTACTCGGTAATATCTATCCCTCTCAGGTCTCTGATGAGGTCGGAAACTTGATAGTTAATAGCCTTACAATTTTCCTTATTAAAGATTAAAGACATAAAAGCTTAAGTTGTTTAGAATCTAAGAAAATGTTTTAGGGTCTACAAAAGATGTTTTTAGGTTGATAAATGCAAAGTTATGATATGAAAGTGATTTAGATACAAAACTTTGGATAGGATAGTGGAGTACTTTCTCCAAGATTGCCAAATACATATAGACTGAATATTGTAAATATTAACTCTTTCTTGGTTGTTCTCATAATTGTTCTTATTGTATATAGCTTACTGTTGTTAGAGAAAAGCTATTTATTGGATTAAAAGAGGAAATGTAGTGAGAATTTTGGTTTCTGTAAAAACCCAGTTATGTTATGTGAATATGTTTTTGTTTTAATCCCAGGTGTGTGATAGAAGCTGCTTCAGAGGAGGTGATTATTATTTGCCTCCTGCATTAGCCTGGGTGTGATTTTTGCCAGCTGCAGATAGTTTAATTCTGAGGACTCTGGAGAGGGAAGAGTCCCGAGAGGGCCTCTGGAGGCTGCTGCTGTCCCCACTTCTGTCCCTGCTGCTGTCCTTGCTGCTGTCCCTGATGCTGCTGCTGATTGGTCTTGTTGCAGCGTGTCAAGTGATCATGTGCAAAGAGATGAGAAGAAGAAATTGGGTAGAAGAAGAAACTGGACTTTCCTCAAGGAACTCAATACCCCCAACCTGCAAGAAGTAGTCTAAAGAGGCCTATACCCCTTTCTTTCTCTCCTACCTAGTGCTGGGGAGTTGGAAGAAATTGGGGCAAGATAAGTGTTGGAAGGATTATAGATATAAGAACCCAATAAAATAGCTAAAAAGTACACACCAACATATATTAGTCCATGTTTTAGGGGCTGCTGAGAAGAATGCGTACACTCTAGTGTTTAGATGGAATGTTTTGTAGGCATTAGGTTCATTTGAGCTATAGTATTGTTTAGCTCTACTATTTCTGTTAACTTTTTGAAATTAAAAATAAAATTTTCATATAAATATTTGATCATAGTGTCCCCTCCCTTACCTATTTCTAGATTCTCCCCATCCCTCTCCCCATCCAATTCCACTTTCTCTCTTCTCTCTCCTCTCTCTCTCTCTCTCTCTCTCTCTCTCTCTTTCTTTCCTTCTTTCTTTCTTTTTTTCTTTCCTTTAGAAAATGAACAGGTCAATTAAAAAACAAACCAAAATAAAGCAAACAGACATACAGAGAAAAAGAAAACAATGCGAACAATAGAGAAAAAAAGCACAAGAAATCCATAAAATCACAAAATCAGAAACCATAATAGATAAACAAAAGATAACTAAGGAAGGAAAAAAAAATCTCCAAAAAAAAGCAATATGAGACAAAACATCTCCAATAATGTTTTGTTTGTAGTTTGTTATACCCAGTAAGATTCCATTGGATAAAACTTTTACTTTGCAGTGGTTGACATTTGGAGATAACTTCTGGGACAGGGATGGGGATTAGCGTCTACTTCCCCTGTCAGCACTGGGACCCCATCTGGCTTAGATCTGTGCAAGCCCTATGTGTGCTCCCTAAGTCTCTGTGAGTTCATATGAGCATCTGTTCTTTTGTGTTTGGAAGGCATGCATTCCTTGTTTGTTTCATCCCCACTGGATCTTACCATCTTTCCACTCCTCTTCTGCAAGAACTCCCTGAGCCCAAAGGGGAGGGATTGGTGAAGGCATCCAACTTAGGACTGAGTGTTCCAAGTCTCTCACTCTCGACACATCGTCCAGTTGTGGGTTTCTGTACTTGGTCCCCATCTCCTGCAGGAGGAAGCTTCTCTGATGCATACACTGATCTATGGTAGAGCAGAATATTGTTAAAAGTCATTTTGTTTCTATGTTCCTTTAGCAGAACAGTAGAATTTTGTTTCCCCCTGGGTCCATGGCCTATCTAGGCTCAAGTTCTTGGCCACCATGCATTGGTTCCATCTCACGGAGTAAAGTCTTAATTCCAATCAGACGGTGGCCAGTTTCTTCCACACCTTTGTGCCACAGTTGGACCGCATATTAAGCAGGCAGTTCAACATTGAAGGATTTTTAATTGGGTAGGTAGTGACCTTTTCCCTCAGGTAGTGTGCAGTGTATCTTGCACTACAATGGACACAAGTCATGAGTAGTGAAAGCTCAAGTTTTACACCACCTCAACTTCTTTGTGTTCAGTGAGATACGCAGGTGCTGTCCTCAGCAGCAGGGCCTTACCATCCGTTTGCAGAGAGCAGGCAATAGCCTTGACAATAGCTGAGTTGTCTGAGAGGTTTCCTTGTGAACCCATTAGCCAACGGCTCAACTGAGGGAACCCATTTCTACCACTGAAGGTTTCACTTGGTGGTGAGAGAGTCTAGTTGGGGCTTTGTTTCCATTGTTACTTGGTGATTCCATTTATGTTTCCTTCACATGTGTATATATTTTAAGAAGCTTCTGATAAGTACATTTCCATATGACCTCTCAAAAGACTTTTATTGTTAGGTGTCCCTCCCTGTGTTCTCTCCCTTGGCCCTCACTCCTTCCTACTCATAACCCTCCTATTCAAGTCTCCGTCTCTCTCTCTATCATATATATTTTATTTTCCCTACATCAGGAATTCCTCTTCCCCACCTCCATTTCTTTACTTTATACCTAATCTCAGCGATTATGTGGCTAGTAGAATGGTTATCAAAGGCTTAAAAGCTAACATCCTCATATAAGAGAATACGCACCACATTTGTCTTTAGGGTCTGGGTTACTTCATTCCGTATTTTCCTCTAGTTCCATCCATTTACCAGTGAATTTCCCGATTCCACTTTTTTAAAATTAATCATTCCATTCATTTACATCTCAAATGATATTCCACTTCCCAGTTACCCCTCCACAACCCACCCTTCCATTGCACATCTCCCCTCTCCCCTCTCCCCTTTGTCTCTATGAGGGTGCACCCCCCACCTCCCTCCCCACCCCACCACTCCAGAATTCCACTATGCTGGGACATCAAACCTCCACAGCACCAAGGGCCTCCCCTCCTATTGATGTCAGACAAGGCCATCCTCTGCTACCTATGTATCCAGAGCCTTGGATCTCTCCCTGTACACTCTTTGTTGGTGGTCTAGTCCTTGGGATCAATGGGTAGTCCGGCCAGTTGACATTATTCTTCCTATGGGGTTGTAATCCCCCTCTGCTTGTCCAGTCCTTCTGCTAGCTCTCCCAGTGGGGTCCCTGAGCTCAGTCTTATGGTTGGCTCCAAGCATCCACATCCGCATTGGTCACTTGCTGGAAGAGACTCACAAGGAACAACCACACAGGTTCCTGTCAGCAAGCACCTCTTGGCAACAGCAACAGTGTCAGTATTTGGTGTCTGCAGACAGAAAGGATCCCCAGGTTGAGTGGTCCTGGATGGCCCTTCCTTCAGTCTCTGCTCCATATTTTTTCCCCTATCTTCCTTTTGGAAAGGAACATTTCTGGGTTAAAAACTTTGAGATGAGTAAGTGGCTTCATCTCTCCACCAGGGGCCATGCCTATCACTGGAGGTGGTCTCTACAGGTTCTATCTCACCTATGCTATGCACATTTTGGCTAAAGTCATCTCCCTTGTGTCTTGGGAGCCTCTCACTTCTCTGACATCTGGGACCCTCCTGTGTCTATCCCCAGTTCCTCATTCCCCACTGTTACATATTTTTATTTGATTTCCTGACCCTCTCTCTGTACCCGTCTCCAATCGCTCCAGTACATAATACTGCCCCCCTTATTTCCTCCATCTCCTTTCTTGCTCACAGGTTCCTTTCCCTCCACCTCCCATGATCATCCTGTTCCCCCTTCAATGCAGGAGTGAAGCATTCACACCCTGGTCTTCCTTCCTCCTAAGCTCCATATGGTCTGTGGGTTGTATAGTGGGCATTGTAAGCTTTTGGGCTAATAACCACTTATCAGTCAGTACATACCATGTGTGTTCTTTTGTTTCTGGGTTACCTCACTCAGGATGATATTTTCTAGTCCTATCCATTTGCCTGTGAATTTCATGAAGTCATTGTTTTTAATAGTTGAGTAGTACTCCACTGTGTAAATGTACCCTATTTTCAGTAACCATTCTTCTGTTGAGGGACATCTGGGTTATTTCAAGCTTCTGGCTATTATAAATAAGGCTGCTATAAGCATAGTTGAGCATGTGTCCTTGTTATAAGTTGGAATATTTTTGAGTATATGCCCAGTAGTGATGTAGCTAGGTATTTAGGTAGAACTATTTCCAGTTTTCTGAGGAACTGCCATATTGATTTCCAAAGTGATTTAACCAGCTTGCAGTCCCACAAGCAATGAAGAAGTGTACCTTTTCTCCACATCCTTGCCAGCATCTGCTGTCACCTGCATTTTTGATCTTCCACACTCTGATTGGTGTGAAGTGGCTATATCAGGGTTGTTTTTATCGCATTCCCCGATGACTAAGGATGTTGAACATTTCTTTAAGTGCTTCTCAGGCATTCGAGATTCCTCAGTTGAGAATTCTCTGTTTAGCTCTTTACCCCATATTTTAATAGGGTTATTTGGTTCTCTGGAGTCAAACTTCTTGAGTTCTTTGTATATTTTGGATATTAGCCCTCTGTCGGATGTAGAATTGGTAAAGATCTTTTCCCAGTCTGTGGATTGCCCTTTTGTTCTATTGACAGTGTCCTTTGCCTTATAGAAGCTTGACAACTTAATGAAGTCCCATTTGTCAATTGTTGATCTTAGGAGCATAAGCCATTGGTGTTCTGTTCAGTAAATTTTCCCTTGTGTCGGATATGTTCAAGGTTCTTCTCCACTTTCTTTTCTATTAGATTCATGTATCTGATTTTCTGTGGAGATCCTTGATCCATTTAAGGTTGAGCTTTGTACAAGGATATAAGAATGGGTCAATTTTCATTCTTCTATATGCTGACCTCCAGTTGAACCAGCACCATTTGTTGAAAATGCTGTCTTTTTTTCCCACTGGATAGTTTTAACTTCTTTGTCAAAGACAAGTGAACATAGGAGTATGGGTTCATTTCTAGGTCTTCAATTCTATTCCATTGATCTACCTGTCTGTCTCTGTACCAATACCATGCTGTTTTTATTACTATTGCTCTAGTACAGCTTGAGGTCAGGGATAGTGATTTCCCAGTTCTTTTATTTTTGAGAATGGTTTTTCACTAAACTGGGTTTTTTGCTATTCCAAATGAATTTGAGAATTGCTCTTTCTACTTCTTTGAAGAATTGAGTTGGAATTTTGATGAGGATTGCATTGAATCTGTAGATTGATTTTGGTAAGATGGCCATTCTTCTATATTAATTTTGCCAATACATGAGCATGGGAGGTCTTTCCATCTTCTGAGGTCTTCTTCGATTTTTTTTCTCAGGAGTTTGAAGTTCTTGTCATGCCGATCTTTAACTTGCTTGATTAGAGTCACACCAAGATATTTTATATTATTTGAAACATTGAGAAGAGTGTTGTTTCTCTAATTTGTTTCTCAGCCTGTTTATCCTTTGAGTAGAGGAAGGCTACTGATTTGTTTGATTAGTTTTATATCAGCCACTTTGCTGAAGTTGTTTATCAGTTGTAGCAGCTCTCTGGTAGAATTTTTCAGGTCACTTAAATAATTATCATATCATCTGCAAATAGCGATATCTTGATTCCTCCTTCCCAATTTGTATCCCTTTGATGTCCTATTGTTGTCAAATTGTTCGGCTAGAACTTCAAGTACTATATTGAATAGATAGGGAGAGAGTGGGCAGCCTTGTCTTGTCCCAAATTTTAATGCGATCAGCTTTGATTTTCTCTCCATTTATTTGATGTTGGCTACTGGTTTGCTGTATATTACTTTCGTTATGTTAATGTATGGACCTTCAATTCCTGATCTCTCCAATACTTTTAACATGAAGGGGTACTGCATTTTGTCAAAAGCTTTTTCACCATCTGTGAGATGATCATGTGTTTTCTTCCTTTGAGTTTGTTTATATAGTGGATTACATTGATGGAATTTCTGTATATTGAACCCTCCCTGCATTCCTCAGATGAAGCCTACTTGATCATGGTGAATGATTGTTTAGGCGAGAATTTTATTGAGTGTATTTGCATCAATATTCATAAGGGAAACTGGTTTGAAGTACTCTTTCTTTGTTGGGTCTTTGTGCGGTTTAGCTATCAGTGTAACTGTAGCTTCATAAAAGAATTGGCTTTGTTCCTTCTGTTTCTATTTTGTGGAAATGTTTTGTATTAGATCTTCTTTGAACGTCTGATAGAATTCTGGGACTAAACCCATCTGGCACTGGACATTTTTTGGTTGGGAGACTTTTAATGACAGCTTCTATTTCTTTAGTGGTTATGGGAGGTTTAGATGGTTATCTGATCCTGATTTAATTTTATTATCTGGTATCTATCTAGAAAATCATCCATTTCATCTAGATTTTCCAGTTTTGTTGAATATACACTTTTGTAGTAAGATCTGATTACTTTTAATGTTTTCTGTTTCTGTTGTTATGTCTCCCTTTTTCATTCCTGATTTAGTTAATTTGGATACTATCTCTGTGACCTGTGGTTAGTCTGGCTAAGGGTTTTTCTATCTTGTTGATTTTCTCAAAGTACCAGCTCCTGGTTTTATTGATTCTTTGTATAGTTCTCTTTGTTTATAATAGATTGATTTCAGCCCTGAAATTATTTCCCGTTGTTACGGCTTTTGGATGTGTTTGCTTCTTTTTGTTCTAGAGCTTTCAGGTATGTTGTTAAGCTGCTAGTGTATGCTTTCTCCAGTTTCTTTATGGAGGCACTCAGGGCTATGAGTTTTCCTCTTAGCACTGCTTTAATTGTGTCCCATATGTTTGGATATGTTGTGCATTCATTTTCATAGAATATTAAGATGTCTTTCATTTCTCTCTTTATTTTGTCACTGACTAAGTTTTCATTGAGTAGAGAGTTGTTCAGTTTCCATATGTATATGTTCTTCCTGCTGTTTTTGTTGTTATTGAAGACCAGCCTTAGTCTGTGGTGATCGATAGGATGCATGGGATTATTTCAATCTTCTTGCATTGGTTGAGGCTTGTTTTGTGTCTGATTATACAGTCAATTTTGAAGAAGATATCATGAGGTGGTGAGAAGAAGGTATATTCTTTTGTTTTATGGTGAAATGTTCTGTATATGTCTGTTAAATCCATTTGGTTTGTAACTTCTGTTAGTTTCACTGTGTTTTTGTTTAGTTTCTGTTTCCATGATCTGTTCATTGTTGAGAATGGGGTGCTGAAGTCTTCTACTATTATTTTCTGAGGTTCAATGTGTGCTTTGAGCTTCAGTAATGTTTTTTTTTAAAACAAACAAACAAACAAACGTGGGTGCCCTTTAATTTGGAGCATAGATGCAGAATTGAGGCTTAATCTTGCTGAATTTTTCTTTAATGAGTATGTAGTGTCCTTCCCCATCTTTTTTCGATAACTTTTGGTTGAAAGTCTATTTTATTGGGTTTTAGAATGGCTACTCCATAGTGTTTCTTGGGACCATTTTCTTGGAAAAAAATTTTTTCCTGTCTTTTTCTTTGAGGTAGTGTCTGTCTTTGTCACTGATTTGTGTTTCCTGTGTGCAGCAAATGCTGCATCTTGTTTATGTATCCAGTCTGTTAGACTATGTCTTTTTATTGGGGAATTGAGTCTACTGCTGTTGAAAGAAATTAGGGACCAATGATTGTTGCTTCCCTATTATGTTTGTTGTTAGGGGTTGGATTATGTTTATGTTTTTCTCTTCTTTTGGGTTTCTTATGAGAAGATTAGTTTCTTGCTTTTTCTTGGGTGTAGTTTTCCTTGTGTTGGAGTTTCCCCTCTATTATCTTCTGTAGGGCTGGATTAGTGGAAAGATATTGCTTAAATTTTGGTTTTGTCTTGAAGATCTTGGTTTCTCCATCTATAATAACTGAGAGTTTTGCTGGGTTTAGTAGCCTGGTCTGGTATTTTTTTCTCTCATGTCTCTATGTCATCTCCCCAAGACCTTCTGGCTTTTAGAGTCTCTATTGAGCAGTCTGGTATAATTCTAACAGGTCTGCCTTAATATTTATTTGACTTTTTCCCCTTACAGATTTTAATATTCTTCCTTTGTTCTGAGCATTTGGTGTTCTGATTATGTGATGGGAGAAATTTCTTTTCTGGTCCCATCTATTTGGTGTTTTGCAGGTTTCTTGTATGTTCATGGGCATTCTTTCTTTAGGTTATGGAAGTTTTCTTTTATAATTTTGTTGAAGATGTTTCTTGGTCCTTTGAGACTTGGAATCTTTGTTCTTTCCTATACCTACTATTCTTAGGTTTGGTCTTTTCATTCTGTCCTGGATTTCTTGAATGTTTTGAATTAGGAGCTTTTTGCTTTTTGTATTTTCTTTGACTTTTCGTCAATATCTTTCATGGTAGTTTGTCCACCTGATATTCTTTCTCCTATCTCTTGTATTCTGTTGGTGATGCTGTATCTGGGCCTCCTACTGTCTTTCCTAGGTTTTCCACCTCCAGGATTGTCTCCCTTTGTGGTATCTTTAAAGTTTCTAGTTACAGTTTTAGATCCTAGATAGTTTTATTCAATTACTTCACCTGTTTGACTGTATTTCTTGTATTTCTTTAAGGGATTCACATGTTTCCTCTTTAAAGGATTCTACTTGTTTTTCTGTGTTCTCCTGTATTTCTTTAAGGGAGTGATTTATGTCCTTCTTAAAATCCTCTATCATCTTCACGAGATGAAAATTTAGATCTGAATCCTGCTTTTCAGGTATGTTAGGCTTTATAGGGCTTGCTGTGGTGGGAGAACTGGGTTCTGATGTTGGCAAGTAGCATCAGTTTTTGTTGCCTATGTTGTTGCACTTGCCTCTTGCCATCTGGTTATCTCTGTTGTTAACTGGCCTTGCTGCCTCTGACAGGAGCCTGTCCCTCCTGTCAGCCTGTGATCCTGTGATCCTGTGATTCTGTGATGCTGTTATCCTGTGATCTTAGATGTGTCAGAATTCCTGGGGGTTTTGGTTGCAACTGGGGTGTGGGCTGAGTGTGTCAGGATCCAGAGCAGAAGATCTGCTTTGGGCACAGGAACAAACTGGAAGCAGAGCTGGTCTCTGGCTCATGATTCCACTTTTTAACTGCTAAGTAATATTTCATTGTTCTTCATTTCTATTATTCATTCATCTATTGATGAACATTGAGGTTATTTCCAATTTCTGGGTATTATGAGGAGAGTACCAATGACCATGGATAAGCAAGTGTCCCTGTAGTAGGATATGGCATCCTTTGGATACATTCCCAAGAGTGATACAGCTAGGTTTTGAGGTAGATCTACTCCCAGCTTCTTGAGGAACTGCCCATAGTAGCTGGACAATTTTGTGTGCCCATTAGCAATGGATGCACATTTCCCTACTCCACTTCCTTGCCAGCATCAGGTGTCATTTGCTTCATTCATCTTGGCCATTTTTACTAGTGCAAAACGAAATCTCAAAGTACTTTTTATTTACATTTCCCTGATGACTAAAGATGTGCAACATGTTTTTTAAAATTTTTCCCCAATCTGCTTTTATACCATTTTAATTACATGCAAGTATTAAGGTCAGTTCTAGGTTGAGAAACTAGCAATACAATAGATGCAAATAGTCAAGGAACAAGCAAGACAATAAACACAAATAGTCAAAGAACAAGCAAGGCAATAAACAAAGTCCCATTATCACTCCCATGATCACTGTTTCTAAGGGCTTATCAGGATAACCAAACTATCTGAGCCTACTTCCATGTCCTAACCCAAATCATTTTCATGCCTGAAGCCTACTTCTTTGTTCTAGCCTAAGATTTAAATTCCTGCCTGAAATTACTTCTTTGTTCTAGCCTAGTGTCAGATTTCTGCCTAAAGCCAGTTTCCTTCTCCATGGCTAATGTCATATTCCTGTCAAGCAGCCCATTTCCTTGTCCTTGGCCAATGTCAGATTCCTGCCAAGCAGCCCCAAATTCTCACCACATCTCCCCCCTTTTAATTTCATAAACAAGACTGAGCCTGTCTTAGGTTGTTCTGACAAGAATGCTTTTCTTACCCATTGTGGAACATGCATTATCAAAAGCAATGCATTTATGTCTTAGGTTGGTAAGGCTCTGTGCAGAATGTTACCCATCCTTGGCTTGCCATCCTGTTAAATTAATAACTCTGGCTGAGGGTTCACTTTCAGTTTCAAACCATGTGCTTTGGCTTCCAATTTGTTGATGTTGTTAAAGACAAGCTTTAACACAATGGGCAGGAACAGTAGTTTTCCGTTTATTCTTGGGAAAAATGGTTAAGCTATATATGCCATTCTTGAAGCTTGACCAAAATGGAAATACTGACCTCAGGCCATGGATAATTTTATCAGCAGTATCTGCAGCACCAAAGCTCAGCAGAGCAGCATTCTTTAAATTTATAATCTCACTATGCAAAGTTAAAACCTCCAGAGAGGTGTTAGAATTATGCCAAATACCTTGTAAGTGTCTTTAAACATTTTCCTAATTATAATGACTATTGTTGTAAATTTTAGAAGTAACAAAAATCCAATGGTATTTGGCATGACACTCGAAATGGCTCCTTACTCTTAAACTCTGAACCTCCTTCCAATAATTTGAATAGAATAAAGAGCATCAATTCATTGTTCTAAATGCCTATCTAAATCCTCTTGTATACTCAACACATTAGTAAAAAATTTTTTGCTAAATAATTAGTAAAAGTTGCTGTCTTAACTTCTTGTGTCAAAGCAATTGCAGAAGCAGTAGTGCTAGCAATTAATGTAATTAAAGTGATTATACCAGCAATAATCAAGCCCACTACCCTCTTGCTTCTGCTTGAAGCCTGACTTACTTCTTCCATTACTCACAAGCTTTTCTTAGAATACCAAGGTCCTGTAATACTCAGAAAATATAAATAAAAGCTGCCTGATAGACCCCATAACAGACTTGCCAGGTTTCAACACACTAACACAATTAGAAAGTGTACAATAGTGATCACAGGAGTGATCACGGGACTCTGTTTAGTGTCCTGTGTGTTCTTTGACTATCTGGGTTTATGTCTTGCTTGTTCTTTCACTATTTGCATCTATTGTATTGATAGTTCCTCAACCTCGAACTGACCTTAATAATGTAATAATGTAATTTAGATGGTCTAAAAGCAAAAAGGAGGAGGAGGGATGGGATAGAGGATTAATGGGGTTGGGGAATGGGGAAAGGGGATAATATCTGAAATGTAAATAAATAAACTATCTAATAAAAAAGAGAAAAAGAAGAAAGTGTAAAATCAATACAACTTACATTAAATACTGTAGAAAAACAAAAGTAATTTTAACTTGACAAGTTAAAAGAGCCTTAACACATGCACTAACACGTGTTTGAAATCCAGATCCTGTCCCCACTTTATCTCTTGCTAATACAACATCATAGAGAACTGCAGCTAAATTCCAAATATGTCTCTGAAAATGTCCAGAACCAGTCTTCAAATGAAGACTGTTATTTCCAATATTGGATTGATTTTTAGACCAGTCCATGGTTGAGTCCAAGTAACCGGTCACATTTAAGAAAAATACAAGAGTCATTATAATTTCTCTTTTTGATTCTCTGTCTCACAAGGAATAAAAACTTGAGGCAAGGCAGCTTGTCCCATCTGGGATATAGGCAAGCAAAGGTGGATGAGGAAAATATGTCCAATACAGCTTCCCAGTCACCCTTGTCAGGGCACTCAGCAAGCTCACAGGTCAGCATCATTCTTTGTCCTAGCATCAGCATGTCTCAACAATCACTCTGGCAGTGAACATGCTCCTCCAGCATTCTGCAGAAAAAATACAAATGTGCCCTCTTCCCCATATAAAATATCTGATCAGGATCATACCATATGCCAGTAAGTGGGTCCTTCCTTTTCACCCAGGCATAAATATGCCTAGTTGTAGGGTGCCATAGACACTCAGCAGAAAGTTCCTTGGCATCCAAATTTTTAAAAAAATTTAAAATAAGCAGAAAATGGTTTAAATAAATTTGTGGTGTATGGGGATATACCTACCCCTTTTTTATTTTATAAAGATGTTGTTTTAGAGTTCCATGGGTACCTTCCACAGTCCCTTGTCCTTGAAGATTATAAGCAATCCCAGTAATATGAGCAATATTAAATTGTTGACAAAAAGTCTCAAATGCTCAACTGCAATAGCCAGTTCCATTATCTTGGTTTTTTTTTAATTGGATAGTGTAATTTTTTACATTTCATATGTTATCACCTTTCCCCATCTCCCTCCCCCCAAAAAAACCCCTTATGCCATCCCCCCTCCTCCTGCTTCTTTGAGGGTGTGCCCCATCTCAACCACTCCCTCCCACCTCCCTGCCCTCAAATTACCCCACACTGGGGCATCCAGCCTTCACAGGACCAAGGACCCCCTCTCCCACCTGTGCCCAACAAGGCTATCCTCTACTACATATACAGCTGGAGCCATGGGTCCCTCCATGTGTGTTCTCAGGCTGGTGATTTAGGCCCTAGGGTCTGGTTGATTGGTATTGTCACTCTCTCCACAGGACCACAAAATCCTTTAGGTCTTTCAGTCTTCTCTCCAACTCCTCTGTTGGGAACCCAGTGATCAGTTCAATGATTAGCTATGAGCATCTGCCTCTGTATATGTCAGGCTCTAAGAGAGCCTCTCAGGAGACAGTCATATCAGGCTCCCATCAGCATGCACTACCTAGTATCCACAACAGTGATGCTAGGAGTCCTTTAGTGACTGCACATGGGATGGATCCCCAGGTAGGGCATTCTCTAGACAGCCCCTCCTCCAGTCTCTGTTCCATACTTTGTCTCCATATATGCTCCCATAAGTATTTTGTTACTCCTACTAAGAAGGACCAAAGCACCCACACGTTGGTCTTTTTTCATCTTCACATTCTGTGAGTTGTATCTTGGGTATTGTGAGCTTTTGTGCTAATATCCACTTATTGGTGAGTGAATACATGTGTGTTTTTTTTTGTGATTCAGTCACTCAGGATGATATTTTCCAGTTCCTAGGAATTTAATGAACTCATTTTTTTTATTTTAATTTTTTATTGGATATTTTATTTACATTTTAGATGTAATCCCCATTCCCCATTTTCCCCCCACTCAGGAAACCCCTGTCCCATCCCCCTCCTCTTGCTTCTATGAAGATATCTCCCACTCACCCTCTCACCTCCCCACCCACGATTTCCCCTACACTGGGGTGTCCAGCCTTCACTGGACCAAGGACTTCCTCACCCACCTATGCCTGACAATGTCATCCTCCCCTATGTATACAGCTGGGGCCATGGGTCCCTCCCTATGTGCTCCTAGGCTGGTGGTATAGACCCTGGAAGCTCTGGTTGATTGGTATTGTTGCTCTCCCCATGGGGCTGCAAACCCTTTCAGCTCCTTCAGTCTTCTCTCTAACTCTTCCATTGGGAACCCCATGATCAGTTCAATGGTTAGCTGTGAGCATCTGCCTCTGTATATGTCAGGTTCTGGCAGACCTCTAAGGAGACAGCTATATCAGGCTCCTGGCATCCACATCAGCATTTACCTTTGGTGACTGCATAACGGATGGATACCCAGGTGGAGCAGTCTCTGAACTGCCCTTCCTTCAATTTCTGTCCCACATGTTGTCTCCATATTTGCTCCCATGAGTATTTTGTTACCCCTTCTAAGAAAGGCCAAAGCACATACACTTTGGTCTTCCTTGTTCATGAGCTTCATGTGGTCTGTGAGTTGTATCTTGGTTATTGCAAGCTTTTGGGCTAATATCCACTTATCAGTGAGTGCATACCATGTGTGTTCTTTTGTGATTGGGTTACCTCACTCAGGATGATATTTTCTAGTTCCATTCATTTACCTAAGAATTTCTCAAATTCATTGTTTTTAATAGCTGAGTAATATTCCATTGTGTAAATGTGCCATGTTTTCTGTATCCATTCCTCTGTTGAAGGACATCTAGGTTCTTTCCAGCTTCTGGCTATTATAAATAAGGCTTCTATGAACATAGTGGAGCATGTTTCCTTGTTATATGTTGGAGCATCTTTTGGGTATATGCCCAGGAGTGGTATAACTGGGTCCTCAGGTAATACTATATTCAATTTTTTGAGAAACCAGCAGAATGATTTCCAGAGTGGTTGTACCAGCTTGCCATCCCACCAACACTGGAAGAATGTCCCTCTTGCTCCACATCCTCATCAGCATCTGCTATCACCTGTGCTTTTTTATCTTAGCTATTCAGAGTGGTGTGAGGTAGAATCTCAGGGTTGTTTGATTTGCATTTTGCTGATGACTAAGAATGCTGAAAATTTCTTTGGGTACTTGTCAGTCAATCGGTTTTCTCAGTTGAGCATTATTTGTTTAGTTCTGTACCCCATTTTTTAATAGGGTTATATGATTGGCTGGAGTCTAATTTCTTGATTTCTTTGTATATATTAGATACTAGACTTCTTTGGGAGCAGGATTGGTAAAGATCTTTTTCCAAACTGTTGGTTGCTGTTTTGTCCTATTGACAGTGTTCTTTGATTTACAGAAGCTTTGCAATTTTATGAGGTCACCTTTGTCAATTCTTGATCTTAGAGCATAAGCCATTGGTGTTCTGTTCAGGAATTTCCCCTGTGCCCATGTGTTCCAGGCTCTTCCCCATTTTCTCTTCTATTAGTTTCAATGTATTTTGTTTTATGTGGAGATCTTTGATCCACTGTGGACTTGAGATTTCTACAAGGAGATAAAGATGGATCAATTTGCATTTTTCTACATGCTGACCTCCAGTTGTACCAGACCATTTGTTGAAAATGCTGTCTTTCCCCTCATGGATGGTTTTAGCTCCTTTGTGAAAGATCAAGTGATCCATAGGTATGTGGGTTCACTTCTGGGTCTTCAATTCTATTCTTTTGATCTTCTTGCCTATCTCTGTACCAATACCATACAGTTTTTATCACTATTGCTCTGTAGCACAGCTTGAGGTCAGGGATGGTTGATTCCCCCAGAAGTTTTTTTAATGTTGAGGATAGTTTTCACTATCCTGGTTTTTTGTTATTACAAATGAATTGAGAATTGCTCTTTCTATCTCTGTGAAGAATTGAGTTGATTTTGATGGGGATTGCATTAGAATCTGTAGATTGCTTTTGGCAAGATGGTCACTTTTACTATATTAATCCTGGCAATCCATGAGCATAGGAGATCTTTCCATCTTCTGAGATCTTCTTCGATTTCTTTGTTCAGAGACTTGAAGTTCTTGTCATGCAGATCTTTCACTTGCTTGGTTAGGTACACAAAGGTATTTTATATATTTTGACTATTGTGAAGGGTGTCATTTCCCTGATTTCTTTACTCAGCCTGTTTAACCTTTGAGTAGAGGAAGGCTACTGATTTGTTTGAATTAATTTTATATCCAGTCATTTTGCTGAAGTTATCAGGTTTAGGAGTTCTCTGGTAGAACTTTTGGGGTCACTTAAGTATACTATTATATCATCTGCAAATAGTGATATTTTGACTTCTTCCTCTTCAATTTGTATCCTTTTGACCTCCTTTTGTTGTCTAAGTCCTCTGGCTAGGAGTTCCAGTACTATATTGAATAGGGTGGGAGAGAGTGGGCAGCCTTGTCTAGTCCCTGATTTTAGTGGGAGTGTTTCAAGTTTCTCCCCATTTAGTTTGATGTTGCTACTGGTTTGCTGTATATTGCTTTTACTATGTTAAGGTATGGGCCTTTAATTTTTATCTTTCCATTACTTTTACCATAAAGGAGTGTTGAATTATGTCAAATGCTTTCTCAGCATCTAGTGAGATGATCACATTGTTTTTTTTCTTTGAGTTTATTTATATAGTTTATTTATATTTATTCATTTCCATATATTGAACTATCCCTGCATTCCTGGGATAAAGTCTACTTGATCATGATGGATAATGGTTTTGATGTGTTCTTGGATTCAGCTTGCAAAAATTTTATTATTTTTGCATCGATATTTATAAGGGAATTGGTCTGAAGTTCTTTTTCTTTGTTGTGTCCTTGTGTGGTTTAGGTATGAGCATAATTGTGGCTTCACAAAATGAATTAGGTAGTGTTCCTTCTGTTTCTATTTGTAGAATAGTTTGAAAAGATTGGTATTAGTTCTTCTTTGAAAGTCTGATAGAATTCTGCACTAAAACCACCTGGCCCTGGACTTTTCTTGGTGGGGAGCCTTTTACTGGTGCTGCTTTTCCTTTAGGGTTAGGAGAATGTATAGATTGTTTTTCCAATCCTGATTTAACTTTGGTACCTGGTATCTGTCTAGAAAATTCCCCATTTCATCCAGATTTTCCAGTTTTCTTGAGTATAGGCTTTTGTAATAGGAGCTGATGCTTTTTTAATTTCCTCATTTTCTGTTGCTTTTTCTCAGTTTTCAGTTATGACTTTATTAATTTGGATGCTGTCTCTGTACCCTCTGATTAGTCTGGCTATGGGTTTATCTATCCTGTTGATTTTCTCAAAGAACCAGTCCTGGTCTTGTTGATTCTTTGCATAGTTCTTTTTGTTTCTACTTGGTTGGTTTCAGCCCTGAGTGATTATTTCTGCAACTACTTCTCTTGGGTCTATTTGCTTCTTTTTGTTCTAGAATGTTCAGGTGTGGTAGTATATGCTGCTAGTGTATGCTCTTTCCAGTTTCTTTATGGAGGCATAAGAGCTATGAGTTTCCCCCTTAACTTGCTTTCATTGTGTCCCATAAGTTTGGGTATGTTGTGCTTCATTTTCATTGAATTCTAAAAAGCCTTTTATTTCTTCCTTTTTTTTTCTTCCTTGACCAAGTTATCATTGAGTAGGGAATTATTCAGCTTCCATGTGTATGTGGGATTTCTGTTGTTTTTGTTATATTAAAGACCAGCCTAAGTTGTGGTGATATGATAGAATGCATGGATTATTTCAACCTATTGTATCAGTTGAGGCCTGTTTTGTGACCAATTATATGGTCAGTTTTGAAGAAGGTACAACAAGATGCTGAAAAGAAGTTATATTCCTTTGTTTTAGGATGAAATGCTCTATAGATATCTGTTAAATCCATTTGGTTCATAACTTCTGTTAATTTCAATTGTCTCTGTTTAGTTTCTGTTTCCATGGTCTGTCCATTGCTGAGAGTGGGTGTTGAAATCCCCCACTATTATTGTGTGAGGTGCAATGTGTCTTTTGAGTTTTAGTAAAGTTTATTTTATGTATGTGGGTGCCCTTACATTTGGAGCATAGATGGTCAGAATTAAAAGTTCATCTTGGTAGATTTTTCCTTTGATGAGTATGAAGTGTCCTTATCTTTTTTGATAAATTTTTGTTGAAAGTCTATTTTATTTAATATTAGAATAGTTACTCTAGCTTGTTTCTTTGGACCAGTTGCTTGGAAAATTGTTTTCCAGCCTTTTACTCTAAGGTAGGGTCTGTCTTTGTCACTGAGGTGATTTCCTGTATGCAGCAAAATGCTGGGTCCTGTTTACATATCCAGTCTGTCTATGTTTTTTAATTTGTTAATTGAGTCCACTGATGTGGACAGATATTAAAGAATAGTGATTGTTGCTTCCTGTTTTTTTTTTATTAGACTTGGAATTATGTTTGTATCGCTACCTTCTTTTAGATTTTTTGAAAGATTACTTTCTTGATTTTTCTAGGGTTAGTTTCCCTCCTTGTGTTGGAGTTTTCCATCTATTATCCTTTGTAGGGCTGGATTTGTGGAAAGATATTGTGTAAATTTGGTTTTATCATGGAATATCTTGGTTTCTTCATCTATAGTAATGAGAGTTTTGCTGGGTATAGTAGTCTGGGTTGGCATTTGTGTTCTCTTAGGGTCTGTATGACATCTTCTTGGATCTTCTAGCTTTTATAGTCTCTGGTGAGAAGTCTAGTGTAATTCTGATAGGTCTGCCTTCATATGTTACTTGCCCTTTTTCCCTTACTGCTTTTAATATTCTTTCTTTGTTTTGTGCATTTGGTGTTTTGATTATTATGTGATGGGGAATTTCTTTTCTGGTCTAGTCTATTTGGAGTTCTGTTGGTTTCTTATATGTTCATGGGCATCTCTTTCTTAAAGTTAGAGAAGTTTTCTTCCATGATTATTTGAAGATATTTACTGACCCTTTAAGTTGAGAATCATTTCTCTCTTCTATATTATTATTCTTAGGTTTGGTCTGCTCATTGGGTCCTGGATTTCAGGATGTTTGAGTTAGGAGCTTTTTGCAGTGTGCATTTCTTTGACAGTTGTGTCAATGTTTTCTATGTTGTCTTCTGTACATGAGATTCTCTCTCCATCTCTTGTATTCTGTTGGTGATACTTGCGTCTATGACTCCTGATCTCTTTCCTAGGTTTTTATCTCCAGGGTAGTCCCCCTTTATGATTTCTTTTGTTTCTACTTCCTTTTTAGATCCTTGATGGTTTTGTTCAATTCCTTCACCGTTTGGTTGTGTTTTCTTGTAATTCTTTAAGGGATTTTTGTGTTTCTTCTCTAAGGACTTCTACCCGTTTACTTTGTTCTCCTGTATTTCTTTAATTGAGTTATTTATTTCCTTCTTAAAATCCTCTGTCATCATCATGAGAAGTGATTTAAATCTGAATCTTTCTTTTCTGATGTGTTGGGGTATCTAGGACTTGCTATGGTGGGAGACACTGGGTTCTTACAATGCCAAGTTGCCTTGGTTTCTGTTGCTTATGTTCTTGATCTTGCCTTTAGCCATTTGGTTATCTCTAGTGCTACCTGCATTCACTGTCTCTGACTGGAGACTGTCTCTCCTGTTGTCTTGATATTTCAGAACTCCTCAGAGTCCAGCTGTCTCTGTGATCCTGTGATCCTGAGATCCTGGTGTAAGAGCTCCTGGGAGTTAGGCTGCCTCTGGGTGTTGTGGGATTAAGTGCACAGCTAGCACCCCAGGTCTGCTCAGGGCACAGGCTCAGACCAGGAGGAACCCATGCCAATAGATCAGGATATGGTGTCTTCACAGGAGCAGACTAGCTAGGCATCTGCCCAAGCAGAAAGGACCAGGTGGAAGGGGTTTAAAGGGAATGGTATTCGGAGGGTAAGGTTTTGGTGGGTGATGTGTCCTGAGTGTGCTTTGCCCCTAGATGCAGCTCTGGGGTTTCAGGATGTGGGCATGGCTTCTTACCCGCTGGTTTGAGTGCAGTGGATCCTCTAGGATGGGTCAGGGTATGGTGTCTTCATGGGAGCAGACCAACTAGGAGTCTACTTCAGCAGAAAGGACCAGGTAGAATATTTTAAAAATGTTTCTCAGACATTTGTATTTCATCTCTTGAAAAGTCTATTTGGATCTATACCCTATTTTTTATTTAGTTTGTTTGTTTTCTTGATGTCCAGTTTGGTTTTTTTAGGGTTTTTTTTTTTTTTGTATGTTTTAGATATTAGCCCTCGTTGGATAAGTAGTTGCTAAATATCTGTTTCCCTTCCTGTAGCCTGCTGATTTGTTTGAATGAGTGTTCTTTGCCATATATAGAAGCTTTTAAGTTTCATAAGGTCTCATTTACTAACTGTTATTATCAGTGCCCAATGCCTGTGCTATTGGTATCCTATCAGAAGCCATTTCCTGTGCCAATGATTTCAAGACTATTCCCATTTTCTCTTCTCCAGATTAAGGCTCTCTGGGCTTATGTTGAGTTTCTTGATCCATTTCGAACTGAGGTTTGTACAAAGTAATAAATATGGATCAATTTACCTTCTTCTGCATGCAACCATGTATTTTGACCAGCAACATTTTTTGAAGATGCTCTCTATTTTCTGTAGTGAAATTCTTGGTTTCTTTAAAAATTCAATTATGTTATATGATTATGTTTTTTTAATCCCAGGTATGGAATATGCTTCAGTTTGTCAATAGCTGTTAACAATGATTTTTCTTAGGCTCTAGGAGGGGCATGATTTTACCAGCTGTAGATGGTTTATGTTTGGAATTCTGGGAACTCTTGAGAGGGTGTAATTCTGAGAGCCAAGAAAGGGGCTGAGGTGCTGCTGCCTCTGTTGCTGATCCCTGCTGCTGGTGGTTCCTGCTTTTGCATTTGCTGCTTTTGCTATTGCTGGATTGCTGAATTGCTAGATTGCTGCTTGCTGGATAGTGGATTGCTGGTTAGAGATATTATGATGACTGCTCCAAGGAACTTTACACTCCTAACCAGCAGGAAGTAGTCTAAAGATGTCTATACCCACTTTCTCCTCTAACTTCTTTCTCTTCTACCTAGTTTTGGTGAATTGGAGGGGATTAGGGTAGACTAAGGTTTGGAAGGGTAATAGATAATAGAATCCAATAAAGTAGTCCCAAAACATATGCCTATGAGCAGTGTCCAGACATGTGGCTAGGCATAATGGGAAATTTGGTTTCTAATGGCATAGAGGAAAAGACAAGGAAAGAATGGATGAATATTCTGTTTCAGGATGTTATTGTTGCTGCTGCTACTGGGTTTTCCCAAGCTATGCTCCCAGCAGGGATCTTCTATTTCTTCTTCTTCTTCTTCTTCTTCTTCTTCTTCTTCTTCTTCTTCTTCTTCCTCCTCCTCCTCCTCCTCCTCCTCCTCCTCCTCCTCCTCCTCCTCCTCTTCCTCTTCTTCCTCCTCCTCCTCTTCCTCTTCCTCCATCTCCTCCTGTAGTCTGTTTCAGAAATGGTGAGAGAATGACTGAGCAATTGAAAAGTTGCAAGTGGATATGGAGGGGTCTAAAAAGTGAATGGATGAAATGGGAAACCCAGAAGGGTCATTCTGTTCTCTCCTTTTTGAAAGGGTTGCAGAATTGGCTGTGTAACTGGAGAGGTTCCTGGTCGAGTTGGAAGCTCTTGGGAATTGAACAGTGCTGGGAATAGGAAAACAAAAAGGTTCAGATCTAGTGACTGAGGGTGGGTGCTCCTCCCAGGGTGAAAGAGGGAAGCAAACTGAGCTAAAGGCAGATAGTGGGCCTGCATGGCACACTTTCAATTTCAACTCCATGAAGCCTTTTGGCAGGGCAGGAGGAGCAGGAGGCACTGCAGGGTCACAGGGTTAAAGAAAAACAACTCATTTGAAGAGAAAGGGTTAATCTTGAACCAAGTGCACCACCAGAAGGAGGGCCTGGAATTATAAAATCACTACTGGTTTTACCAGTAATTGTGCAGCACATGCCTATTAATAGTGTTAATCATGATTTGATGAGATAATGTGGCATCCTATAGAAATGATAGATCTGAGGCATTTTGGAGAGGTTATTATTTCCTATGGAATACATTCCCCTTATGTTAAACAAATATTAAGTAACTGGACTAGCAAAAACTAGAGTTATTCCTCATGACTGGAAAGGTTTCATAACAGCCGTGCTTGAGGCTGGTCAGCAGTTATAGTACTTAATGTGGCAGAATGAGGAAGTCACAAACTTTGAACAACAACATAGAACAAAGGGAATGAATATTGTTAAAGATCAATTGCTTGGTGAAGGGTCATATTCTGACCTACAAGAACAAATTTGATTTGATGATGCCATTATAGATCAATGGCACTTGGCAGCTTTAAGAGCTTGGGACAAGCTTGAGGAATCTGGGGAAAGATCTACCTTGTTCACTAGAATTATAGAAGGATCTTGGAAAGCCTTCACAGATTTTTGCAAAGATTAGTTTCAGCTGTAAACAAAACATTATCAGTCCCTAATGTGATACAGGTGTTGATAGAGACCTTGGCATTTGAGAATGCTAATGCCAAATGTAAAAGAGCTAATAGACTGTTAAAGGCACAATGGATGAGGGGATAAGGTACATGCTGATAATGCCTCTCAGGTGCATCACACCAATATCATAGGACAAGCTATAGCTAGAGGTCGTAGATAACAAAATAATTGCAGTGCTTTAATTGCAGTGAATTTGGCCATTTACAAAGAAATGGTCACCAAGCCACAAAAAGTCTCAGAGCTCAAAAGGGCTGATACATTAACTGTGAGAAATACAGTACTTTCTGCCAGAGAAGGGAATTAACTGTTTCTTGTGGCAATGGGTTCCCAATATATAAACCAAAAAGAACACCTAAGCTTTCCAGGGTGTGTAGGAGCTGTGGCAAGGGATGTCTTAGGACTATTGAGTGCAAATCCAGGAGAGACATACGAGGTCTTTTGCCATCAGGAAATGGAAGAGAGGGGCCTGCCAGCTTGAGGCTCCACAACAAAAACAAGACCTTTTCTTCTGGTCAGCCAGGAGATAACAAGCAGGAAGAAGAATACAACTAAGTATTGCTTATCTCATTCATGCCACTGAAGGCAAAAATTCCAAGTTACAAAATAACCACTGGCATTTATGGTCCTTTGCCTTCAGGGACAGTGGGATGATCTTCCAGAGAAGTGGATTAACTTTCCAAGGACTAATTGTGATATGCATTTCAAAGAAAAATTAAAATTGTGGCATATGTAAAAAGTAAGGATGCAAATTATTGCAGGGAATAGACTTGCTCAATTGATACTACTTTCCTACATTAAGGGCAAAGCTGCTCCAGTAGAAGAAAAAGAGAATTTGGGAGTACTGGAAATGTGTGTTCTGACCAACAGTGGTTATTAATCAGAAACAAAAATTAAAATTGCAAATGAATGATTTTGAAATAGAAGGTTTAATGGATACAGGAGCTGATGTGACTATCATTTCCCAAACATTCTGGAATTCAGAATGACCAGTTCTGAAGGTTTATACATCAGTTTGTAGGAATCAGTAAACTATCTCAAATAAAGCAAAGTGCACCATGAGTTAAATGTTTGGGACCAGAAGAGCAAAAGTGAAGTTAGACCTTTTGCTGCTGATATAACAATAAATTTATGGGGAAGAGATCTTCTGCAACAAGGGGTACACAATTAATATTGTAGGAACAATCCCAGAGAGACCTTATGATGAAATTGGGAGGGAAATGGTAGATACCCCTGAGGAAGGTGTCATCAAAAACAATCATGAGTTGTGCCAATTGTCCAAACACAGGATATCACAGAGATTTAGTTTTCAATTTATAAGAGGGGCTCCTGCTGAAATACCAATGAGCCTACCCTTAAAATGGCTATTTGACAAGCTGTGTGGGTACATCAGTGGCCCTTAACTAAGGAAAAATTGCAGGCACTAGAGGCTCAACATACAGAACAGTTTAACAGCCCATAGAATGCTCCTGTGTTTGTTGTAAAAAGAAATTAGGAAAATTGAGGGTATTAACAGATTTAAGAGTGATGAATAGGGTAATTCAACCAATGGGTCCTTTACAATCTAGAATTCCTTTATCTTCTTTATTACCTAAGTCATGGCCTATGATAGGAATTGATTCAAAGGATTTCTTTTTCACAATCTCTTTGCATGAGCATGATAGGGAAAGGTTTGCTTTCTGAGTACAGACATATAATAAAACTGGTCCAGTAGAGATATCATTGGAAAGTTCTTTCTCGGGGAATGTTAAATAGTTCAAACTTTATGTCAACATTTTGTGCAACAACCATGAGGAATGACTTGTAGGAAATTTCCTCAATCTATTATTTATCATTACATGGGTGATATTTTGTTGGCTGATTCTGACACAGATACTTTAGAGAAAAACGTTCAAGGAAACACGAAGAATTCTGTCATGCTGGGGGATACAGATTGCTCCTGAAAAAGAACAGAGAGGAGATTCTATTAATTATTTGGGTTATAAAATAAGTCAACAAAATTTTGACCACAAGGTACAGATCCATAGAGATCAGATGCAAACTCTTAATGACTTTCAAAATTAATGGAGATATTAATTGGCTACAGCTAATAATTAGATTAACCACCCATGAGTTAAGTAATTTGTTTCAAAAGTTACAAGAGGTTTAGAATTAACCAGTCTAAGATGGTCACAGCTGAAGCAGAGAGAGAGTTAACTCTGGTAGAATAGAGACTGAAAGATGTCTATATGGATCAAATTGATCTCACAGATTGTATTTTGGTTATTTTGCCTTCAACTCATTCTCCCACTGGGCTCATTATGCAAAGGGAAGATTGTATTATGGAATATATTTTCTTATCATATAAACAAATAAAAAGTTAAATACTCAGATAGAAATGGTTTCTGAATTAATCATAAAAGGTAGAATAAGACTACAACAATTGTCAGTAACAGACTATTCCAAAACTGTAGTGCCTTTTTACTAATGCTGTGATTATGTCACTATGGGTGATCAGTAAAGATTGGCAAAGAGCTTGCAGCAACTATTTGGGAGAAATTAATAACAAATATTCTAAAAACAAGCACCTGCAGTTTATACAAAGAACTAATTGGATTCTCACACACATTGTGAAGAAAACGCTAAGTTTTGAAGCACCTACATTCTATACTGATAAAATTAGTTGGGAATGGGAATAGCAGGCTGTAAGTCAGACAAAAGAAACAAAGTAATCCAAAGTCAATATTCTTCAGTTCAAAATCAAAGTTGTTTAAGATCCTTATGTATTACTAGATTTTTCTGAATCTCTTAATATAATTACTGACTCTCGATATCCAAAAAAAATCTCGTTTGTATATTGAAACTGCTAAATTTGTTCCTGATGGTTCAGAATTAGCCTTGTTATTTATGCAACTGCAACAGACAATTAGAAATAGAAACTATCCATTACATGTTACGCATATTCATTCTCATACAAGTTTGCCAGGTCCACTGGCACAGGAAAATGATGAAATCGACCAATTATTATTGGAAAATATGTTAGAGGCCTCAAACGTTCATGAAAAATCATTGTTAACAGTAAAAGTTTAAAGAAAAAAATTTCTATCATCTGACAACAAGCCAAGGAAATTACAAGAAAATGCCCGACTTATTCTTTGTATAACCAAACTCCTATAGTACAACCAGTTTAAACTTATCCCCAACTAGTTTCCAAATAAATGAGACTCAGACTAAGGTTATTTTATTTGGCTTTGACAATTACTGAGGGGTAATGCCTAATCTACTTTTCTAACTGCTGATCTTGCTACCTCTCCAGCAGTGTACCCCAAATACTTGCTGTTTCTCCTGGCCATGTGCTAATGGTCCATCTCCCCTCATGGCAGCTTCCTCCTTTCCTCCTGTTCTCTTTCCTTCTCCATCTCACCTCTCTACTCTCCTCTCTCTTCTCCACCCCCAACAAGATAACTCAAAACCCACCTACCTCTAATTCTTCCATAATTGGCTGTCACCAATTTTATTTAACCAATAGTTTTAAATTAAGGAACAAGGTTTTGCACAACAAAAGCTCATCAACATGAGAATTCAGTCATAGGTCTGGATCTTCTAGTACAGAATTTAGTATTACAGTATAGAGCAAGAGACCACACCTCTACAAACTCCACGTTTCAGAATTAACTCTAGGGTGCTAAAAGAAGTGAAATCTGGCAGATGGATGTGTCTCATTTTGAAGAACTTCAAAAATTGAAGTTTGTATACCATACCACTGAAACATATTGGGGTACCAATAGGCAACTACAGTACAAGCAGTTGCAGAAAGATCTATCGTACTTTTAAAAAATGTTTATAAATAAAAAAGGAAGAGTAAAGACCCCCCCAGGCACAAACTAAATAATTCTTTGTTAACTTTAAATTTTCTTAATGTTAATGAAAACGTAACACAGCAGAAACATACTCGTTATAGATAAAAAAAAAAAAACGTGACATTAAATCAGTCTGTATACTATAAAGATATGCTAACATCAGAATGGAAGCCTGCAACGGTTTTGCATTGGGGACACCATTTTGTTCATTTGTCGGGAATGAAAAGATATGTTTGTGATAAAAAAAATTACAAAGGTTAGATTTGACCAGGAAAGACCACCTGCTAACTGAGACATGAATGAGTCAATGATCTTTTTGGCTTCCTGTCCTCATGGTTTATTATTATATGCCATCCTTTCATATACACAAACGGAGATTTATATCAAGTTTGGTTATGCAGTCCAAACAGATGTATAAATTTAACAGATGCCTTTCACTCTTTCAAACAGAAATCGTCATTAACTAGTGGTGCCACTGTCACCCATTATATGCTAATGCAGACATGTGTCTACATATTACGTTAAAACATTTGTCTTTGCAGAGCAAGGATCAGAAACCATGAAGTCAAAACAAGTAGCCCAATGATCCAGCCTCACAGACTGCCTCAGTACTGTTCCTCAAATTGCATCCAGGACAACTTTAAGTGACTAGCAAGATAGTCCAGCCTCGTAGTCTGTTTCAGCCAAGAACTCAGTTAAACCTTGCATTTTCCTATCCCATAGAGACTGGACAGCAAATAATACAGCTTCCTCTCTCAGGACTTAGCCAAAATGACAATTTTCTTTTTTTTTTTTTTTCCTTTTTTTTTTTATTGGAAATTTTATTTACGTTTCAGATGTTCTCTCCTTACCCCATTTCCCCCCCTCCCTCCCAGGAACTCACTATCCCTTCCCCCCTCCTCCTGCCTCCACGTCGGTGTACCCCCACCCACCCTCCCCGTACCTCACCTCCCCACCCTCGAGTATCCCCCTCCCATGACGTCCAGCCTTCATGGGACCAAGGATCTCTTCTCCCACTTATATATAGCTCCCTTGCATATATAGCTGGGGCCATGGGTCCCTCCCTAAGCGCTCCCAGGCTGGTGGTTTAGACCCTGGGGCTCTGGTTGGTTGGGATTGTTGCTTTCCTCATGGTGTCGCGAATCCTCTCAACTCCTTCAGCCTTCACTCTATCTTCTCCATTGGGAACCCCATGATCAGTTTAATGGTTAGCTGTGAGCATCTCCTCTGAGTATGTCAGACTCTTGCAGACTTCTAAGGAGACAGCTATATCAGGCTCCTGTCAGCATGTACATCCTGACATCCACATCAACCTCTACCTTTGGTGACTGCACATAGGAGGATATCCAGGTGGAATGGTCTGTAGACGGTCCCTCCTTCAGTTTCTGTCCTGCAATGTGTCTCCATATTTGCTCCCTTGAATATTTTGTTACTCCTTCTAAGAAGGACTGAAGCCCCCCTACTTGGTCATCATTCTTCATGAGTTTTATGTGGTCTGTGAGTTGAATCTTGGGTATTTCAGGCTCTGGGCTAAAATCCAATAATCAGTGAGTGAATACCATGTATGTTCTTTTGTGATTGGGTTACTTCACTCAGGATGATATTTTCTAGTTCCATCCATTTATATAAGAATTTATCAAATTCATTGTTTTTAATAGCTGAGTAATATTCCATTGTATAAATGTACCACACTTTTTGTATCCATTCCTCTGTTGAAGGGCATCTGGGTTCTTTCCAGTTTCTGGCTTTATAAATAAAGCTGCTATGAACATAGTGGAGATATGACAATTTTCTTATGGTTCCAGTGATGCCTTTATCCCCAGACAGCAGGAAACAATTTAAAGAACATGATGCCCCCACTCTCAAGAGGTGTGATGGATTAAGTGGGGTCCTGCCTCTGCCCCACCTTGGGGTTAGGGCCGCTCCAGGAGGCAGAGGTGCTGATTTCAGGAAGTTAGGTGTTGGCTGTGAGAAGCTGCTGCAGGACACCGTTCTGGGGGTGGGGGAGCGCAGTCTGAGGCACAGGCTAGCCTCAAGGAATCACCAGGCCTACTGACAGACTGGAGACTGTCTAGTTCTCAGGCTCTTGGGCACCCAGATGCCACTGGAAGCCTTGGAAGAGCTGAGAACAAAGTGAGGTCCCACGGGCTGGATTGGCCTGCAGCCGAAGGGGAGAGAAAGTGAGAAGCCCCTGCTGCGCACCTCAGGGAGAGTCCTCGGCTTGTCGTGGTGGGCTGGGAACACAGAGAAGTCTTCTGCGGGAGATTAGACGGTGGCTCTGTAGACAAAGGTCTGTTTCCGTTGTTCCCCACTGCAGATCTCAATGAAAAAGAAACAGTCCATGGTTTTAAGATGTTTATTGTCATGGCGGAAAGTAGATGAGAAACCGTACCCCCTTTTATTCAGGGCGGGCCTGAGGTTAAATACCTTTTGCAGGGAGGAGTATCTGGGAAGGAAAGCTTAATTGGCTAAGCCCTTGTGGCCTTTAGGTACCTCATTAATATGGAGATCTGTCTTGAGGCTACACGACTTGTGGAGGAGCTAGGGGCGTTGCCCTACTTGACTTCAAGACACAAATCTATGCAGGGCTGCTGCCTCCGGAGCTTGGAGTGTGGGGGCGTGGCGAAACGCCTGCTGTACCTTAGGGTCACCTGTGGTCCCACCTGGAGCCCCTCAGGATCACCCAGGGTCTCTGGAGGTTTCTAGTCTATGCTCAACTGGAAACCAGGCTGCCTTTCATGGTCCTACAGAGGTGCGGTAGGAAGATTTTGGTTATAGGTTATGAATGTTTGTTGTCATTTAGGGAATTTGGATACAAGTTGTTAATGGTCACGGTCATAGAGGAAAAAAAAAAGAGGTTAGAATCAGAGATCTCTTTTTCTCTTTCACACTTTCCTCTATCCCTCCTCTCCTATCTAGTAAGGAGAAAGGAGAGGCAAGGGATAAAAGAAGAAAAGGGAAGATTTAGGGATGAAAAGATAAAAGAATGAATTATAGTTTCTCCTTTTAGACTAAGAAAGCGCCAGCAAGTCTCAAATAATTTATATTGATATGGATTATTATATATTGATAGAAACTTAAGGTTATATTTACTACAAAATGCTGCATATTTTGTATATTTCAAGTCCCGTTTAAGATATTGTACATGTGCAATTCATTTAAAATTTCGATGTAAAGTTCAAGTCCTTGAAAGCTACTTGTCTAAACAGTTTAAGATAATTAAGAAATGCAACTTAGTAGTTAGTCACAAATAAATAAATAAATGAAGTTGGAGTCTTGTTAGGTACTAATTACAGAAATAAGCTTTATTTAGTCTCTTGTATATGTTTTCAAAATTTTAAGCAGAAAATAGATAGAAGCAAGCAATGTTTGTGTACTCAGATATAATCTAGATAGATGGTCCCCAAACATATTGGAGAATATGGCATTTAATGTTTTTTAGAATGAAATGTCTTATTAATCATGTTATTCATTTACATTTTCAAATGATATCCCCCTTCCCAGTTACCCAACCAAAAACCTTCCATCCCATCCCCCATCCCCTTTGCCTCTATAGGGGTGTGCCTCCACCCACTCACCCACTCCTGCTTCACCCCTCTAGCATCTCCCTATGCTGGGGCATCCAGTCTCCACAGGACCAAGGGCCTCCCCTCCCATTGATGTCAGATAAGGCCATCTTCTGCTGTATATGTACCTGAAGACATGGTTCCCTCCATGTATACTCTTTGGTTAGTGGCTTAGTTCCTGGGAGCTCTGAAGGGTCCGATTAGTTGATATTGTTCTTCCTATGGGGCTGCCATTTCCTTCAGGTCCTTCAGTCCTCCCCTATCTCTTCCATTGGGGTTCCCCAGGCTCAGTTCAATGGTTGGCTGTGAGTGTCTGCATCTATATTGGTCAGGTGCTAGAAGAACCTTCCAGGAAATAGCCATACCAGGTTCCTGTCAGCAAACCCTTCTTGGCATCAGCAATAGTGTGGGGGTTTGATGTCTGTAGATGGGATGGATCCCTAGGGGGTGGTCTCTGGATGGCCTTTCCTTCAGTCTCTGTTCCATTTTTTTGTTCCTGTCTTTCCTTTGGACAGGAACATCTCTGGGTTAAAATTTTTGAGATGGGTGGGTGGCCACATTCCTCAACTGGGGGGCCATGCATATCTACTGGAGGTGTTATCTACACATTCTATCTTCCCTTTGTTGGGTATTTCAGCTAAATATAAATAAGAAACCTTATTTCCAGGTTTCTGAGGAACTGCCATATTGATTTCCAAAGTAGTTTTACCAGCTTGCAGTCCCACAAGCAATGGAGGAATGGTCCTCTTTCTCCACATTCTGTTTGGTCCTCTTGCTTCCCTGGAATCTGGTTCTTCTAGTTGATACCCCCAATTTTCCATCCCCACTGCATCATGTTTCTATTCAATTTTCTGACCTTCTGTACTTCTCTCCTGCCCCTTCCACTGCCTGATCCTGCCCCCACTTTAACCTCTCCCTCCCAGGTCCCTCTTTCCCATTACCTTCTGTGCTCATTTTGTTCCCCTTCTATGTAGGATTGAAGCATCTACACTTTGGTCTTCCTTCTTCTTAAGCTCCATATAAACTGAGTGTTGTATTGTAGAGTTTTGGGGATAATATCCACTTATCAGTGAGTGCATACCATGTGTGTTCTTTTGTGACTGGTTACCTCACTTAGGATGATATTGTAGTTCCATCCATTTGCCTGCGAAGTTCATGAAGTCATTGTTTTTAATAGCTGAGTAGTAAACTATTGTATAAATGTACCACATTTTCTTTATCCATTCCTCTGTTGAGGAACATCTTGGTTGTTTCCAGATTCTGGACTATTATAAGTAAGGCTGCTATAAACATAGTGGAGCATGTGTTCTTATTACACGTTGAAGCATCTTTTGGATATATGCCCAGGAGTGGTATAGATGGGTCTTATTTCCAGGTTTCTGAGGAACTACCATATTGATTTCCAAAGCAGTTTTACCAGCTTGCATTCCCACAAGCAATGGAGGAATGGTTCTCTTTTCACAATCCTTGACACATCTGCTGTCACCTGCATTTTTTTTCATCTTAGCCATTCTGATTGGTGTGAGGTAGAATCTCAGGGATGTTTTGACTTGCATTTCCTAATGACTAAGGATGTTGAACATTTTTTAATGGATATTTTATTTACTTACATTTCCAATGTTATTCCCTTTCCAGGTTCCCCTTCACAAATCCCCTATTCATCCCCCATTCCCTCCTTCTAATGATGCTCCCTCACCCACCCACCCACTCCTGCCTCCTGCTCTGGCATTCCCCAAACTGGGGCATTGAGCTTCACAGAACCAAGGGACCTCTCCTCCCACTGATGCCTGTCAAGGCCATCCTCTGCCACATATGCAGCTGGAGCGATGGGTCCCTCCATGTATACTCTTTGATTAGTAGTTTAGTCCCTGGGAGCTCTTGGAGGTCTGGTTGGTTGATATTGTTCTTCCTATGGGATTACAAACCCCTTCAGTTCCTTCAGTCCTTTCCCTAACTCCTCCATTGGGGACCCCATGCTCAGTTCAATGGTTGGTCTGTGAGCATCCACCTCTATATTTGTCAGGCTCTGAAAGAGCCTCTCAGGAGACAGCTCATATCAGGCTCCTGTCAGCGTGCACTTGTTGGCATCCACAATAGTCTCTGGATTGGTGACAGCGTGTGATATAGATCCCCAGGTTGGGCAGTCTCTGGATGGCCTTTGCTTCAGTCTCTGCTCCACAGTTTTTCTCCATATTTCCTCCAGTGAGTATTTTGTTCCCCCTTCTAAGAAGGACTGAAGCACCCACACTTTGGTCTTCCATCTTCTTGGGCTTCATGTGATCTGTAAACTGTATCTTGGGTATTCGAGCTTTTGGGCTAATATCCACTTATCAGTGAGTGCATATCATGTGTGTTCTTTTGTGACTGGGTTAAATCACTAAGGTGATATTTTCTATTTCAATCCATTTGCTTAGGAATTTCATGAATTCACTGTTTTAATAGCTAAGTAGTACTCCATTGTGTCATGGACCACATTTTCTTTTTTTAATCAGATATTTTCTTTATTCACATTTCAAATGTTATCCCTCTCCAAGTCTCCCCTCCCCCTGCCTCTACGAGGGTGCTCGCCACCCATTCACCCAATCCTACCTTCCTGCGCTGGCATTCACCTATAATGGTACATCAAACCCCTACATGATCAAGGGCTACTCCTCCCACTGGTGTCCAACAGGACCATCCTCTGCCACATATGAGGTCAGAGTCATGGGTCCCTCCAATCTGTAGTTGGTGGTCCCATCTCAAGGAGATCTGGGGGTCTGGCTGGTTGACACTGTTGCTCCCACCATGGGACTGCAAACACCCTCAGCTCCTTCAGTCCCTCCTCCATTAGGGACCCTGCACTCAGTTCAATGGTGGACTTCGAGCATCCACCTCTGTATTTTTTAGGCTCTGGCAGAGTCTCTCAGGAGACAACCATATGAGGCTCCCATCAGCAAGCACTTCCTGACATCCACAATAGTGTCCAGGTTTGGCTACAGTATATGGGATGGATCCCCAGGTGGGACAATCTTTAGATGGCCTTTCCTTCAGTCTCTGTTCCACACTTTATCTTCATATTTCCTTCTGTGAATATTTTGTTCCCCCTTCTATAAAGCATTGAAGCACCCACACTTTGATTTGCCCTCTTCTTGACCTTCTGTGGTCTGTGAATTGTATCATGGGTATTGAGAGCTTTTGGGCTAATATCCACTTATAATTGAGTGCATACCATATGTGTTCTTTGTGACTGGGTTACCTCACTCAGAATAATATTTTCAAATTCCATCCATTTGCCTGTGAAGTTCATGAACTCATTGTTTTTAATAGCTGAGTAGTAAACCATTGTGTAAATGTACCACATTTTCTGTATCCATTCCTCTGTTGAAGGACATCTGGTTCTTTCCAGCTTCTGGCTATTATAAATAAGACTGCTATGAACATAGTGAAGCATGTGTCCTCATTATATGTTGGAGCATCTTTTGGATATATGCCCAGGAGTGGTATATCTGGGTCCTCAGGTAATACTATGTCTAATTTTCTGAGAAACTGCTAGACTGATTTCCAGAGTGGTTGTACCAGCTTGCAATCCCATCAGCAATGGAGGAGTGTTCCTCTTTCTCCACATCCTCACCAGCATATGCTGTCACCTGGATTTTGATCTTACCCATTCTGACTGGTGTGAGGTGGAATCTCAGGGTCTTTTTGATTTGCATTTCCCTGATGACTAAGGATGTTGAACATTTCTTTAGGTGCTTCTTGGCCATTCAAGTTTCCTCAGTTGAGAATTCTTTGTTTAGCTCCATATCCCATTTTTAATAGGGTTATTATTTGGTTGTCTAGAGTCTAATTTCTTGAGTTCTTTGTATATATTGGATATTAGTCCTTATCAGATGTGGGATTGGTAAAGATCTTTTCCCAATCTGTTGGTTGCTGTTTTCTCCTATTGACAGTGTCCTTTGCCTTACAGAAACTTTGCAATTTTTTTTTACTGGAAATTTTATTTACATTTCAGATGTTCTCTCCTTACCCCATTTCCCTCCTCCCTCCCAGGAACTCACTATCCCTTCCCCCCTCCTCCTGCCTCCACGATGGTGTACCCCCACCCACCCTCCCCCGTACCTCACCTCCCCACCCTTGAATATCACCCCCCACGATGTCCAGCCTTCATGGGACCAAGGATCTCTTCTCCCACCTTATATATAGCTCCCTTGCATATGTGGCTAGAGCCATGGGTCCCTCCCTAAGCGCTCCCAGGCTGGTGGTTTAGACCCTGGGGGCTCTGGTTGGTTGGTATTGTTGCTTTCCTCATGGTGTCTCTAATCCTCTCAACTCCTTCAGCCTTCACTCTATCTTCTCCATTGGGAACCCCATGATCAGTTTAATGGCTACAGAACACCAAACAGACTAGACCAGAAAAGAAATACCTCCATCACATAATAATCAAAACACCAAATGCACAAAACAAAGAAAAAATGCTAAAAGCAGTAAGGGAAAAAGGTCAAGTAACATATAAAGGCAGACCTATAAGAATTACACCAGACTTTTCACCAGAGACTATAAAAGTCAGAAGATCCTGGTCTGATATCATACAGACCCTAAGGGAACACAAATGCCAGCCCAGACTGCTATACCCAGCAAAACTCTCAATTACCATAGATGGAGAAACCAAGATATTCCATGACAAAACCAAATTCGCACAATATCTTCCCACAAACCCAGCACTTCAAAGGATAATTGATGGAAAACGCCAACACAAGGAAGGAAACTACAACCTAGAAAAAGCATGGAAGTAATCTTCCAACAACCCCCTACCCCCCAAAAAAGGTAGCTACACAAACATAATTCCACCTCTAATAACAAAAATAATAGGAAGCAACAATCATTTTTCCTTAATATCCCTTAACATCAATGGACTCAGTTCTCCAACTTTGCAATTTTATGAAGTCCCATTTGTCAATTCTTGATCTTAGAGCATAGCATTGGTGTTCTATTCAGGAACTTTTCCCCTGTGCCTAGGTATTCAAGGGTCTTCCCCACTTTCTCTTCTATTAGTTTCAGTGTGTCTGGTTTTATGTGAAGGTCCTTTATCCACTTGGACTTGAGCTTAGTACAAGGAGATAAGAATTGATCGACTTGCATTCTTCTGCATGTTGTCCTCAGTTGAACCAGCACCATTTGTTGAAAATGCTGTCCTTGTTCCCCTGGATGGTTTTAGTTCCTTTGTCAAAGATCAAGTGGCCATAGGTGTGTGGGTTCACTTCTGGGTCTTCAACTCTATTCCACTGATCTTCCTGCCTGCCTCTGTACCAATGCATGCAATTTTTTTTATCACTATTGCTCTGTAGTACAGCTTGAGGTTAGGGATGGTGATTCCTCCAGAAGTTCTTTTATTGTTGAGAATAGTTTTCGATATCCTGGGTTTTTTGTTATTTCAGATGAATTTGAGAATTGCTATTTCTAGCTCTGTGAAAAATTAAGTTGGAATTTTGATGGAGATTGCATTGAATCTGTAGATTGCTTTTGTCAAGATGGCCATTTTTACTATATTTATCCTGCTAATTCATGATCATGGGAGATCTTTCCATCTTCTGAGGTCTTCTTCGATTTCTTTCTTCAGAGACATGAAGTGCTTGTTGTACAGATCTTTCACTTGTTTGGTTAGAGTCACACCAAGATATTTTTTTTTTTGATGCAAACACATGAGGCAGTTTATGGCAGAGCTCCGGGTCGACACATATCTCACGCAGGAGACAGAGGAGTCGACCCTGAAGTCCAAAAGTTTAGGGTTTATATAGGCAAGGATTGGGGAGTGTGGAAGCTTTGGCGTGGTTGCACATGATTTGCTACTTTAACCATCTGAACAGCAGCAACTTGCGTAAGCAGGTCCAGGGTAGGGTTGGACTCATCTCACAGGAACAGCTCTTTGTTCCTGTTCTTCCTGGAACTGTGGGCAAATGCTTATCTGGGTTAGCAGATCATCTGGTCCATTTTTAACTACAAGTCCTTGAAACTTCATGTGCTGGGCCCCCGGGAGAGTGAAGCAAACAGGTTAGGCAAACATCCCAAGGCAGGATGGGGGGGGTGGTCTTGGCCCATTACACACTTACTCATTCAATCATATCCAGCATATGTTCTTCTCAGGAATTTGTCCTTGTCTATTCTCTCTATCTTCATTGCCAGGCTCCCGGAATGCTCAGTAGTCTATTGTTTCTTTGGCCTTGTATTTTCTGTAGCTATCATTGAGGCCCAGGGCTAGCAGAATCGTGGTCCTGCAAGTTTAACTACTTGTGACTCTGAGTTAGAGAGTCCTACTGCTCCTGTCATTCTGAGCTAACTAAAAATCTTCTTTCACCTTCACTGAAGAATGGATACAGAAAATGTGGTACTCTACACAATTGGATACTATTCAGCTATTAAAACAAGGACATCATGACTTTTGCAGACAAATGGGGATGAAACTTGAGAATATCATCCTGACGGAGATAATCCAGTCCCCAAAAGGACATTCATGGTGTAATTACTCACTTAAAAGTGGATATTAGATATCTAATACAACCGCCATGCTACACTTCACAGACCCAAAGAAGCTAAACAAGAAGGAAGGTCCAAGAGAGGAAGCTTGAATCTAACTTAAAGGGGAATAAAAATAGTCATAAGAGGAAGATGGAGAGAGGGTAGTAGAGGAGAAGAATGGGATGTTCAGGATCAGGTATGAGGAAGGACAGAAGAGATGGCTAGATGGCCAGGAAAACGGATGGAAGTCTGCAACTGAAAGTGGTGATGGTGGGGTGCATCTCCAGGATGAGTCATGGACCTGGGATTAGGGAAGCACCCAAGAATCAGTTGAGGTAACCTTACCTATGACAATATTGGGCATATGGAACCTGAGGAGGCTACTTCCTGTAGTCAGGCAGGAACCTCAGTGGAATGATAGAGAAACCATTCCACCCACAAAACTTTCAACCCCAAATTTATTCTGTCTACAAGAAATGCAGGCACTGGGGGATAGAGCAAAGACTGTAGGAATAGCCAACCAATAACTGGCCTAACTTGAGACCCATCCCATGGGCCAGTCCCTAAAATTATTAATGATTCTCTGTTATGCTTGCAGACAGGAGCATGTTATCCTCTGAAAGGGTCCACTCAGCAGCTGACACAGATAGTTACAGACACCCACAGCCAAACAGTGGAGCTTGGGGACTCTTAAGGAAGAATGGGAGAAAAGATTGCAGCCCTAAATGGGATAGGAATTCCATAGGAAGATCAGTTGAGTCAACTAACTTGGACCATTGGTGCTCTCAGAATCTGAACCACCAACCAAAGAATAGTCTGTACTTAGGCATCACTGCACATGTGTAGCACATGTACAGCTTGGTCTTCATATGGTTTCTGAACAACTAGAACTGTGGCTATCCCAAAAGCTATTCCTGTACATGGAATACATTTTTCTAGCTGGGCTGCCTTGTCTGGCCTCAGTGGGAGAAGAAGAGCCTAGCATCACAGAGACTTGAGATGCCAGGGTAGTGAATACACAAAGAGGGGCACCCACTCATAGGATAAGGGGAGTGGGCATGGGGGCAGGATTGTGGGAGGGATGACCAAGAGGGGGACAGTTTCCATTGATCCATCTATCTGTTTCTTTATCAATGTCATGCTTTTTTTTTTTTTTTTAATGACTGTTGTTCTGTAGTACAGCTTGACTTGAGGATAGTGATTTCTCCAGAGGTTCTATTATTGTTCAGTGTAGTTTTAACTATGCTGTTTTTTTTTTAATTTTCCATATGAAGATGAGGACTGTTTTCAAGATCTATGAAAAACTGTGTTGGGATTTTGATGGGGATTGCATTGAATTATAAATTACTTGTAGTGAAATGGCGATTTTCCATATGTTAATCCTTCCATTCCCAAGGGCATAGGAGATTTTTCTATCTTCTAATATCATCTTCAATTTTAGTCTTCAGAGAATTGAAGTTCTTGTCATACAACTCTTTCACTTACTTGGTTAGTGTTATACCAAGGTATTTTTTGTTATATATGGCTATTGTGAAGGGTGCTGTTTCCTTTTTTTATTATTATTAGAAATTTATTTACATTTCAGATGTTTTCCCCTCACCCCTTTCCCCCTCCCTTCCAGGAACTCCCTATCCCTTCCCCCTCCTCTTGCCTCTATGATGGTGTATCCCCACCCACCCTCCCCTGTACCTCACCTCCCCACCCTCGAATACCACCCCCTACGACGTCTTCTTCCACTTATATATAGCTCCCTTGCATATATAGCTGGAGCCATGGGTCCCTCCCTAAGCACTCCCAGGCTGGTGGTTTAGACCCTGGGGGTTCTGGTTGGTTGGTATTGTTGCTTTCCTCATAGTGTCACAAATCCTCTCACCTCATTCAGTCTTCACTCTATCTTCTCTGTTGGGAATCACATGACCAGTTTAATGGTTAGCTGTGAGCATCTGCCTCTGAATATGTCAGACTCTTGCAGACCTCTAAGAAGACAGCTATATCAGGCTCCTGTCAGCATGTACTTCCTGACATCCACATCAGTGTCTTCTACCTTTGGTGACTGCACATGGGATGGATACCCTGGTGGAATGGTCTGCAAATGGCCCCTCCTTCAGTTTCTGTCCTGTACTTTGTCTCCATATTTGTTCCCTTGACTGTTTTGTTACTCCTTCTAAGAAGGACTGAAGCCCCCCCCCAACTTGGTCTTCCTTCTTTATGAGCTTTATGTGGTCTCTGAGTTGAATCTTGGGTATTTCAAGCCTCTGGGCTAAAATCCAATAATCAGTGAGTGAATACCATGTATGTTCTTTTGTGATTGGGTTACTTCACTCAGGATGATATTTTCTAGTTCCATCCATTTACATAAGAATTTATCGAATTCATTGTTTTTAATAGCTGAGTAATACTCCATTGTGTAAATGTACCACATTTTTTGTATCCATTCCTCTGTTGAAGGACATCTGGGTTCTTTCCAATTTCTGACTATTATAAATAAGGAGGCTATGAACATAGTGGAGCATATGTCCTTGTTATATGTGAGAGCATCTTCTGGATATATGCCCAGAAGTGATATAGCTGAGTCCTCAGGTAATGCTATGTTCAACTTTCTGAGGAACCACCAGACTGATTTCCAAACCGGTTGTACCATCTTGCAATCCCACCAACAATGGAGGAGCTTTCTCCACATCCTCTCCAGCGTCTACTATCACCTGAGGTTTTTTTTTTTTTTTTTTTTTTGGTTTTTCGAGACAGGGTTTCTCTGGTCCTGGCGTCCTGGAATCACTCTGTAGACAGGCTGGCCTTGAACTCAGAAATCCGCCTGCCTCCAAGCGCTGGGATTAAAGGCTGTGCGCCACCACCGCCCGCATGAGTTTTTGATCTTAGCCATTTACTGGTTGTAGGTGAATCTCAGGGTTATTTGATTTGAATTTCCCTGATGATAAGGATGCTGAATATTTTTTTTTAGGTGCTTTCTCGGCCATTCGAGTTTCCTAGCTTGAGAAATTCTTTGTTTAGCTCCATACCCATTTTTTAATAGGTTATTGGTGGTTGTCTAGACTATTTCCTTGAGTATTGTATATATTGGATATTTGCTCTTTATCGATTGGGATTGGTAAGATCTTTTCCCAAACGTTGGTTGCTGTTGTCCTATTGACAGTGTCCTTGCTTACAGAAACTTTGCATTTTAGAGTCCATTTGTCATTCTTGATCTTAGAATATAAGCCATGGTGTTCTGTTCAGGAACTTTTCCCTGTGCCTAGATATTCAGGTCTTCCCACTCTCTTCTTATTTTCAGTGTGTCTGTTATGTGAAGCTTTATCCACTTGGATTGAGCTTTGTACAAGGAGATAAGAATTGATCAATTTGCATTCTTCTGCACGTTGTCCTCCAGTTGAACCAGCACCATTTGTTGAAAATGCTGTCCTTGTTCCACTGGATGGTTTTAGCTCCTTTGTCAAAGTTTAAATGACCATAGGTGTGTGGGTTCATTTCTGGGTCCTCAACTCTATTCCACTGATCTTACTGCCTGTCTCTGTACCAATGCATGCAGTTTTTATCAGTATTGCTCTGTAGTACAGCTTGAGGTCAGGGATGGTGATTCCTCCAGAAGTTCTTTTATTGTTGAGAATGGTTTTGCTATCCTGGGTTTTTTGTTATTCCAAATAAATTTGAGAATTTCTCTTTCTAGCTCTGTAAAGAATTGAGTTGGCATTTTAATGGGGATTGCATTGAATCTGTAGATTGCTTTTGTCAAGATGGCCATTTTTACTATATTAATCCTGCCAATCCATGAGCATGGGAGATCTTTCCATTTCCTGAAATCTTCAATTTCTTTCTTCAGAGACTTGAAGTTCTTTTCATACAGATCTTTCACTTGCTTGGTTAGATTCACCCGGAAGCATTTTATGTTATTTGTGACTATTGTGAAGGGTGTCATTTCCCTAATTTCTTTTTCAGCCTGTTTATCTTTCATGTAGAGGAAGGCTAATGATTTGTTTGAGTTGATTTTATAACCTGCCACCTTGCTGAAGTTGTTTATCAGGTTTAGGAGTTCTCTGGTGGAAGTTCTGGGGTGACTTAAGTACACTATCATATCATCTGTTAATAGTGATATTTTGACTTTTTCCTTTCTTATCTATATTCCTTTGACTTCTTTTTGTTGTCTAATTGCTCTGGCTAGGACTTCCAGTTATATATTGAATAGGTAGGGAGAGAGTGGGCAGCCTTTCTAGTCCCTGATCTTAGTGGGATTGCTTCAAGTTTCTCTCCAATTTAGTTTGATGTTAGCTACTGGTTTGCTGTATATTGCTTTTACTATGTTTAGGTATGGGCCTTGAATCCCTGATCTTTCCAAGACTTTTACCATGAAGGGATGTTGAATTTTATCAAATGGTTTCTCAGCATCTAGTGAGATGATCATGTGTTTTTTTTTTTTTCCTTTGAGTTTGTTTATATAGTGGATTACATTGATGGATTTCCAATATTGAACCATCCCTGCATTCCTGGAAAAGCTACTTGATCATGATGGATGATTGTTTTGATGTGTTCTTGGATTCGGTTTGCTAGAGTTTTATTGAGTATTTTTGCATCAATATTCATAAGAGATATTGGTCGAAGTACTCTTTCTTTGTTGGGTCTTTGTGAGGTTTAGGTATGAGTGTGATTGTAGCTTCATAGAACGAGTTGGGTAGTGTTCCTTCTGTTTCTATTTTGTGGAATAGTTTGAAGAGAATTGGTATTAGGTCTTTCTTGAAGGTCTGATAGAATTCTGCACTAAAACCATCTGGTCCTGGGCTTTTTTTGGTGGGGAGACTTTTAATGATTGCTGCTATTTCTTTAGGGGTTATGGGACTGTTTAGATGGTTTATTTGCTCCTGATTTAACTTTGGTACTTGGTATCTGTCTAGAAAATTGTCCATTTCATCCAGATTTTCCAGTTTTGTTGAGTGTAGGCCTTTGTAGTAGGATCTGATGATTTTTTGAATTTCCTCAGTTTCTGTTGTTATATCTCCCTTTTCAGATCTGATTTTATTAATTTGGATACTGTCTTGTGCCCTCTGGTTAATCTGGCTAAGGGTTTATCTATCTTGTTGATTTTCTCAAAGAACCAACTCCTGGTTTTGTTGATATTTTGTACAGTTCTTTCTGTTTCTGCTTGGTTAATTTCAGCCCTGAGTTTGATTATTTCCTGACACCTACTCCTCTTGGGTGTATTTGCTTCTTTTTGTTCTAGAGCTTTTAGTTGTGCTGTCAAGTTGTTAATGTGTGCTCTCTCCAATTTCTTTTTGTAGGCACTAAGAACTATGAGTTTTCCTCTTAGTACTGCTTTCATGGAGTCCCACAAGTTCTGGTATGATGTTTCCTCATTTTCGTTAAATTCTAGAATAATTCTTTAATTTCTTCCTTGACGAAGTCATCATTGAGTAGAGCATTGTTCAGTTTCCACATGCATGTGGGTTTTCTCTTGGTTCTGTCATTATTAAAGACCAGCCTTAGTCTGTGGTGATCTGATAGGATGCAAGGGATTATTTCAGTCTTTTTGTATCTGCAGAGTATGTTTTGTGACCAATTATATGGTCTATTTTGGAGAAGGTACCATGAGGTGCTGAGAAAAAGGTATATTCTTTTGCTTTAGGATGAAATGTTCTATACATATCTGTTAAATCCATTTGGTTCATAACTTCTGTTAATTTCAATGTGTCTTTGTTTAGTTTCTGTTTCCACGATCTGTCCATTGGAGAGAGTGGAGTGTTAAAATCCCCCACTATTATTGTGTAAGGTGCAATGTGTGATTTGAGCTTTAGTAAAGTTTATTTTATGTATGTGGGTGCCCTTGCATTTGGAGGGTAGATGTTCAGAATTGAGAGTTCATCTTGGTAGATTTTTCCTTTGATGAGTATGAAGTGTCCTTCCTTATCTTTTTTGATTACTTTTGGTTGAAAGTCGATTTTATTTGATATTAGAATGGCTACTCCAGCTTGTTTCTTGGGACCATTTGCTTAGAAAATTGTTTTCCAGCCTTTACTCTGAGGTAATGTCTGTCTTTGTCACTGATGTGCATTTCTTGTATGCAGCAAAATTCTGGGTCCTGTTTCTGTATCCAGTCTGATAGTCGACGTCTTTTTATTGCAGAATTGAGTCCATTGATGTTAAGAGATATTAAGGAAAAATGATTGTTGTTTCCTATTATTTTTGTTATTAGAGGTGGAATTATATTTGTGTAGCTACCTTTTTGGGGGGTTGTTGGAAGATTACTTCTGTGCTTTTTCTAGGTTGTAGTTTCCTTCCTTGTGTTGGCATTTTCCATCTATTATCCTTTGAAGTGCTGGGTTTGTGGGAAGATATTGTGCGAATTTGGTTTTGTCATGGAATATCTTGGTTTCTCCATCTATAGTGATTGAGAGTTTTGCTGGGTATAGCAGTCTGGGCTGGTATTTGTGTTCCTTAGTGTCTGTATGATATCAGACCAGGATCTTCTGGCTTTTATAGTCTCTGGTGAAAAGTCTGGTGTAATTCTTATAGGTCTGCCTTTATATGTTACTTGACTTTTTTCCCTTACTGCTTTTAGTATTTTTTCTTTGTTTTGTGCATTTGGTGTTTTGATTATTATGTGACGGGAGGTATTTCTTTTCTGGTCTAGTTGTTTGGTGTTCTGTAGGCTTCTTGTATGTTTATGGGCATCTCGTTCTTTAGGTTGGGGAAATTTTCTTCTATAATTTTGTTGAAGATATTTACTGGCCCTTTAAATTGGGAATCTCCACTCTCATCTATACCTATTATCCTTAGGATTGGTCTTCTCATTGTGTCTTGGATTTCCTGGATGTTCTGGGTTAGGAGCTTTTTGCATTTTGCATTTTCTTTGACAGTTGTGTCAATGTTTTCCATGGTATCTTCTGCGCATGAGATTCTCTCTTCTATCTCTTGTATTCTGTTGGTGATGCCTGCGTCTATGACTTCTGATCTCTTTCCTACATTTTCTATCTCCAGAGGTAGTCTCCCTTTGAGATTTCTTTATTGTTTCTATTTCCATTTTTAGATCCTGGATGGTGTTGTTCAATTCCTTCACCTGTTTGGTTATGTTTTCTTGCCATTCTTTAAGGGACTTTTGTGTTTCTTCTTTAAGGGCTTCTACCTGTTTACCTGTGTTCTCTTTAATTTTTTAAAGGATTTTTGTTTTTCCTCTTTAAGCTTCTACTGTTTAACCTGTGTTCTCTGTATTTCTTTAAGGGAGTTACTTGTCATTCTTAAAATCCTCTATCATCATCATGAGAAGTGATTTAATCTGGATCCTGTTTTTCTGTGTGATGGGTATCCAGGGCTTGCTATGGTGGAGAACTGGGTTCTGATGATGTCGGTACTTTGGTTTCTGTTGCTTGTGTTCTTGCATTTGCCTTTTGCCATCTGTTGACTCTAGTGTTACCTGTGCTACTGTATCTGACTGGATGCTGTCTTTCCAGTTATCTTACTTGTGTCAGAACTCTAGATTCCAGATGTCTCTGTGTTCCTGTGCCTAAGCTCCCTCTGCTTGGATGCAGTAGGTCCTCTAGGTTGTCTCGATCAGGTGTTTCCAGGAGAGACCAGCTAAGTGTTCTGCCAGCAAAAGGGAAATATTTTATATTGTTTGTGACTATTGTATGTGTTTCGGTTGATCTTGTCATGTTTATCCTTGGGAGAGAAGTACTGATTGTTTGAGTTAATTTGTATAGCACTAGGGGAGTTCTCAGTGATCACTTAAGTATACTATGATATTATTTGCAAATTGTGATATTTTAACTTGTTTATTTACAATTTGTATCCCTTTGACCTCCTTTTGTTGCCTAATTGCTCTATCTAGAACACCAAGTACTATATTGAATAGATAAGTAGAGAGTGGGCAGCTTTGTCTAATCTCTGATTTTAGTAAGATTGCTTGAAGTTTCTCTCTTAGGTCGGGGTTGGCTACTGGTTTGCTGTATGTTGCTTTTACTATGTTAAGGCATGGGCCTTGAATTCCTGATCTTTCCAAGACTTTTGACATGAAAGGATGTTGAATTTTGTCAAATGATTTTTCAGCATCTAATGAAATGATCAGGTAGGTTTTTCTTTGAGTTTGTTTATGTAGTGGATTGTGTTGATTAATTTCCTTATATTTAACCATCCCTGCATTCCTGGGATAAAGCCTATTTGATCATAATGGTTGATTGTTTTAATTGTGTTCTTGGATTCATTTTGCGAAAATTTTATTGAGTATTTTTGCATCTATATTTATAAGGGAGATTGGTCTGAAGTTCTCTTTCTTTGTTGGATCTTTATGTGGTTTTGGTATATCTGTGGCTTCATAGAAAGAACTGGGCGGGCGGTGGTGGCGCACGCCTTTAATCCCAGCCTTGGGAGGCAGAGGCAGGCGGATTTCTGAGTTCGAGGCCAGCCTGGTCTACAGAGTGAGTTCCAGGACAGCCTGAGTTACACAGAGAAACCTGTCTCGAAAACCAAAAAAAAAAAAAAAAAAAAAAAAGAACTGGAAGAGTTCCTTCTGTTTCTATTTTTGTGAATAGTTTGAAGAGTTTTGGTATTATGTCTTCTTTAAAGACCTGACAGAATTTTAAACTAAACCAATCTGGTCCTGGTTGTTTTTTTTTTTTTTTTTTTTTTTTCCGGGAGACTTTTAATGACTGCTTCTTTTTCTTAGGGGTAATGAAACTGTTTAGATGATTTGTCTGATTTAACTTTCGTTTTCGTATCTTAAAAATTGTCTATTTCCATCCAGATTTCCAGTTCTGTTGAGTATACACTTTTGTAGTAGGATCTGATTATTTTTGAATGTTTTCAGTTTTGTTGTTATGTCTCTCTTTTTCATTCCTTATTTTGTTAATTTGAATACTGTCTCTGTGCCCTCTGGTTATTCTGGCTAAGGGTTTATCCATCTTGTTGATTTTCTCAAAGAACCAGCTCCTGGTCTTGTTGATTCTTTGTATAGTTCTTTTTATTTCTACTTGGATGGTTTCAGCCCTGAGTCTGATTTCAGTTTCAAGTCATGTACTTTTGCTGCCAACCTGTTGATGTAGTTAGAGACAAGCTTTAACAAGATGGGCAACAATAAAAGTATTCCAAGGATAAAAGTGGCTAGCCTTATCAAGCTATATATGCCATTCCGAGTTTGACCAAAATGGAAATACTGACCTCAAGCCATGGATAATTTTATCAACATTATATGCAGTAATCAAAGCTCAACAGATCAGCATTCTTTAAATTCATAATCTCACTATGCAAAGTTGAAACATCCAGAGAACTGTTAGAATTATGCCAAATGCCCTACAGGTGTCATTAAACTTTTTTCTAATTGTAATGACTATCATTGTAAACTTTAGAAGTAACATCACTCTAAATGGTATTTGTCATGACACTCGAGATGGCTCCTAACTCTTAAATCCCAAACCTCCTGCCAATAATTTGAATAGGATATAGAGCATTAATACATTGTCTAAATACCTATATAAATCCTCTTATATACTCAACAAATTACTAACATTTTTTTGCTAGATGATTAACAAAAGTAACTGTCTTAACTTCTTGTGTCAAAGCTATTTCAGAAGCAGTGGTGCTAGCAATTAATGTAATTAAAGTGGTTATACCAGCAATAATCAAGCCCACTACCCTCTTGCTTCTGCTTTAAACCTAACTCACTTCTTCCAGCACTTTCAAGCTTTTTTTTTCTTCAGAGAATCAAGGTTTTCTAATATTCAGGGCAGTAAGATAAAAGCTGGTTGACAGACTCCTGTAACAGACAGGCCAGGTTTCAACACACTAACACAATTAGAGAGAATACAGTCAATGGAACGTACAATGAATACTGTAGAAAAGACTAAATCAATTTTAGCTTGACAATTAAAAGAGCCTTAACACATGCATTAACCCTTGTTTCAAATCCAGATCCTGTCCCAACTTTATCTCTTGCTATCATAACATCATAGAGAACTTCAGCTAACTTCCAAATATGTCTCTGAAAATGTGCTGATTCCCGCCATCCAAATGAAGACTGTTCTTTCCAATACTGAATTGATTTCTAGACCAGTACATGACTGAGTCCGAATAACTGGTCACATTTAAGAAAACTACAAGAATCATTATAATTTCTCTTTTTGATTCACTGTCCCACAACATCTAAAATCTTTCCACAAGGCAGCAAGTCCCATCTGGGATACAGGCAATCAAAGGTGGGTCAGAAACATATGTCCAATGCAGCCAGACAGTCCCTCTTCCAGTCTCTGCTCCTCACTTTGTCTCCATACTTACTCCCATGGGTATTTTGTTACTCCATCTAAGAAGGAACAAAGCATCCACAATTTGGTCTTCCTTCTTCTTGAGCTTCTTGTGGTCTGTGAGTTTTATCTTAGGTATTGTGAGCTTTTGAGCTAATATCCACTTATCAGTGAGTGCATACCATGTGTGTTCTTTGTTTATGATTGTCTTACCTTGCTCAGGATAATATTTTCCAGTTCCACCCATTTGCCTAAAAATTTCTTGAGTTCATTGTTGTTAATAGCTGAATAGTTCTCCATTGTATAAATGTACCACATTTTCAGTATCCATTCCCATGTTGAAAAACATCTTGGTTCTTTCCAGCTTCTGGGTATTATAAATAAGGCTTCTATGAACATAGCGGAGCATATGTCCTTGTTATATGTTGGAGCATCTTTTGGGTATATGCCCAGGAGTGGTATAGCTGGGTCCTCAGGTCATACTATGTTCAATTTTCTGAGGAACCACCAGACTACTTTCCACAGTGGTTGCTCCAGCTTATAATCCCACCAAAAATGAAGGAGTGTTCCTCTTTCTCCAAATCCTTGCTAGCATCTACTATCACCTGAGTTTTTTATCTTAGCCATTCTGACTGGTATAAGATGGAATCTCAGGGTTGTTTTGATTTGCATTTCCCTGATGACTAAGGAGGTTGAACACTTCTATTGGTTGCTATTTTGTCCTATTGACAGTGTCCTTTGCTTTACAGAAGCTTCACAGTTTAATGAGGTCCCATTTGTCAATTCTTGATCATAAGGCATAAGCTATTGGTGTTCTGTTCAGGAATTTTTCTCCTGTGCCCATGTATTCGAGGCTTTTCCCCCACTTTCTCTTCTACTAGTTTTGGTGTATCTTGTTTTATGTGGAGGTCTTGATCCACTTGAACTTGAGCTTTGTACAAGGAGATAAGAATGGATTGATTTGCATTCTTCCACATGCTGACATCCAGTGGAACCAGCACCATTTGTTGAAAATGCTGGGTTTTTTTTTCACAGTATGGTTTTAGATCTTTTGTCAAAGATCAAGTGACCATAGGTTTGTGTGTTCATTTCTGGGTCTTCAATTCAATTCCATTGATCTTCCTGCCTGTCTCTGTACCAATGCCATGCTGTTTTTTATCACTATTGCTCTATAGTACAGCTTGAGATCTGGGATGCTGATTCCCCCAGAAGTTCTTTTATTGTTGAGGATAGTTTTCCCTTGGGTTTTTTTTTTTTTTTTATTCCAGATGCAATTTTTTATTCCAGAAAGAGCAATTTACAAGTTGCTCTTTCTCTTTGAAGAATTGAGTTGGAATTTTGATGGGGATTGCATTGAATGTCTAGATTGCTTTCAGAAAGATAGCCATTTTTACTATATTAATCCTGTTAATCCATGTGCATGGGAGATCTTTCCATCTTCTGAGGTTGTCTTCGATTTCTTTCTTGAGAGACATGAAGAGCTTTTTGTACAGGTCTTTCACTTGTTTGGTTAGAGTCACACCAAGATATTTTATATTGTTTGTGACTATTGTGAAGGATGTCATTTCCCTGATATCTTTCTAAGCCTGTTTTTCCTTTGAGGAAAAGAAGGCTACTAATTTGTTTTAGTTAATTTTGTATCCACCCACTTTGTTGAAGTTGTTTATCAGGTTTAGGAGTTCTTTGGTGCAAGTTTTGGGGTCACTTAAGTATGCTATTATATCATCTGCAAATAGTGAAATTTTGACTTCTTCCTTTCCAAATTGTATCCCTTTGACCTCCTTTTGTTGCCTAATTGCTCTGGCTAGGACTTCAAGTACTATATTGAGTAGATAGGTAGAGAGTGGACAGCCTTGTCTATTCCCTTATTTTAGTGGGATTGCTTCAAGTTTCTATCCATTTAGTTTGATGTTGGCTACTGATTTGCTGTATAGCATTTTTAATTATGTTTACATATGGGCCTTGAATTCCTGATCTTTCCAAGTCTTTTACCATGAAAGGGTTGTTGAATTTTGTCAAGTGCTTTCTCAGCATCTAGTGAGATGATCACGTTTTTTTTCCCCCTTTGAATTTGTTTATATAGTGTATTACATTGATGGATTTCCTAATATTTAACCATCCCTGCATTCCTGGGATAAGCCTACTTGATCATGATGGATGATTGTTTTAATGTGTTCTTGGATTCAGTTTGCGAGAATTTTTATTGAGTATTTTTGCATCAATATTCATAAGGGAGATTGGTCTGAAGTTCTCTTTCTTTTGGGGGGCTTTGTTTGGTTTAGATATGAGTGTAATTGTGGCTTCATAGAATGAATTTGGTAGTGTTCCTTCTGTTTTCTATTTTGTGGAATAGTTTGAAGAGAATTGGTATTAGGTCTTCTTTGAAGGTTTGCTAGAACTCTGGCACTAAAATCATCTGTCCCGGGCTATTTGTTGGTGGGGAAACTTTTAATAACTGTGTATGTTTCTTTAGGGTTATGGGACAGCTTAGATGGTTTATCCGCTCCTGATTTAACTTTGGTAACTGGTACCTGTCTTAAAAATTGTCCATTTCATCCAGATTTTCCAATTTTGTTGAGTATAGGCTTTTGTAGTAGGATCTGATGATATTTTGAATTTTCTTGGTTTCTGTTGTTATGCTACCCTTTTCAGTTCTGAGTTTATTAATTTGGATACTGTCTCTCTGTTCTCTGATTAGTCTGGCTAAGGGTTTAACTATCTTGTTGATTTTCTCAAAGAACCAGTTCCTGGTTTTATATTCTTTGTATAGTTCTTTTGTTTTCTACTTTGTTGATTTTTGCCCTGAGTTTGATTATTCCTGCCATCTACTCCCCTTTTGTATGTTTGCTTTTTGTTCTAGAGTTTTCAGGTGTGTTGTCAAGCTGCTAGTGTGTGCTTTCTCCAGTTTCCTTTTGTAGACACTTAGAGATATGAGTTTTCCTCTTAGCACTGCTTTCTTTGTGTCCCATAAGTTTGGGTATGAGGTGCCTTCATTTTCACTAAATTCTAAAAAGTCTTTAATTTCTTTATTTGTTCTCTGATCAAGTTATCGTTGAGTAGAGCATTGTTCAGTTTCCACGTATATGTGGGCTTTCTGTTGTTTTTGTCGTTATTGAAGACCAGTCTTAATCCATGTTGATATGATAGGATGCATGAGATTATTTCAATTTTCTTGTATCTGTTGAGGTCTGTTTTGTGACCATTTACATGGTCAGTTTTGGAGAAGGTACCATGAGGTGCTGAGAAGAAGGTATATTTTTTTGTTTGGGGATGAAATGTTCTATAGATATCTGTTAAATCCATTTGGTTCATAGAATCTGTTAGTTTCACTGTGTCTCTGTTTAGTTTCTGTCTCCATGAAATGTCCATTGCTGAGAGTGGGGTGTTGAAAATACCCCACTATTATTGTGTGAGGCACAATGTGTGCTTTGAGATTTAGTAAGGTTTCTTTTATGAATGTGGGTGCCCTTGTGTTTGGAGCATAGATGTCAGAATTGAGAGTTCTTCTTGGTATATTTTTACTCTGACAAGTAGGAAGCATCCTTCCTTACCTTTTTTGAAAACTTTAAGTTGAAAGTCGATTTTATTCAGTATTAGAATAGCTACTCCAGCTTGTTTCTTAGGACTATTTGCTTGAAAAATTGTTTTCCAGCCTTTTACTCTAAGGTAGTTTCTGTCTTTGTCACTGAGGTGCATTTCCTGTATGCAGGAAAATGCTGGATCCTGTTTACGTATCCAGTCTCTTAGTCTATGTCTTTGTATTGGGGGGAGTGCATCCATTGATGTTAAGAGATATTAAGGAATAGTGATTGTTGCTTCCTGTTATTTTTGTTATTAGAGGTCGAATCATATTTGTGTGGCTATCTCCTTTTAGATTTGTTGAAAGAAAATTACTTTCTTGCCTTTTTTTAGGACATAGTTTCCCTCACTTTGTTGGCATTTTCCATCAGTTATCCTCTGTAGGGCTGAATTGTGGAAAGATATTGTATAAATTTGGTTTTGTCATGGAGTATCTTGGCTTCTCCATCTATGGTAATTGAAAGTTTTGCTGGGTATAGTAGTCTGGGCTGGCATATGACATCGGTCCAGGATCTTCTCGCTTTTATAGTATCTGGCGAGAAGTCTGGTGTAATTCTTATAGGTCTGCCTTTATATGTTGCTTGGCCTTTTTCCCTTACTGCTTTTAATATTCTTTCATTGTTTTGTGCATTGGTGTTTTGATTATTATGTGATGGGAGGTATTTCTTTTCTGGTCTAGTCTATTTGGAGTTCTCTAGGCTTCTTGTATGTTCATTGGCATCTCATTCTTTAGGTTAGGGAAGTTTTCTTCTATAATTTTATTGAAGATATTTACTGGCCCTTTAAGTTGGAATCTCACCCTTATCTATACCTATTATCCTTAGGTTTTGTCTTTCATTGTGTTCTGGATTTCCCGAATGTTTTGGGTTAGGAGCTTTCTGCATTTTCTTTGACAGTTGTGTCAATATTTTCTATGGTATCTTCTGCACCTGAGATTCTCTTTTCTATCTCTTGTAGTCTATTGGTGATGCTTGCATCTATGACTCCTAATTTCTTTCCTAGGTTTTCTATCTCCATCGTAGTCTCCCTTTGTGATTTTTTTTTGTTTGTTTCTACTTCCATTTTTTAGATCCTGGATGGTTTTGTTTTAATTCCTTCATCTGTTTGGTTGTTGTTTTCTTGTAATTCTTTAAGGGATTTTTGTGTTTT